>BLSH010535819.1:32704-46656 GCA_018402905.1 Glandirana rugosa
TATGTAACGTCTAAAAAGAAGAACGTCAATTAGGGAATTACGGGGGATGTCGAATTGGGGAAGGGACGGTCACTGTAAATGTGTCACTAGTCACCGATAAAAATAGAGACTAGCGACATATTTACAGTAACCAGGGTTTTTTCACAGTTTTCACAGGCTGTACAGGCGGCGTTATAGGGTCAGGGTTATTTCTAACGACTAGCCGTGGTAATGGTCATTTTTTTATTTTATTTTTACCGTATTTAGTTAAGAGTATCAAACATCTGTGTTATTGAAAACGCGTTTGGTTATTTACGAAAAACCAGGTAGCCATACTGCAATGCATTCTCAGAAAATTTCATTTTCGCAAAAAGCATTTATTGGTTTGCGCAAAAGTTATTGTGTCTACAAACTATGAGAATTGATTTATGCCATTTTTATTTTATTTTTTTACTGGTAATGGTGCCGATCAGCAATCTTTATTGGGACTGGGATATTGCGGCGGACATGTCGGACACTTTTGACACTTTTTTGGGACCAATGACATTTATACAGCGATCAGAGATAAAAATAGCCACTGATCACTGTGTAAATGTCACTGGCAGGGAAGGGGTTAAGCTGTAGGGGGCATTAAGGGATTAACTGCAAGAAGAAAAATCTGCAATGTATATGGTGAGTTGGCGCTGCCAAAAAGGATGGATGTGTAATTCCTATGAAATCTTTGTGCTGGAGTATGTATTGTGCAAATGTTGCAACAAATATTTAATGAAAGGGTATAGGTAAACCTAAAGTGCAATATCAGCAGTTCAATGATTTATGCAGTGAAAAGTAGTTAATGTGCAATTCAGTAATAAATTGTGCAAATCCTGCAATTCAGTGGCAACAAAAAAATTGCTCAGTACAATATGTGCAAACCAGCAAGAATATGTGTAAACCTAAAGTGCAAATCCACAAAAGAAGGATTATTCAGTGCAATATAGTTAATGTGCTATTCAACAATGTGTGTGCAAATTCTGCGATTCAAACCACACACATAAGCAAATCCTCAGTGCAATATGTGCAAATCAAAAAATCACATCAAAAAATGACATAAAAAAAGGTGCAAACTAGCAAATATGTGTAATGGTTAGTATAGCCAAAGGTGCCAATTTGTTGGAATTAATAGTAATTAAGCAATATACCAGTAAACCTTAGCTTAAGGCTTAATAATAATGTACCAGTAAACGCTAGCTTCAGGCTGTAAAGAGCAACAGACTCAATAAAGGAGTGCATTGAAAATTCACCATGCAGTGGTGTCCAAGATGGTTTTTCAGTGTGTTTGCAGCCTCCAGCATGCCTTCTCAGCACGATTCTCCTGCGTAGGTGCAAGCCTGGAACCACTAGCTGGTATCCCTCGGGTGTTTAGCAGAGCAATGACATCTGATCATACATTCACATGTAAAGAGAGAGAGAACTCCATAGTGTAATACTGTTCATATAAAAATGTCTGGCAAGGGGGCGTGGTCTGGCAATGACGGAGTGAAGAAGTGCTATACCTGCGCTCCTGCCATCTCTCTAATCCTCCAGCAGATACCTCACGCTTTTTCACTCGGCATGAGCCACGCCAAACGGAGAACTTCAGGCAAGCAGTCAAGGAGTACACCCCGCTCAGAGATTAGCCATTATTTCCACGGCACCCGGTCGGCTACATCCAGGGCCTGTGAGGCGGCGGCGCATGGAGAGTCTCACCCGACTCTACATATGGCGGCCTCCCCTTCTTCACCGCCCCCGTTGTCGGCCTCAGACTCTATGGCGGGATTCCCGGAGGACCTTCTCTCGCATCCGCCAGGTACATCGGGTACACAGGCGGTGCCAGCAATATCAGTGGAGGACACCGAACTCCGGGCGCTGCTGCAGGCCCTGCCCACTAAAGCTGACATGGAGACTTTAGTCCTTTGTCTTAAGGAGTCCCACCACAGGGACTTGCAGATGGTCCGTTCGGAGGTACAACAACTGGAGGAGAGGGTGACAAGCGGCGAGACTTCACTCGCTTCCCTGGAGAGCCGGGTGCAGCGCCTGGAGAGGGCCCAGTCTGACCAATCAGCCCTAGTCTCTTCTCTACAGTTACATTTGGAGGAACTCGAGGACCGGAGCCGTCGTAACAACCTACAGCTCCGGGGCCTCCCTGAGGCATTGGGTCAGGAGACGCTGCAAACCACGGTCCTGGCAATCTGCCAACAGCTGGCCACCTCTATCCCTCCACAGGACCTTGAATTTGATCGGATGCACCGTGCCCTGGGTCCACGCTCGACGGACCCCAACAGACCGCGGGATGTTATATGCCGCCTGCACAGGTATGCTCACAGGGAACTGTTACTGCACAAAGCATGGGAGACAGGAGATATCAATTTTGATGGGGCCCAAGTGAGCCTGCTTCCCGACCTATCCAGGGCCACTCTGCAACGTCGGGCATTGCTCCGGCCCCTCCTGGACAGGCTGCGACAACTGGGCTGCAAATATAGGTGGGGGTTCCCCATCGCACTAACAGTGAGAAAGGGCCCTCGTCATTCACCCTTCGGCACCCAGAGGAGCTGCCCGCCCTATTCGAGTTTTTGGGGACTGAAGGCTTTCCAGTCCCAAATTGGCTGCAGCCTCTACCTCAGGCTGCCAGGAGGGTGTGCACAGGCCGCGGGCAGGGGCATCCCTCCTAGACCTACAGGAAGACGTAGGGGCCCAAGTAGTGTGTCTCTTCCAGGAGACAGAGAGACCTAGAACAGAATAAAGACTATGTTGTCTCCCGGTGCCCAAGACACTCTTAACTAACTCAGTTGCTCGCTGGAAATATAATTATAATTTTTTTTTTTGTTTGCTGGTCCCTCCTGAATATGCTGAAAAGCCTTGAAGGATTCTGACCTGGCTACGCCCCCCTCTGTGCATCAGGGCGGTGGGTCTTTGTACTTTTCTGTGAACCCCACCGGGTCCCCATCTCCCTTGGACCCCTAAGCACCCGGGGATGATCATGGGGCGCTCTCATTACTCGCCTGTAGAACTCAGGTGTGCAGAGCCTCTACGGGAGAAAGAGAAACCTAAGTCCCCTTACCACTATCAGACGCTCTGGCGGATGGATATTGACAGATACGCTCTGCCCGGCTGGTGGGACTCCCCTGGTCGACACGGTACCCATTTATGCCATGTTGCCTTTTGACACCCCATGGCCGATCTGAATCACACGGGCGTTGGACCCCTGCCGCTGGGTGCGTGGCGGCGGAGCCCCTGGACAGGTCTCTGACCTTATGAGTGGGGCAGATGAACTAACTCTGTTTATGTCTGAACGGCGCAAGACCTACAACAACAGTGTTATGAATTCTGGACTGTTTAGCATAATCTTATCCCATGCCTATGCTCTAGTGGATAGTTACCTTAGGCCATTAACATTTTTTACTGTCACTCAGGAATGTACGTGGGCATGGGATCTGGTCTACTGGTCTAGAATGTATACCTCAGCTAGGGCACTCCGATAGGGGGTGGGCCTAACGGTCCCGTGTCATATGTTGGGGTGTGGATCTCAGGCCGGGGGGAGTGATCGGGGGTGGGGGTCGGTGGCCTGCGATCTCCAGCCGCTGTGGGGCTGCCTCTCTGGTGGGGCGCTGGGCAGCTGACGGATATTGTCGGCCCCGAGGGCCTGGTGGGGCATGTGGCCAAGTGGTGGCCAGGGGTTGGTGGGTCGGTCACTTCTACTCCCTTGCCGCGGGGAGACAGGGCCCATATAGACAGTCAGGCCTCATGGGATTGGGCTACAGCACATATAGGCATCATTGCACAGGACCCCTGCTGACTGCACACTATGGGTGGCTCGATCTATGCTGATAAACTCGGATGTTGTTTAAAGCTGGCTTTTTTTTTTATTATTTCTGGCTTACTGCCACATATTGGGCTTGACAGGAGAGGGGCGTGGGTGGGGGAAGTCACCCCCCTTTGATGGTCGCCTGGGTGCCTCTCCCCCACTTGGCTCAGCGATGGGGCAGATTTGTCCTCCCCGACGGTCGAGGGTGGGGGCGGACACTCGGCGACCGGAAACGGGGGACTTTGTAACCTGGAGATATCCTATTGGAGGGACGGGCACGCTGGGAGAGAGTACCCTATGGCCCATCTCTGGTCAGCGATGGCAGACTAAAGAGGAGGGGTGCACTCTTTCCACGATATCTAAACAGACAGGGTTACATATGCGGATGTTTGCGGGTTTTCCCTTTTAGATAGCTGTTAAGTGTTTGTTATATATATGACTGGTAGAGGAGTTGCTGATTTAGTAGATACTCGAGACTTCTGGTATTTGTTATCTGCTGATGTCAGGTACTATTGATCTACTCTATTTCCTGGAGAGCTCTGGCGGGAATTCAGACTTGGTTGTCAACCTCCTCCCCCAAATAGGCCGGCACTCACAGTGTCACACGGACACAGTAGTGGGTGTGGTCCCTCTTTGGTAGGACTCCCTCTGGGTTTGTCCTTTAGTGCTTTCACTTCCTATATTTTCTCTTCTTCTCTTTTCCTCTCCTTTTTCTAACTCCGTTTCTCATTTCCTTTCCCCCCCCCTTTTTTTTTTGCCCATCATGGACACTATACGAGTGACCTCCCTGAATGCCAAGGGGCTTAACGTCCCAGAGAAGCGAAAGATGCTTCTTACCGATCTGAAACGAGCTTGCACGGATGTGGCCTTCGTGCAGGAAACACACATCAGGACGGGGGGCCTTCCCTTTCTGCAGAACTGCTTTTTCCCATGCTCATACCATGCCTCAAATAGAGATGCCAAGTCGAAGGGTGTTTCCATTTTGATCTCTAACCGTATTTCCTGGTCCCTCACCGAGCAGTGCCTAGACCCAGATGGTTGTTACATATTCCTCAAAGGTTCTATTGGTGGCATTAGGGTGACGTTAGCTACCATTTACGTCCCGAATGTCCATCAGGATTCTATTATCTGTAAAACTTTGACAAAGCTAGTGGAGTTTGCGGAGGGTAAGCTGATTCTTGGGGGGGACTTTAACGTTCCTCTCAACCCAAGCCTGGATACCTCATCGGGCGTCTCTTCCATCTCCCTTGGTTTGAGAAAACGTATCTTGCGCACACTGCATGAGTTACAATCGGTTGACCCCTGTCGAATATTCCATGATACTGAGCGGGATTACACTTTTTTCTCTGCCCCTCACCAATCGTATTCCGTATCGATCTCTTTCTCATCCCCTATCAACTCCTCTCTTTCGTGAAGGAGGTTATGATAGAATAGATCACATGGTCAGACCACGCGCCAGTCACCCTGTAGTTCGCTCTGACGGAGGGTACGTTCTCTCTGGCGATGGCGGGTGAATGAGAGCCTCCTGCAGACCCCTGAGGTCTTGACAGATGTTTCGAAAGAGATTACAGCTTATTTCCAAGTGAACGCCATCCCAGACAGCAATCCCGGGATTGTATAGGAGGCCCATAAGGCGGTCATCAGGGGGATTTCGATGAAGCATGGCTCACGGATCAAACGTGACCGCGAACAACAACTGAACCGGCTTCTGGGGGAGATTCATGCCCTCGAACAGCAACATAAAAGGGGACCTTCCCCCTCTCTGGGTAGAGACCTGGCCAATCTTCATAGGCAAATTACTGATCTACTTTGTTACAAAGCTAAGGCTGCCCTACAAGTCTGTAGCAAAATATCCTATGAATCGGGGGATAAATGTGGGAGATTACTGTCTAGATCCCTTAGGGATCAACGTGTAGCATCTTACATTCCTTACCTCTGCAAGGTGGATGGATCAAGGATCTCCCTTCCTAGGGAGATAGCCCAGGAATTTGGGGCATTTTATGCCTGTCTATATAACTTCCCTCCATCACGTTCGACCCCATCCTCGATAGAGAACTATCTCAAGTCGGTGAACCTTCCACACCTCCCGTCCCCAATCCGAGAGGAACTGGAATGACTCTTTACGATTGAGGAACTGGGGGAGGCGGGGAAGCTAGCTAAACCGGGAAAGGCACCGGGGCCGGACGGCTTCATTATCCAGTATTACAAAAAGATGTTGCCTTTAATAGGCCCCCATATGCTTAGGGTCTTTAATGCCCTGGGGCAATCCTCATCCTTCCCTCCAGCCATGTTAATGGACCATATCTCGGTCATCCCAAAGGAAGGGAAAGACCGATCTGCATGCGGCAGCTATAGGCCGATCTCGCTGCTCAATGCAGATTTGAAGCTTTTTACCAAACTCCTTGCCACTCGACTCCAATCACACCTGCCCCAGTTGATCCATCTGGACCAGGTGGGATTCATCCCTGCCTAAGAAGCAAGGGATAATACTATTAAGGTGCTCAACCTGGTCCATTTAGCCCGGAATAGTGGCTCCCTGTGCGTCTTTCTCGGCACGAATGCCGAGAAAGCTTTTGATAGGGTGAGTTGGGATTTTATGTTTGCCACCTTGAGACACCTGGGCATTGGGGCTCAGATTCAGCAATGGATCTCCAGTGTCTACTTAGGCCCAAAGGCTGCGGTCAAGGCTAATGGAGTGTTCTCCAACCCGTTCCATATCTCGAACGGAACGCGGCAGGGGTGCCCCCTCTCTCCTCTGCTATTCGCCTTGTCCTTGGAGCCATTTCTGAGGAAGGTCCGGCTTAACCTGGACATTGCAGGCATCAAATTAGGTTATCTAGATCTCAAAGTATCTGCATACGCAGATGATTTGCTCTTTTCCTTATCGAATCCACATGTCTCGCTGCCCAACTTGATGAAGGAATTTGACCAGTTTGGGGTGGTATTGAATCTAAAGATAAATTTTACTAAGTCGGAGGCTATGGGAATAGTTGTACCGCCTTCACTGCTTCGGACTCTGCAGCGTAATTTTTCTTTCAAATGGATGCACACTGCTCTGCGGTACCTGGGCACACTCATACCCCCAGTCCCGGCAGATGTATACACCCTCAACTTCCCCCATTTACTTGGCAAGGTTAAGGCACTTCTGGATAAAGGGCACCCGGGCCTTCATTCATGGTTTGGCCGCTGTAATATCATCAAAATGTCCATACTGCCAAAGTTTCTATATCTCTTTCAGGCATTAACTGTGCATATTCCGGCCGTCTTTTTTCGACAAGTAAACTCACTCTTCACGAGCTTCATTTGGGCGCGTAGACGCCCCAGGCTTTGCAGATATATCATGACAATGCCTAAGTGTTACAGAGGGGTGGCTGTCCCAGATGCCTGAAAATACTACCAGGCTGCCCATTTGGGATGTTTGGTGGACTGGTGTAGACATGGCGCTTCCAAGCTCTGGACGTCAATCGAACAGTGTTGCTGCCCCATCCCATTGAGACGTGCACCATGGTGCTATGCCTGGTTGCCATCCCCTCTTACCCAACTCCACCCTACCATTGGCCCAACATTGCGTATTGGCTCTCTAGTTTGCAAAAACAAAGTCTTGTCGTCAGACTGCTCGCCACTATTCCCTATCTTGGAAAACCCAGCGTTCGCTCCAGGCACTGAGCCGGGGGCGTTCTCTGGCTTGCTGGAGGGAGGTTGTTTCCAAGCTTCTCATTTTCTGACTTCGGAGGCCCGGCCTTCGATCTCGGTATTGACGCAATCTGATGGAAGGTATGGGCTGACCCTGTGGCAGGCATTGCAGCTGTCTCACATTCTTCGGTCATTGGGTCCTCCAGCATGCTTTAACCGTCCCACAACGCTGTTTGAATCTTACTGTGCGGAGGGGGGCCCCCTCCCTCGTCCTCTATCCAAGTTGTATGCATTACTGACCTCCCCCTCGGAAGAGTTTGTGTTGCCCAGCCTGAGCAAAAGGGAAAGAGACCTTAACAGGACTTTTACACCTACCCAAACTCAGAACATGATCCACCTGCCATTGAAATCCTCCATCTGCACTCGCATACAGGAGAATAACTATAAGATCCTGACCCAATGGTACTACAGTGGGGATCGAAAGTTTGGGCACCCCAGGTAAAAATTTGTATTAATGTGCATAAAGAAGCCAAGGATGGAAAAATCTCCAAAATGCATCAAATTACAGATTAGACATTCTTATAATATGTAAACAAAAGTTAGATTTTATTTCCATCATTGACACTTTCAAAACTACAGAAAACAAAAAATGGCGTCTTCAAAAGTTTGGGCACCCTGCAGAATTTATAGCATGCACTGCCCCCTTTGCAAGGCTGAGACCTGCCAGTCTCATGGATTGTTCTCAATCATCGTCTGGGAAGACCAGGTGATGTCAATCTCAAAGGTTTTAAATGCCCACACTCATCTGACCTTGCCCGAACAATCAGCACCATGGGATCTTCTGATCAGTTGTCTAGAAACCTGAAACTGAAAATAGTTGACGCTCACAAAGCTGGAGAAGGCTATAAGAAGATAGCAAAGCGTTTTCAGATGTCAATATCCTCTGTTCGTAATTTAAATAAGAAATGGCAGTCATCAGGAACAGTGTAAGTTAAACCAAGATCTGGAAGACCAAGAAAAATATCAGACAGAACAGCTCGCAGGATTGTGAGAAAAACAATTCAAAACCCACGTTTGACTGCACGATCCCAGCAGAAAAATCTGGCAGACACTGGAGTTGTGGTACACTATTCTACTATAAAGAGATACTAGTACAAATATGGTCTTCATGGAAGAGTCATCAGAAGAAAACCTCTTCTACGTCCTCACCGCAAAAATTAGCGTTTGAACTTTGCAAATGAACATATAGTTCTGTGGACCGATGAGGTTAAAATTGAACTTTTTGGCTGGAATGAGCAAAGGTACGTTTGGAGAAGAAGGGGCACAGAATTTAATGAAAAGAACCTCTGTCCAACTGTTAAGCCTGGGGGTGGATCAATCATGCTTTGGGGTTGTATTGCAGCCAGTGGCAAAGGGAACATCTCACGAGTAGAAGGAAAAATGGATTCAATAAAATTTCAGCAAATTTTGGATGGTAACTTGATGCCATCTGTGAAAAAGCTGAAGTTAAAGAGAGGATGGCTTCTACAAATGGATAATAATCCTAAACACACCTCAAAATCTACGGGGGATTACATCAAGAGGCATAAACTGAAGGTTTTGCCATGGCCTTCACAAGCTCCTGACCTCAACATAATTGAAAATCTATGGATAGACCTTAAAAGAGCAGTGCGTGACAGACAGCCCAGAAATCTCAAAGAACTGGAAGACTTTTGTAAGGAAGAATGGGCAAAGATACCTCAAACAAGAATTGAAAGACTCTTGGCTGGCTACAAAAAGCGTTTACAAGCTGTGATACTTGCCAAAGGGGGCAGTACAAGATATTAACTCTGCAGGGTGCCCAAACTTTTGCAGACGCCATTTTTTTGTTTTCTGTTATTTTGAAAGTGTAAATGATGGAAATAAAATCTAACTTTTGTTGACATATAATAAGAATATTTAATCTGTAATTTGATGCCTTTTGGAGATTTTTCCATCATTCCTTGGCTTCTTTATGCACATTAATACAAATTTTTACCTGGGGTGCCCAAACTTTTGATCCCCATTGTATACCCCGCCAATCTTACATAAATACTCCCCGGCGGTCCCGGATCGCTGCTGGAGATGTCAAAAGGCACAGGGGACCTTGCTCCATATTTTTTGGGGGTGCCCAAAACTTAAGAATTACTGGTCTGAGGTCAGGAGACTTTCCCAACGATTCACTGATTTTCCCGTCCCAGAGGATCCGGCTTTCTTTCTGCTCCATTGCTCCCAGATTCCATTTAAGACGTCGGTCCTGCAACATCTTCTGAATGCCGCCAAGGCTTACATAACTTTATGCTGGAGGAGCCCTGATCCCCCATTTACCGCTATGTGGCTGAATAAAGTTAGAAGTATTAATAGCCTGGAAGACCTGGTTCTTACCTCCCAGGACAGGAGGGAAAGATATACTAAGATGTGGGCGTGCTGGAATATGTTCATGTTCTCAGATGAGAGAAAGGCTCTTATGCAGGAGTGTCCTGTGGTTGGAGGCCCATGACTGTGCCACATTTGCCTCGGCGGTGGTAACTCCATTTTCCTATGGGCAAAAACCTTCTCCCCTCCCCACTCCCGTACCTAAATTTAAAATTTTTTTTTTGCTCCTCTTTCACCTCTTCCCTCCTTTCTTTCTCTCCTGCCTTTTGGATTCTCCGTATCCTTTCGCTCTACTCTCCTTCTAGTTTCTGAAAACCGAGACTGCCGACTGCGCATTCTCCAGGAGGCTACCTGCCGATAGTCTGGGGTCTGCGGCAGACGGATTTCACCTTATGTGTTCGGGTGTTAATTGAATTCACCCTAGACGGTTTGGTTATGGGTAAATAATGGTATTTTAGATTAGACTATATATACTCTTTACCTTTTTGTGTTTCATTGTACTTATCTGATGGATGTAACACCTTGCTTACAGTATATCTATAAACAGGGGCGTAACGATAGGGGTTGCAGGGGTTGCAATTGCAACCGGGCCCCATGGTCCAGGGGGCCCATGTACCTCCCTTGTACACCTGAATAGGAGGGATGGCGGGGGTGGCATTTAGAGGACCCAATCTCCTCCATTTTCCTCTATTCAGTTTACTTGTCTTCTGCTGTTCCCAGGGCTCCTGTGTGCTTCCCTGGTCCCCCTGGGGCCTGCTGCAGAACTTGTGAAAGGGCCCCACTGCAATACTGTAATAAAGGGACCCACGATGGGAGTAAAGGGCCCCAGGATCAGTGGGAAGAGGGAAGGGCCCTGGCCAGGGGTCAGGGGGCCCTTCATAATTTCCTGCACCGGGGCCCTGAAGGTTCTAGTTACGCCTCTGTCTATAAATAAAGAATTTGAAAAAAAAAATGTCTGGCAAGCCTATACCTGCCCGTACTCACATTTGCCAAGTCAGAAAAAGCGCCTTAGAGAACACCAATAGTCTCTGATACTGTAGAGCGAGGTAGCGTTGTGACGTACTTGAGACATTTTTATATGAACAGTATTACACTATGGAGTTCCCTCTCTCTCTTTACATGTGAACGTATGATCGGATGTCATTGCTCTGCTAAACACCTGAGGGATACCAGCGAGTGGTTCCAGGCTTGCACATACACAGCAGAATCGTGCTGAGAAGGCATGCTGGAGGCTGCAAACACACTGAAAGGTGTATGATCACACAGCCCTGTAAGCCCGATAAGGGAAACCATCTTGGATGCCACTGCATGGTGAATTTTCAATGCACTGCTTTATTGAGTCTGAGTCTGTTGCTCTTTACAACCTGAAGCTAGGGTTTACTGGTACATTATTATTACGCCTTAAGCTAAGGTTTACTGGTACATTGCTTAATTACTATTAATTCCAAACAAAACAAACTGACACCTTTGGCTATACTAACCATTACACATATTTGCTGGTTTGCATATTATTTGATGTCATTTGTTGATGTGATTTTTTGATTTGCACATATTGCACTGAGGATTTGCTTATGTGTGTGGTTTGAATCACAGAATTTGCACACACATTGTTGAATAGCACATTAACTATATTGCACTGAATAATCCTTCTTTTGCGGATTTGCACAATTCTTGCTGGTTTGCACATATTGTACTGAGCAATTTTTTTAGTTTTTGTCACTGAATTGCAGGATTTGCACAATTTATTACTGAATTGCACATTAACTACTTTGCACTGCATAAATCATTGAACTGCGGATATTGCATATTAGGTTTACCTATAGTATACCCTTTCATTAAATATTTGTTGCAACATTTGCACAATACATACTCCAGCGCAAAGATTTCGTAGGAATTACACATCCTTTTTGGCAGTGCCAACTCACCATATACATTGCAGATTTCTTATTACACACTATCCAAGAGTGGTTCTTGGTGAGGGCAGCAGCCAAACGGTAAAACATTGAACACCATATCCTGACTAGCGCAAATTCCTATATTGATTGAATATACCACAAACTTTATTAAGGCAGCGCCAAACCATTATTAGTATTCGTGTTTTCAAGGGATTAACAGATGTTCCTTCACTGTGTTCTAACTGTGTGGGGGTTTGGGCTGGCAGAGACATGAGAGATCTAACTGATCCCGATTACAGGGATCAGTAGATCACTGTCATGCCGCCTGACAGAACGGGAAACCGCTGTGTTTACATCAGCGGTTCTCCGTTCTTCCTCTGTAGTAGATGATCACAGGTCGCCGGCGGACATTGGGTCCGCCCGACCCGCGGCTACACTCACAGAGCGGACACAAGAGCGTGCCACCCACAACTGTGGCTATGTGAATTGCCGCTTATATACGGCGATTTGCGCAGCGGAGCCACTTTGCCGCAGTAAATGTAGGTGAGTCGGTCGGCAAGTGGTTAATAACATTCAGTTACAATAAACTTGTATCACAATTGTACATGCTATATTATTTTTTCTTTATTTGCTATTTTTTCCCCACGAAAGTGGAGTTACCCCTTAAAGGCAAGTCAAAGCTCTTTTTTTTTTTTGTTGCTATAACCCGAGACTAGGTACATTCACACTTCAGTTTCTGATGCGGTTTGACTTTAAAATAAATAAATGAATCCTGCTTGATGAATCAGTGCATAAACATACGACACCAAAGCCAAAACTGCCCACTGGACCTTTATTAAATGGCAATGCAGCCAATAATGCACATACAAGTGCTTCCAACAATTGGCAGAAATGGAATTAAGGTCCATTACACCATCCTGTACCATTGTCATTCACAAATACAGAAAATACTTCCATTTACTGTCTCAGCTGTAAAAAGTGTGTGCTTATGGGGGTCATTAGGACTGAACACAATTCTTTTATTTTATAATAGAGATGTCTATTTCTTTTTTGGATGCATGTCAGGGGATGACAGCTGCTATATAAGTTTACACACATACCAAAAAATTAGAAATAATATAACGAAAAAAAAAAAAACAATGTTTCTGTTTTATTTTTTTTCTTAGACTTTATCAATACAGCATCACAGTCACAAATAAAATGCAAGAATAATGAAGTGTAAAAGCACAGCACTGCAGGGAAAGCACCAAGATGCATAGCTGTCACATAACGGATATACAGTACGTATCTCTTCCATAACTTAATCATAAAAATATATATATATTATATATATATATGTTATATATGTATCAATCATGTAGACCTTTAATGAATATTTTTTTTTAAATCTTGCTGCCATCACATTAAATACATTTCATTTTTAACACTTTATGTAATTTATTTTATATTTCATAAAATCATATATTTCTGAACAGATTTTGGAAAATAGTCGCTTGCTCCAGCAGTGTTATGTGAATGTGGTACCACCTGTGGCTGCAACGCTACAACACTAGAAGCACCATAGGACAAGAGTCTGTGACATTCCAATGTACTTTTCACGGACCAAAGCATTCTCAGAAACTGGCAAGCTTAACACTCAGTCCCCGTCCACCCCCTCCCACAATTCTCAGTCTACAAGACGGACAAGCACACTGCTGCAAAGCCTCGTACACACAGGACGACGATCGTATACAACAGGTCGTACTAACGACCGTTGTATGCAAAATCGATCATTCGTATGCGCGATTAGAACAGCCGACATACGACGGTCATACAAGGGGAGTTGTATGAGCAGACTAGAAAACTTGGTCGTACCAACAAACGGTCATACGACCGTTGTATCGTGTGTACAGAGCATTTCGTACGACAAGTTGTATTGTGCAAAACACGAATGCTCCAAAGTCAAAACAGCCGGATGCTAATTACATGCACCTGAACGTTCTTTCTGTGGTCGTACGATCGTGTAGTGCAGTCAGTATGCAAGTTACATTATCCAACATACGATTTGAGACGATCGTAAGTATGATCATCGTCCCGTGTGTACGAGGCTTAAGGGATGAGTGGATTTGGGAATCTTTCCTTCAGGAGATTTCAGTGAAGATTTGGGGCACTGCGGTAAAATGTTGCCTTTCTGGTGAAATGCATTGGGGTTATCGATGCTTTTTAACAACTTATCGGGCTTTAAATAT
>BLSH010535819.1:47084-59357 GCA_018402905.1 Glandirana rugosa
CCTCGAGTAACTCCTATCGAGACTCTCGACTAACCTCCCTCCTCGGTGTGGGAGGAGGTGTGTCGTGCGTCTTGTTCTCGACTCCGACAGTTAGTCGACCTCGAGGGAGGGGCAATGGTAAAAAGAGAACCACAGTCCTTTTGAATAGTCTTCACTAAGTACGACTTTCGTTTCTTTGCTTCGTCGTCTGTCCATACTGTGAATCACAAGACCTAACTCTGTTCATGTGTGATATCTCCATATACGAACCAAGTATAAAGTACAAACTCCAAATGTTGGTGCAATTTCGTCAAAAAAGCTAAGACTGATCATTTCTGAAACTATGCAAAACAGTTATGATGCCTGCATAGTTGTACCTGTATTAGAAAGTGTCTATAACATTGTATGTTCACAACTGCTTTAACGTGGTTGTAAACCTCAAACATGAAATATGAACCAAGCATATACCTCTATAGTGTGTACTTGTCTCAATCCAGAACACTAAGTGTCATACCTGTCTGCTGCTTCGTTTCTTTGCTTTCAGCATGAATCACTTCTGATAAGTTTTCCTGACACCAAGAGAAAAATGGTAACGGGGAGGGAGCTCCAGCTGATTGACAGCCTCAGCTCTTGTTCTGCGTGCTGTGTGGAGGAGGGTGTGGCTCCTCCCTCCAATCAGCTCTCAGAGCTATCCTCAATGAGCTCCCCAGTGTGACATTTTAGCTCTCCACCCCCTTTTTCTGAACTCTCAGACAAGCTTTATAAATTCTGGACTTTGAACAGCTGTAGAGAATGGAATACTGCAGATAAACATGTACAACTTCTGCAGGAGGATTTGTTTAATTTGTGTATTATTCACTTTGCTAGGTATAAGTAAGGGTTTAAAACCACTTTAAAGTATAAAGTTTTTAAGTAATCATCATAAAGTTTTGCTAATATTTAATCTAGAATTCTGCTTATGCTCCCAAATTCTTTTCCTGCAAGTTGAGTTTGTGGTTTAGGGATTTTATGGCAGAAACATTAGGCTAATGGGACCAGCTTTGGTGGATTAAAGAAGGCCAAGTCTCAGAGTTTGTATCTAATTGCAGCTGAACCAATACTTAACCTTTCGCAGCAACTCACTAGGAGGATGTGAGATCAAACAGCAAGAGGTGGAGCCAAGACCCAGCTCAAATGCTCTAAAATGCTTACTTGACGTTGCCTTGGATGCATATGGTTTTAGGTCAATAACTTTTCAGGTAGTGACAGAAGGTATTAAAGTGATAGCCGCAGCCCACGTCGGTGTATTACTGATCTGAGACTCCTCAGAGGGTCTCCATATACAGTATGTGGCAATTAGAAGAACCTCACATTACTATATAGGTTACATGGATAAGGATTTTCCAGGAACAGCCAGTCCTCCTTGGAGCCATGTCATAGATGTGACAACTGGAAATCATTAATTGAAACGTGGTAAATTAAATACCATCCACAGTAATTAAATATTGTCTTCTTCAACAACGTAACATGCCTGGAGAATCAAAATTTTTGTTTAGAGAAATTCATAATTCAGTAATATTCTGGAAATATATTTAAAAAAAAAACAGAAAAATATTTTAAAAACAGCGCTATAATAACAATAATATATCTTATGTTAAATGATGCAAAATATTATACACACTAAACTTATATTAATAGATAAAGTGAAAAAGTGTTCAAAAATTTGTATGTACACTTAATGTATAAAGGCTTCATCTCAATCCGCAATGTGTCCACCATAAAGTGCAATATACATCATCCCATCCCTAGGTTTCACCACATATAGAATGGACTCCCACCAGATACCAAGACCCTTAGATGTCAGTGGGTCATGTCAAGCATATTACAGTGAGCACAAGGCCACCAGATGTCTTTCTCCTTCCCTCAGGTCTTTTCTATAGGCTTCCATTAATGCTCTGGATTGCTCTAAACAGATCATAGGAGAAAGCAAAAAGCCAAGCCCATAGTGCAGTAATTGATTAAAAAACACTTTATTAATGTTAAAATACGCTTACATGAATAGACAGTGAAATTGGTGTAAACAAATATGGCATATACCCCACTCCCGGTACGGCATCTGACGTCACTTCTTCAACGCGTTTCATCACATGGTCATGGACAAAGTCCATGTGACGAAATACGACAAGGAAGTGAGGTCAGACACTGTGTGGTGACCTCCTGTACAGCATCTGACATCACTTCCTTAACACGTTTCTTCACATGGACAGTCCATATGACCAAAAGGTGGAAAGGAAGTGACGTCAGACGCCATACCAGAAATAAGGCATCCACCATATTTGTTTATACCGAGTTAACTGTTAAAGCATCCCATACTCATGTAAACACATTTTAACATTAATACAGTTATTGTTTATTAATTACTAGACTATGGGCTTGGCTTCTTGCTTTCTTCTATAATATGTTTGGAGTGATCAAGGGCATTGATGGAAGTCAAAACAGCAAACTTGAGGGAAGGAGAGAGACACCTGGTGGCCATGTGCTTATTGCAATATGCCTGCTATGACACATTAACATCTAAGGGTCTTGATATATGGTGAAAACCCATTCTATGTGTAGCTTGCTGCACGGTGGTGAAACTTAGCAGTGGGAAGATATATATTGCACTTTATTGTGGACACATTGCGGAATCAGATTAAAATTTTGTGCACTTGAGTGTGAGCACATGGACTAAATAAAATAATAAATATTTTTAGAACACTTTTTCACTTTATGTATTTATATAAGTTTTATGTTTATAATATTTCACATAAGACAATATGATCATTATTATAGCTCTGGCTTTGTTTTTTATAGATTTATCTGTCAAGGGGGTGGGGTTACTCCAGCTGCTGGGGATTATATATACATATATATATTTTACACAAAGGGAGTGTTTGGGCTATAGTTTATTTTTCCTGAGCGCTGTTTGTTAAATTTCATTCAAATATTCTCGAAATGCCCCTGAATCCTCATGTGTTCAGAAAACATCAACAGAAAAAATAGCAGATACTCAGCAAGTAAGCTGGATATTTCCTAGACACACTAAAAACAAGTTTTTGTTGGTTGAAAAAAAAGTTGACTAATGCATAGTAAAAACACAAATCACAGTGGGACAAATGTTTTGAAACCCAGCGGATTCCTTAAGGGCAAACAGTAAACTGTTCTCATGGCAATGCAAGCCATCTATTAAATCAAGCAAAGTTGAACTGGTGGTTTTGGACCTCTAACTTCTTTGTGGCTCTGAGGTTCATGAATTTAAAACGAAGGCTCCAGCTGTTCCCCAGTTGCTAAAGACTGCATTTCCTTGCTTCATTCTGAAGCCAACACATAGGAAATGTCTTTAGGCCCTTTCTCTGGGTTAAAAATATTGCAAGGTGCAATTGTCACTATAGGTTAGGATTAGTATTTTGCTAGAATTGGTAAGGTATGGACTTCAAATGGCATATTAAACATTAATTTCACTCTATTTAGCCCATTGTTCCATTTGAGTTTGCCATGACTTTATCAGGTCCCATGTGATACCAAATTACAGCTTCAAAATTGCACATAAAGTCCTCCGAAGTGTCATATGCCATTATTTAGGTCTGGAGGAGCACTGCATTGTGGGTTGTGGGAAGGGGTATTCCTAGTAATTTCCATGCCAAGGAGTGGGCTATATCTGGGGGCTCAAGTGGAACTCTGGAGACTTCATGTGCAACTATATGTGAAGGTATAATCTGGCAATTTATGGTACTGACTGGCAGTTTATTTATTTGCTTGCATTAGGCATTACCCTGATTATAAATTTAAACCTGCACTGGCCTGGGGACTTGGAAGCAGACAGGCTCCCACGTACATGTTTAATTCCTCTAGAATCCCAGAAGCCCCTTTCCACATTCTTTAATCCAACCCTCTGCCTCAACTCTGGGCAGTGTGCTCCTTACTGGTCAAGGAGGAATGGCGCGATGTGCTACTTCTTACTGGTCAGCGAGGAATGGCGCAATGTGCTATTTTTCCTTACTGGTCAAGGAGGAATGGAGCAATGTGCTACTCCTTACTGGTCAGGGAGGAATGGAGCAATGTGCTACTCCTCCTTACTGGTCAGGGAGATATGGTGCAATGTGCTATTTCTCCTTACTGGTCAGGGAGGAATGGCGCATTGTGCTACTCCTCCTTACTAGTCAGGGAGGATTGGCACAGTGTGCTACTCCTCCTTACTAGTCAGGGAGGATTGGCACAATGTGCTACTTTTCCTTACTGGGCAGGGAGCAATGGTGCAATGTGCTATTCCTCCTTACTGGTCCGGGAGGAATAGTGCACTGCAAAGTAAAGCAACCGTCAACCTCAAATCTGTAGAATAGAGAGGACTCAGACAATGACAAAGACATGTGAAGACTCTTGTTGATGCCTGTTTTGGAGACCTAAATGCACAGAATTTATACTCTATAGACATTACAGGTTTACTTTAAGATAATGATACTCTGAATTTGGGAGTTAGGGATGGTGTTAGTAATGATCTGACCAGCACAGTAAGGGGGGACTGACAGCTGTCCTGTTTCAGGGAATGTGAGATGACCTCTCTGAGAGCGGCACATCTATAGTTGCATGGAGTGTTTTGTCACTGTGCATAGAAACTTCCTTCTATAAATCATGTCACTGACCTATAGCAACAGAAATGCACACATTGCTTTACAGTTTTTGAAAAGGAATCCTTCACATCCATGATTATGCTGCAGGAGGATAATGCCACTAGCAACTGTCTTCTTCCCTATAATTCCATGACTCTAACCTAGAATTGGTATTGTGCAATGGCTACTCCATTCTGCATCACAAAACAAAAAAAGCCCCCTTCCCCTAACCATGTGCAAGGCATTTTGGTTTACAAATGACTTTGGTGATGCCAGATGACTCACCACCCAATTCCAGAGTAGGTTTGTTTATTTACACATGGCACAGCTCTTGATGAATTCTTTTCAGTTGAGACTCATCGTTCCAAGCCTCTGCCTTCTTAAATATTCTACAAAGCCCAAATTGAGACCCAGTACACATATCATCTGCCCCTTGATCCTTCCAAATATTACTTGTGTGGAGGCAAGGCACAGCCTTTACAACTCAAAAAAACATAAATAAATAATAAAAATAATGTAAAAATAACAATATAAAAAAAAACAGCAAAAAGGCCTTAAAAGTCTGGAATTTGTGCTATTTCAGTTTCCCTATAGGCTGGGTAAATTCATGTCAATCAGTCTCTTTGTGACTTCCACATATCAAAAAAATAAATAAAGGGATCCAATTATTAGATGTTTTTTCTTCTCCCTGTCAGTCATTTTCAGGATTTCTACTACTAAATTCTACTTTCTGTGCTTTCAGTATAGTCTTCAGTTCATCAGGAAGTTTGGAGATTTAGGTAGGACCTTTGTTACCATTGGACAAGATCCCAGTTGTTCTATCACGCTCCGGCCAATTGTTCCATTGAATGATGGTTTGAAAATGGAAGAGCCACGGGGAACCAATTGTACTTAGAATTCCAACATCATTTTGTCTCCAATGTAATACATTTGGCATTAGCTTATATTTTCCAATGGTAATGGAAAAACTTCTTTCATTTCCCAGCAATAATGGAATGCACTTGTTCATTTTGAAAAGAGAATTATGTTCTTTCTTGAATGACCTTGAAGTCAACTAATAGGGAAAACAAAGTACATTTTGTAAGGCGTTGCCAATACGTAACAGTAAGTGCTTACTAGAGGACTTTAAGCGTTTCCCCTGAATATTTAACACTTGATCCATAGTGACCTTCAGGTTCATATAGAAAAGGTGATAAGGTTTCTGGTTAACAAAAGACATTGTTAAAATGTGGGCATATTCCTATCTGCTAGGGAACTGAAGACAACTTGTATTTTAGAAAGTTCATGAGATGAGTTTTGCATGCTCCACTATTTGGCTCACCAGGGAAAGAGTACTTTAATGTTTAGGTGATAATGTTTTGTTTAACCTAGTTTGGTGGGGAAGCTTGAAGATCACTAGAATGTTGGCCACCAGCTGACAACATGGCCCGAGACTTTATAACCAGATACTGCTGCTGTCCTGGCAAATTCCATGGCACCTTACAATGCAAAAACTCACCGCATCTGCAGAAATCTGTGGCTTCTAAATATGGGCAGCGCAGAGTACGGTAATTTGACAGCCACTTAAAAGTTTCTTGATGAGGTGAGTTCATATCCCTTTCTTACATTGATTAATAACAGCAATTGCAACAAGACGAAAAAACAAGAAATACAAAATGGGAAGGATTCACCATAGGTTGGCTGTGTGAAATTGAAGTAGATGGCAGGATGCGTGCTGTTTCACTGCTGGACAGTATCCATTCTCTCATAGTGCTTTGCAGTATACCTAGTCATCCATCAACAGACTGCGGTCATCTCAATCCAGGTTGTCACCGGGATCTGCTCTGCAAGTGCATTCTGGAACTGGTCCTGATGCTGGAACGGCCGAGCCCAGTGGCTGGTGCCACCTCTTGGTTAGCCTCCTTCCATGCTGCCCCGAATGAGCACAATCCTGAGGTATTCAACATTGCTTGTTTGTGCTAAGGTTAGGCATATGTTGTGGGGCGGTCAGGGGAACCGGACTCGGAAGGGTCCTAGGAGAAGGTGGATGGTCTATACATGAACCAGCAACGTGGGAAGAGGCAAGAAGCAGTCTGTGGGACCTTGCCTTGAGGAGACCACCACACGCACAAACACTGCAATTTCACTCCAACATGGCATCCAGCTGGTCTGCAAGGTCATCAAACATGCTGCCAATGTCATCCAGAATACTGACTGTGCTCTTCTCCTCCAAGGAACTGGCCGCACGGGGGAAGAATAAACAGGCACATGGTCAGACTTTAAACAATGACAGAGAAGTATGTAAAGAAATAAACTAAGTGATTGGCCGAACTGTGACCACAGGCATCACACACAGACAGTAGCTGTATTTTTACAAGGTCATTTACAATGTGTTACATACAAGAAAAAGGCAGATGTTAAAAAATTATTATAAACTGCGGCTACAAGCATGCAAAGAAAATTTTCTGACAATGCAAGTACAACCCCAATGCCACAAAAAATTAGGACCCTGTGTAAAATCTACATTAAAAAAAGAATGCATGGATTTGCAGATATCATAAACCCATATTTTATTCACAATATAACAAAGAAAACATATCAAATGTTAAAACTGAGAAAATGTACCAGTTTAAGAAAAAAAAATTGGGTCATATTAAAATTGATGTCAGCAACATGTCTCAAAAAAGTAGGGACAGAGACATGTTTACCACTGTGTAGCATCCCCTCTTCTTTCCAACAAAGAATCATGGCTGTTTTTAACGCAGTGCAATCTGAGGGCCAGAAGGTCACAGGCATACAATATTGCATTTTGACCTTGTCCCTTGAATACATACATTTCTCCAAATTCTTGGAATCTTTTGAGGATCTTATGTAAGGTAGATGATGATACATTTAAAATCTTTGCAATTTTATGTTGAGGAACATTATTCTAAAATTCTTCAACAATTTTTAGATGTAGCTTTTCACAGATTAATAAACCTCTAGCCATCTTTACTTCTGGGACACTCTGACTCTCAAAGATGCTCCTTTTATACACAATTACTGACCTGATTCCAATTTACCTAACTAGTTACAAAATGTTCTTCCAGCTCTTCCTTGTTAATACCATTTACTTTGCCAGCTTTTTGTTGTTTTTTTTTTAATTTTCTCAGTTTAAACATTTGATATGTTTTCTATTTGCTATTGTGAATAAAATATGGGCTTATGAGATGTGCAAATCATTTCATTCTTTTTTTCTATGTAGATTTTACATGGCGTCCCAACTTTTTTGGAATTGGGGTTTGTAGACGCTGCCTTATATAATTCAGTTTAACCTTTAACCATTGTGCGTGAGACACCCCTCCCCCCACTTAACCTCTTGCTTACTGAGCACTTAAACCCCAAACCTGCGCAGACCAATTTTTGGCTTTCAGCGCTGTCGCATTTTCAATGACAAATGCACGGTCCTGTGACGACTGAGCATTTTTCCCCACAAATAGAGCTCTCTTTTGGTAGTATTTGATCACCTCTGTGGTTTTTATTTTTTGTGCTATAAACAAAGAGTGACAATGTTGAAAAAAAGAACAATATTTTTAACTTTTTGCTATAATACAAAAAAATTGTTCATTGGGTTTGGCCGATATATGTTGTTCTACATATTTTTGTTAAAAAAAAAATCACAATCGGCGTATATTGATTGGTTTGCGCAAAAGTTATCGCATCTACAAACTATGGGAATTGATTTATGGCGTTTTTATTATTATTATTTTTTTTACTAGTAATGGCGACGATCTGCGATTTTTATCGGGACTTTGATATTGGGGCGGATATGTCGGACATTTTTAACACTTTTTTAGGACCAATGACATTTATACAGCAATCAGAAATGTAAACATCCACTGATTACTGTATAAATGTCATTGGCAGTGAAGGGGTTAACACTAAGGGGGCAGTGAAGGGGTTAACTCTTTTCCCTGTATGTGTTCTAATTGTATGGGGGCTGGCCTGGCCAGGACATAACAGATCTCACTGATCCCGATCACAGGGATCAGTAGATCTGTTATGTCCCCTTCACAGAATGGAGAACCACCGTGTTTACATCGGCAGTTCCCCGTTCTGCAGCTCTGACAGGAGATCACGGGTCACAAGCGGACATCGAGTCCGCCCGACCCGTTGGCGCGGCCACGCAGCGTGTGGCGGCAGCACGCGCGCCGCCTGTGAGTGTGCGCCGGAAGCGTGCAAAGGGGTGGACGTCCATGGAAGCAATTGAGTTCCGCGCTGGAGCCGTATTTTGGCAACAGTGTGGATCTCTAGTGGTTAAACAAACTACTTATGAAGACTAAAGGGAGCTGCTTAGAGCAACCAGTCAGATACTGTTATCTTTAACGTGAAACTGTCACTTTGGCCTCTCAAACTCTCTTGACAGCCTGACGCTTCTGCTTTACAGGGAGAGAATACACGTCGTTAATAAAAAAAAACACATTATCCCCAAGACATAACATTGTACTACTGTAACAATTCAAGAGTGGCAATTCAGATTACAACATACGCCTATCGGTGACTGGATCACTTTAAATTGACTGGCTTTAGGAAACACAACTAACACATAGGGAAGGGAAAACTATGTATCCTCTATCCCTAAAAAAGAAAACTTCTTGAAAGTAATGTAATTTGAGCACAATGCCTGCCTGCCATAAGTTATTATAGCTAGAAAAAAAAAGTATATGTAATCTAGAAATCTCTATAGTAGTGCAGATCTAGAGTTTTGGCTCAGCTTCATAGGCCATCAGCAAAGGTGTTGGGAATTTCAGGACACCATATAGCAGGTCTGTGCGTTTATGGAAAAATGGTCCCTGATGACCTCAGGGAGCTTTACAGAATCACACATCTGTACCAGTGCCATTTATCAGCCTTATACGTAGTTTGACCTACCTTGCCCAGTGGACATTAATAATGCCAGTATCCTTGTTAAAGCAAGGCCTGCTCATGCTAATATCTTTGTTAAAGCAAGGCCTACAAGTTGACACTTACTCTTTCTGTGAATCTTCCTGTTTGATCTTCTCCTCCACAGCTTGCAGTGCTGCAGCCAGTGACGCACTGGTCTCCTCCATCTTCTGCTGCGCGGCCTCGTTACTCCCTCCCTCTAAGGAAGAGCTGGTGATGGACAGTCTCGGGGGCTTGATGGGAACCTGTAGAGGGTGACCCGGAGTCAGGGGCTTAGCAGGGCTGGAGCACAGGGATGGGGGAGTGCTGGAAGGTTTGATGTTGTTTGGTTGTTTGACAGGAGAAGGGGCTGGAGTTGAGCTGGCACTAGAGGACTGAATGATGGCATGAGGTTTGGGGGGTTTGGGGGCTATTGGGGGAGGAGTAGGTTTAGGGGAGACAGGAGGAGGTGTCCCCATTACCTTCCTTACTTCTGAAATAGAAAAGAGAAAATTATTGTTAAATTGTATTTTATTTATTTTTTACCTTTTTAACGCATTCTATTAAACTTTCCTTTTTAAAACCAAACAGCAAGCATATGTCTTTTCTTTATTACAGATAAACAGAATACATAGATTTACAAGTAGAGAAAAAAAAATAAAAATAAACATAAAACAAAACTACAGCCATCTGACACATCGGAAGCTATAGATTCCTTCTCCTGTAAACTGTCAAGTATTATTGATAATTAATACATAATTATTTACTGACAGGATTAATAAATAATATACTTAAAAAAATTTAGAGATCTATCCAAGGTTTATACCAAGTGTACATGTACAAAAACTCTTTTTCATCACACCGGGTGTTGAAGGGTCTGTTACATCAAAAGTGATATTTTAGGTATAGATGGAGCCTGGTGGGCTGAGTCAGCCCCTGGCTTCTTATATGTCCTGGCCACCTTACTAGTGAGATCTCAAAACTAAACTCTCTTAATCAACAGTAACTATTTTCAGTCCTTATGATGCTAGCAAATAGATAGGAAAGTATATTATATTTTCTTGTCATAACTTTATTATTTTATTTTTACATCTCTTCGGTTGCTTCCTGGTTTCTGGCCTATGCCGAAATGATATCATACATCCCAGGAGTCTTCATGGGCATTTTTTCTTTCATCTGGAGGAGGGGAGGAGCACACCCTCCTGCCTGCCTGAGCTAAGGGCCGATGGAATCCAGAACGTGAATGCTACATGAATCATCTGCCCTTACTCAGATGGCCTTGGCTAGAAATGTTAGGAGGCTGTTTTTAAAAGTGATTTCTCAACAAAATAAAGCATATGGCTATGGATGGATGGGTGAGTTTGCTTTGAATTTCAAAAGAATGAAATAGTGTTTTTAGTTTGTGGTGCTCAGATTCAGTTTAGTTCCACTTTAAATACAGAGGCAAACAGTTTTTGCTGTTCACTTCCTTTAAGCTGGATACACACTATACAATTAGTAAATATCTCTGTTTTTCATTGCATAGTTTGCTGGAAAGGTAGGGAAGGGCGAACGGTTCCGCCCGAACTTTTGATGTTCTGACGTTCGGAGGGTTGTCGTACAAACGGGATGTTCGACCGGGTGTTCGGCCCCTGAATGACCTAGAACATTATGGGGTAACTTTGCCGCCGCCGAGTGCCCCATAATGCATTGTGCAGGAGACAGCGCGCACCGCTCCCCCCTGCTGGGAGGTTGAGTTGTGAGGGCTCCCGCCCTCTGCTCACTGTTTGTTTTGACAGTTTATATGGCAGGGCGGGGCCACCCGGCGATGGAGGAGGAGCTGTTGCAGCTTTTTTTTTTTCAGGTCCGTTGCCTGCCGTGATTGACGATGGATTACAACGGGGGACACTTTTTTTTTTTTGCTTTTTAATAAAGGACTTGTTCCTAATTGTATCCTGTGTTCTTTCTTTTTTGACACTTTTTGGTGAATTAGTAGGGGTACGATGTACCCAATACTAAATCACAGGGGGGGGGGCAGGATCTGAGGGCCCCTTATTAAGGGGGCTTCCAGATTCCAATATCCCCCCCACCCGCAGACCCCACAACCAGAGCCCAGGGCAGAGGCATAACTAGAACCTTCAGGGCCCAGGTGCAAGAAATTATGAAGGGCCCCCTGACCTCTTTCCGCTGATCCTGGGGCCCTTTACTTCCATCGCGGGTCCCTTTATTATGGTCCTGCAGCGGCACTCTTTCACAAGTTCTGCAGCGGGTCCCCTTTCTGCCATCTTTGGGCCTCCCCATGGTGGTGAAATGCCAGGGCCCAGTCCCAATTGCAACCATTGTAATCCTGATAGTTCCCTCACTAGTGTTTAATTTTGATTTTATTATTTTTTTACCATTTCATTTTATTTCTTTTACAATTTTATTTTTATAATTTTTTTACAATTTATTTTAGGAGCTCTGTTGGGGGCTTTGATGAGATATCAGGAGTCTAAACAAACCTCAGCTTTCAATCTCCATCTGTGTAGCCTCAGCTGCACAGAATGAATGGACAGGAATAGTTGTGCACCAAGCCTCCCATTCCTTCAGAAATGTAAATATAGTAAAAATAGTTTACTATGCTTCAGTTATGAATGAACCAATTGGTACCAATCACTGACTCTGCCCATTCATAAAAGGAATGAGCCGGTAAATGACAAATTTACCGACCCGTTACCAACTCTTCATCATGACACATCTTCTACAGCAGCTGTCAGGAGAGAGGAGGGGGGAAGACAGCAGCTCTGTGGGGGGGGGGGGGGGGGGGGGG
>BLSH010535819.1:100009-145798 GCA_018402905.1 Glandirana rugosa
TCAGTGGTATAACTTTGTTCTCCCCGTCGTGACTCGATTTTTACATACGGAAAAATTAAGTTTTCTACAGGAAGAGAGGATTTGATCATCAGATTTCTCGACGGTCCTCCCCTGTCAGCGTGTCTCAGGAGTCTTAATACATTTCAGAACGTTCGGTCACATCGTGGGAGATCACACAAGATCTTCATCACATATTTATGTTTCTTAGGACGCGCTCCTGAAAATCCACATATGTTCTGACGTCGGAAGGATATAGAAGGATGATTTCCTTCATTATTTATTTAGACTATTTTACAATCCTGACCGCGACAGAAAGCTGGGTGTTTCACGAATACGATATATATTTACTTATTTATCATACACGTCTTTTCACGATTAGTCACGTTTGTTCGTACTTAAGGTATTTATAACTTTATTTATTCTAACATTTTATCAGATTTATTTATTACTTCCTTTAGTAGGAAGATATAGGAAGGCTGCAGTCTTGTATACACCTAAAAGTCCTCGCGCAGGATTCTTTGTATTTATACACTACTTCTAGAACACACTAGAGGGTGCTACACTGGCTTGCAAGACTTTACATAATTCTGAGGACTCTGTGCGACTGTCCCCTCCTGGCAGCTCTTTAGACTACTAGTTTAGGAGAGAAGGACATCTTTTGAATTAAAAAGGCATACATTTTTAGCTCAGTGCTGCCCCTCTTGTTTCAATATGGTGACTCTAACCATTTTGGCCTAATCCTAAGGGGCAATAGTCTCTCTGCTTATATATCTGTAACTGGAGGCCACATCACAATCTGTAATATTATTCATTTTAATTCTGAAAAGTTGTGCAGCAGAAACTGGTAGATAAAATCTTCCTATATCTGTTATTCAGTCTATGTAACAGAGGACACTGGTAAAAGACAACCTCAGACAAGATCAGTCGCCTTGTATAAAGTGGGCCAGAATGAGTGCAGATGTGTCAGGGGACAGGAGAGACCCAGCTTCACTTACATGCAGTAATTAGTCACAGCTGGAAGATCAATGCATTGATTGCGGATAAGAATAACCTCCTTCAAGGTGAACCTGTTATATAGACACTACCGTGGCTTAACTTTAGCTCAGGCTGCACTGTGCTGCTTCATAGATAGGGGGCAGGCAAACACAAGGCACTGAGGCTGGCAGAGGATGCTAACACAAAGAATCTACTATACCTGCACATACACAGTACTCCCGATTGTCCCTCATTGTAACCAAACCCCTCTATCCCCCCTTCTTTCACAATAGCCTCAGTTTAGATCTGTATCACAACACTTTTTTGTAGATCTATATCGATAAACATATTAGCTAGCAATAAACTTTTCTCAGCATGTTTTGGTCTTAAAAAATATGAAAACCCAACCACTAAAATCCTATCTAAGCTCTAACATGTTCATGTAATTTCAAAAGTTGTTTTTTAAATCTACAGTCTGCAGCTTTAAAGGTATGGATTTTATTGTATCGTTATATTTGTCTACCTCGGACCAATGTACAGTAAGTATACATATGCCATACCTGTGGGTCTGCTATGGAAGCAAACAATCACTGTAGTAGATGCCACTACTTCCAGAGCCTTGCTGCATAATAACCACATAGGGCCACTTGCTCCGCAGGGGTGCCATTCACAGAATGCCTTGCATGTTTCTCAATGAAAGAAAACCATTTCCTAACTGAATGAGGTGGAGGTCACCACCCTACCACTCACCTCATCCAATCAGAGAATGCCTTGTATTTGTAAAAAAAAAAAAAAGAAAGGCATTGCGTTCTGTGAATGGTCCATGCCCAGAAAGTGACCCCTTGTGCAGGGTCAACAGTTTGTATGTACAAAATATAACTGGTGGAATTAAGTGTACATTAGATAACAAAATTAAATAGAGCAGCTGATACAGTAAGAACTTAAAGAGGGTTGTAACCCCCCCCCCCCAAAGAAAAAAAGAAATCATTATGAAATACTTACCTTGGAACGAAGCTCCCATAGCGGTGCCCACACCGCTGAGATGGCTGACATATTCCCCGGGTTTCTTCTGGGTTCATGGGCTCCGGCGATGACGCGCGGGAGCCACCGGTTACGGTACACGGCTCTGAGGAAACGGCACGGGTGGTCATTCCTTCAGAGCACAAAAACCAGGGGACTTTACTTCCTCTTTAAAGAGGAACTTCAGTCCACTTCACAGATGGCTCCACCTCCGCGTCGGGCGCCACCGTGTTGGACATGCGTAGACAGACACTGCCCAGCCTTTGGGTTCTGACAGAGCCTGTCCACACATGTGCAGATGATTTTCCATGTAAAGACAGGGAAGGTTTGGATTTCCCTGGTAGAAGTCTTCGTGTGAGTGAGGGAAACCCCGCACATGTAGATTGCTGGGGAGACCTATGCATGCGCAGGTGTGCTGTGCCACAGGTCTCTCTCAGGACCAGAGCCCTGCGGCGCATCTGCAGACACGCAGGGGCGGGGAGACATTCTCGCCTAGGTGAGAAACATGGAACTGCAGTTACTTTATTGATTTATTTATCTAACACTTTCCATTTGTGGGAGAGGCAGGTCAACACAACATTACCTTTAGGGTGAAAGTCTGCTTTAACCAGCTCTCAATTAAAAAGGCACTTTTTTATTTACTTATTACCAGTAACTGAAACCTGTTTATTTCCTATTATTGCCAGCTCCATCTAGTAGACATAATGCTGTATTTTCCTAACTGAGGAATTTTAGGAAAATACCATTTAATGGCCGCGAGATGGAGATGATGATCATAGCAAATAAACATATTAGACACATTATGGGAATTATTCGCATCTGCTTTGCAAATGCTGAGAAATTTGCACAGAAAGGTGTTTAAAAACAGACCTCACAGTGTTGCAAGACAAATAGAAATAAAAAATACTAGTTCAAGTGAAATATAAAACAGTCTGTAAAAGCCCTGATGATAGGGGTTATTATTATGCACAATTTCGATGCACCCCTAATAGTTTTATATATTGCAGCGACATCCACATACGTAGGACACCCAATATTATAGATGTTTATTTCTTGCAAAGCAAATACATTTTTGCACACTGGTACTGACTAATATTCCAGCATTTGTTATCACTCATTTTCTCTCCACCATGCTAATGCGACCCCACAGAGGGGTGAGGGGTCAAACGAGCATGCTGTCCAGATGACAGATGTCCTCCTTATCAACTGATGTTGTCAGCAGTTGTTAGGGTGCTGGCGGCTGGCCAACGTGGTACCTAAGGTTGTAATGTTGTACAATGAAAACCTGTGGCTTTGTGTAAGAAAAAGGCAGGCTTGATCTACCCGCTGGCTTGTATACAATTTATGGGCAAATTGCGGCAATTGTTAGACATTTTGCTAGGGGCAATATACAGCGGGGAAAATAATTATTTGATCCCCTGCAGATTTTGTAAGTTTGCCCGCTTACAAAGTAATTAAGGGTTTATAATTTTTATCATAGGTGTATTTTAAATGATAGAGACAGAATATCAGCCAAAAATCCAGAAAAAAAATCCCATGATACAAATGTTATAAATTGAGTTGCAGTTCAGTGAGTAAAATAGGTATTTGGTCCCCAAGCAACATGACTTAGTACTTGGTGGAGAAAGCCTCATTGGCAAGCACAGAGACAAGAAGTTTCTTGTAGTTGGTTACTAGGTTTTCACACCTCTCAGGAGGGATTTTGGTCCACTCTTCTTTACAGATCTTCTCTAAATCCTTACGGTTTTTTGGTTGTTGCTTGGCAACTCTAAGTTTCAGCTCCCTCCATAAATTCTATATAGGATTAAGGTCTGGAAACTGGCTAGGCCACTCCATGACCTTAATGTGCTTCTTCTTGAGACACTCCTTTGTTGCCTTGGCAGCATGGTTTGGGTATTTGTCATGCTGGAAGACTCAACCACGACCCATCTTCAGTGTTCTGGCTGAGGGAAGAAGATTCTCATGCAAGATTTTAGAATACATGGCCCTGTCCATTGGCCCTTCAATGCGGCAAAGTCAGCCTATACCTTTAGAAGAGAAACAGCCCTAAAGCATAATGTTTCCATCTCCACACTTGACTGTAGGGATGGTGTTCTTAGGGTCATAGTAATTTTTCTTCCTCCAAACACGGCAACTAAAGTTAATAGCAAGGAGCTCAATTTTGGTCTCATTTGACCACTGCACTTTCTCCCAATCCTTCTCTGAATCATTTAGATGTTCATTGGCAAACTTCAGATTTGTCTGTACATGTGCCTTCTTGAGGAGTGAGACCTTGCAGGCACTGCAGGATTCCAATCCATGGCGGCGTATTGTGTTACTGATGGTTTGTTTGGTGACTGTGGTCCCAACTGCCTTGAGATCATTTACAAGCTCCTCCCATGTAGTTCTGAGCTGATCCCTGACTTTTTTCATGATCATCCTTAACCCATGAGGTAAAATCTTGCCTGGAGCTCCAGACCGAGGGCGATTGAAGGTTATTTTGTATTTCTTCCATTTGCAAATAATCGCTCCAACAGTTGTCTCCTTCTCACCAAGCTTCTTGCTGATGGTCTTGTAGCCCATTCCAGCCTTGTGCAGGTCTACAATCTTGTCCTTGACGTCCTTTGACAGCTCTTTGGTCTTGCCCATGATGTTGAGGTTTGAATGGAAGAAAGAGATTCTGTGGACAGGTGTCTTTTATACACATAACGAGTTGTCGTTAGGAACACTTTCTTAATTTGACAGGGCTAATCTGTGTACTACATGAGCACATACTGTAGCCAGTCTGTGGGAGCCAAAATTATTGTTGGTTGGTAGGGGATCAAATACTTATTTTACTCACTGAACTGCAACTCAATTTATAACATTTGTATCATGTGTTTTTTTTGGATTTCTGTTTTTTATTCTGTCTCTATCATTTAAAATACACCTATAATAACAATTATAGACCCTTCATTTCTTTGTATGTGGGAACACTTACAAAATCTGCAGGGGATCAAATAATTATTTTCCCCACTGTAGGTATTAAACTTTATAAGGTTTAGAGCAGTTGGGGAGCGTTAGGGCTCCCCTTTTGTCCTAAAAAAAAAGGGGGGGGGGTTCCGACCTATTTGTCTGAAATTATAGAAAGCATGAGCAGGGGTTAAGAAGCAACCAGCCCCCTTTCCCTTTTTCAAAATCTTTGACATTTTGCATGGATCAATATTTCACCGAAACAAAACATTCTAGAAATATATAGTGTTATAAATATCCATTATGATTATTCTTGGCTACCTTTCCTTCAGACATAGGCTCCATCTTCTTCAGGTGGTCTCCGTAGGTCTGTTCAATATAGGGACAGCTTGCTACGCTCTGGGGTCGTGGTGGTCCTTTATGCATCAAACAAAATACATTAAAATATATTTAAAGCTGTATATCACCTACTTCAATCCTGAAACACATCCCTTGGTGTATCTCTAATCCCAGCAAAGGCATGGCAATAAAATCCATAGAAAGGTCACAGGGGAAACTTAATCAACGAAGAGAAATCTTTTGAAAATTAAGTACTGAAGTCTCTTGAGAAAGAATAAAAATAACAAATATTCACATTATACACAGTGTTAGTGATAACGAGATTATAAACAACAATACTGATTAACCATTGTGACAGAGTACAAAGCAACGCAGGAAATCAGACAGCCAACAAGACATCCAAAACAACATAAATATCTACGTCCTGCACTCTGGCTTTGCGATCAGGTCTAGCTGTCAGTTATTCAGGCAGACCTAATCAAAAGCTCCATGCAAGTCTATGGGTAGGCGGATGTAAACGGACATTTGTGTTTACATCTGCATACCTTTGGATCTGGAAAAAAAAGGAATGCAATACAAGTTTATTGCAAATGTATTACTGTTATGTGATATTGTGCAACCCTTTATTGTTAAAAGCTTGTGCATTGTTGTGCAGACCTTTATTGCTAAAAACAATGTCAGCAAGACAGAAAATTAGGGTAAATCCTTCTTAAGCAGGCCATGGGGGGGCATGGGAAGCCGTCCCCATTAGGCGAAGACAATGATTATTGCTAGTAGCTATAGCCGTTGGCAATAATCTCATGCCAAAAATCCAACATGCTGGTTGTACTCAAGTCAATCAATGGATCTACTTGGGTACATTCAGCCTGCCCATAGATGGTTCAGATGGCATGGTCCTTACCGAACTGGCCAAGATTGGAACCATCTATGGCCAGCTTAAGGGTCACCATACACCATATATGTCAAACACAAGGCCCGTGGCCAAATATCTCAGTTTGGGCTCCTCTAAGCAGTGCAGTCATACTACTGGAACTTTACGACTGATAAGTGGGTCACAAAACCTCTTTGCTCATTGCATCATGTTATTAAGCATATAGACACCAATGCAGTATAATAAATGGAAACTGTAAAGCTCACCTCACCATACACGATACAATCTAATTGTACAATCTCCTTTGAATCTACCAACAAGAATGTAGTACAGGAGCCCTGTCTACTTGGATAAAAGTTGATTGGATAGATTAGGTAGGTCCTCATATTACATAGTTTTGGTAGATCTAACGTTGATTGTACTGAGATTGTAAGGTCAGATTGTATCTATGGTGAGCAACATAATAGGAATTATGAAAAGTCGCAAGACAAACAAAGGAAAAATACAGAACAGAACAGGTAGAACAAGACAACATCTGGTTGGAGGTGGGGGTGCACACAGGACAATACAGAAATCTATATTAAAGAGAGAACACAACATAAAAAAGGTGCAAAACAACACACAACCCTGCACAGCGACAAGGAGGAAAAAAAAATAAAGACAGCACAACACCAGGAATACATGGGAGCACGGGATGTAGAAGAGAGTTACCAAGCACATACTTCTAAGTTACTATGTTAGTAAAGCTGGAGGGTTATCAGTTTAAGTCCAACCAGTAAAAATACAAAAAGTGCTCAACCCAAACCAGGGTTGTTAATGTTGTTAAAGGGTTAATTGCATGCTAATACATTGCTAATCATGTTAAAGGGTTATTCCAGTACATGTACCAACTGCTAAATTGGATGTTAGCTAAATGTAGGCAGCAATGTATACCATTCTACTCATGAAAATAAATAAATGCCTTCAAGCTGAAGTATGGAGTATAACCACCAACTTGACCATTTGACAACGGCTGATGAAATGTGTCCCAAAGTATTGACACAGGATCTGCTTCCTGTACAAGCAATAGTTTAATAAATGTACTTTTGCAGGGCGCATGGTCAGGCACTAAAAAGAGAATATTTAGTTTGCCAAAGCACTGCAAACCTTAACAAGATAGTTCTCACATTTTTTACCCTTTATTGCATATTAGTGCTGCTAGCCTCTCTTTACAGCCACTTCCCGTCTACAAGTACTGCTTGAGATGGCTGCATGGCATCTCCCAGGCAGGTTTCCTGATGGCAATACCAGTGAACCATGCCTGTGTAATGTGCACTGAAACAGCACAGGTAGTCTCCATCAGAATTGCAACAGGGTAACAATGCAGGGGCACAATGAGGAGCCAAGGACAGAGCGTTGTCGCCCCATAACAGGAAGTGCCTGAAAAAGACCTTTGTGGTAAGAGAACCAGGTATTATTTGAATGAAATCTGATTGAGTTTTGAAATGACATTAGCATGTTCAAATTAATAATTTACACGAATGGGGGACATTGGTGGAATACTCAGCATCATGGCAATGTGTTTATTTTCATGAAAATCCTGCTTCTTAAACTGGATTTTTGATATCCACGCACCTGTGTGGCCCTCACTGGCATCTCCAGGCTCCTGCCCCAATGCCTTCTGGGATAGAACAGTGGCGAGCAGCTGAAATGGAACGGACGTGAGAAGAGAACCAAAAAGCATGTAAGAGGAAAAACGTGAGATGAAGAAATATGGAAACGTGATGTTCATGTTAATAGACAGTGCAGCTTCCTAAATCCACCCCCCCCCCACCTACCCATTGTGCAACCCTGAAAAAATCTACATATTAAAGGGCAGCTCCACTTTTGTTAAAAAATGTTGTAACATATATTTTCTACACAAGCTATTGAATCATTTAATGTTATTAAAAAATACCCCCTGACAATGTCACTCTATGATGAAACGCACAGGGAGAAGCCCACATCACATCATCAAACAGAGCACATCATTATATCCAGTTTTGATATGCACATTGGCTTTTTAATCATGTGCAATATATTGTTATAATAATTTTTATTCTGAAATACTACACTATAAGGCTATTTTTACATTTTTTTTATGAGCAGAGCATTTATTTGAGACCATGAGAGAACCACCATTTGAAAATTGAATTTGTGCCATAAACATCATTCTGGACATCCATTACAGAAGGCTCCAATTTGAAAAGCACTGTTTGACTACGCAGTTTTACAGGGTCAACACCTTCTGGTGAGCAGCCTCTGACCATTGGTGCCTCATGGATATTTCTGCAAAGACGATCTATATGGGGTCATTTTTTTGGCTTGGAGCTGGTTCCTTTTTTTCAATTCCTACTGGGACTTTTGATGGACCTATTTATTTAATTTTCCCCTTTTGTATCTGCATTTATATGTATTGTTTGATGTTTTATTTTAAGGGTATGTATTTATTATAATTTTAGTGCTGCATTTATTCATAAAAAATACCTGAAGCCAGCTCTGATTTTCTAAAGCTAACAAAAAAAAAAAAAAATGAAAAAAATCACTTTTCAGTAACCTAGAAGTCTTGTGTACCCCATGGGTCTATATACAGAATATAAAACACTCATTGAACGAATGCCATATACATTTGTACAATCTGATTGAAATTTCACCATATGCTCTCAAATAGATTACATCCTGAATCATCTAGTGGCCAAATTGCAATATATTCTCTCATTGAGGTATTTCAGAAAACAATACCATATTTTGGCCCCCAGGTGTAGCTTATGATACAGAAATTAACGGATTTGAAAACATATGGTGAAATTTAGTTCAGCTTGTGCAAAGGTTTCTGGTATTTGTGCAACAAATGTTTTATAAATAGACCCCCATACATGTTCCCCAGAAATTTAATTCCTGCTCTTGTGATTGGCTCACAGCTCTTCCCTGCATTTTTTTTATATTATAACACTGGGACTGATCACGTGACTATAGAGGACAGACTCTCCCACTTCAGGAAGCAGAAAATGAGGAAATAAAGTGTCAGTTTCTAATAGAAGCAGACAAGAGTCTGTAATGAAGTTTACTTAGATCAGCCTTTTTCAACCAGGGTGCCCAGGCACCATGGGGTGCCTTGAGGTTTCTTCAGGGGTGCCTTGGCAAAATGCCTAAAAATTGCCCAAAAATTGTATACAAGCTGGCGTGTGGATGAAGGCTGCCCTTTTAGTTACACTAAGTCACAGGTTTTCATTGTGCACCATCTATTGGTATCCCATCATCAGTTGATAAGGAGGATGTCAGTCGCCTGCAAAACATCCTTCTTTTGACCTTCTCCTGCCCCTCTCCATCATGTTGGGGTCACATTAGCTAAGTGATGGAGAAAAACTGAGGGAGAAGATAAACTTTGCAATAATAGTCAGTACCAGTTTGCAAAAGTATATTTGCTTTGGAAGAATAAATCACATCTAACATTGGGTGTCCTCCTTGGACTTGTAGATGTTACTGCATTATTTAAAACTATTAGAATAGCTTTTACAATTTAGAATGAGGTGCCTTGAGACTGTCCATAATTTTTCAAGGGTGCCTTGACTGAAAAAAGGTTGAGAAACACTGACTTGGATTATTGCAGTGTAAATAAATATTTTCCTTAACAAAAGTGGAGTTATACTTTAAGCAGAATTTCAATAACTTTATTAGTGGCAGGCATTTTTTGCATTTAATCAATAGGCAGCCAGTCAGATTACTAGGAGATTATTGAATCATCCAGGCAATGTCATAATTCTTAATGACTTAACTGACAGTTTAAGATTAAATTCAGAATTATTTTTACTAAACAATTACAATATGTAGTAAACAGTATACCTTGACCGTCACTCATACACAGCGAAGGCAGGCATTTGCCCTGGCCAAACCTTTAGAGAGTTCAGCTTATCAATTCAATAGAAACCGGAGAAATCCTTATGGCACACAACACTTATATTCCAGTAAACAAAGCAGCTCACATTGGCCTAGAAGTCAGTAATGCTGCCTCTATTGGGTATGAGTGAAATTAATATTTTAAAATATTCTAAGCTACCCTATTTACTGGTGAGGCCTTCGCTGATATTAGACAAATCCGCCTCTATTACTAAAAACCTGGACGGCAGTATGCCCACATTATAAGAAACAATGCAATGGAAATTAGATGTTTGCTTAATTGAACTGGAATATTGGTAGCTGAAATCTGATTGGCTAATATAGTCAACTCTTTTGTTTTTATTGGTATCTATAACTGAACCCCTGACTCTTTAAGATTGAGATCGGGTTAACACTGATATGACACGAAAGTCATAAGACTGTCGATCCGACTTTGCCCTGCAACTTCATGTTCGATTTCCATGAGACTTCAATGAACAGGATCCGACTTTGTTCTGACTATACCAGGCCCTTTGAGTCTGGTGTGAATCTTGAGCAGAGAACCCCAAGCCAAAATTAAAAAAACAAAAAAAAACAGTGTGTCCCCCCAAGACCATTCCAGACCCTTTGGTCTGGAATGCCAAAATAAAAAAACCAAAAAAACAGCGTGGGGTCCCCCCAAAGTCCATACCAGACCCTTATCCAAGCATGAAGCCCGGCAGGACAGGAAAGGGGGGAGGGGGACGAGGGAGCACCCCCTCCTTCCTGGACCATACAAGGCCACATGCCTTGTCTTTACATCCACTGATGTCCTCTTCCTGTGGTTCTTCTCACACCACTGTATTCTTCCTCTGGTTCTTCTGCCGCTTCTTCTCCCTCTGCTGTTTTCTTCCTCTGGCTCTTCTGCTGCTTCTTCTCCCTCCGCTGTCTTCTTCCTCCAATTCTTCTGCTGCTTCTTCTCCTTCCAATGTCTTCTCCCATTGCTGGCTCCCGCTGTTTGAAATTTTCTATATAGCTATGGGGTGTGGCCATCTGGTGAGGTCAACCGGAGACCCGCCTCCTTGTGACATCACCGCCTGGGGCATGATGGTAAAAACCTGTGTACCGTTGTTATTTATTTTTGACACTTTTTTGGGTGAATGAGTAGGGGTATATGTACCCCATACTCATTCACATGGGAGGGGGATCTGGGGGACCCCTTGTTAAATGAGATCTTCCAGATTGCGATAAGCCCTCACCCAAAGACTCCCACAACCACCAGCCAGGGTTGTGGGGAAGAGGCCCTTGTCCCCATCAACATGGGGACAAGGTGCTTTGGGGTGGGGAGCGCAGACCCCCCCCATGTTGAGGGCATGTGGCCTAGTATGGTCTGGGGGGGGTGCTCGCTCACCCCCCTCTTTCCTGACGTGCAGGGCTGCCTGTTTGGATAAGGGTCTGGTATGGATTTTGGGGGGGACCCCACAATGTAATTTTTTAAAATTTTGGCATGTGGTTCCTCCTCGGGATCCATACCAGACTCAAAAGGCTTGGTAAGGATCTGCAGGGGACTGCACGCTGTTGTTTGTTTTATTTTAAATTTTGCCATGGGGTTCCCCTTCAAGATCCTCAGAACACAAGTTTCATGCCACAAGTCGGATCAGATGATGAAACCTAAAAATTAAAAATTCATTTTTAGAAGTATGTAACCACTTATGGGATTTATGCACCAAAGGCTGTTCTCCTATATTTTAGTTAATTTGCTATTCCCTTAATCCTAAACAATATATTAATATTTGAACAAACCTCACTCCAATGTTTACTGGACCCCTGTTAGTAGATCTGCCTAGAGCTCCTTTGCTAGTCCAACCCTGATATCACTGATTTAAGATTTAAATAGGAGGGCAGTGTCCCACTATATATATATACCTTGACCCCCTCTGCACTAGCGGGTATAGCATGGGGACTGTTTGCACTCTGACCACTCCCAGAACTTCGACCACTGGCGCCGCTTCCTGTACTGCCCATGCTGCTTCGATCACCACCTGGCATGGAAGCAAAAAGAAGTTTGTATTAAACAGATCAGGGGAATGGGTTTGATTTCCTTGTCCTAAATCAACTACGAGTACACTACTGAACTGTGGCACCACTGAAACACCCCGGCAGAAATCACTGGGGCCACCCGTAAACCTTAATAAGAAAAGGGATGGTCAGCACTCAGGATGACATCCAAAAAAATTGTATTCCTTTATTGAAAAGACATGTACAACGCTGTAAAACAGCTGACGCATTTAGTCCTTAGTCAGGCCGTATAACTTATCCCCAGTAAAACTAAGTCAAAGTAAAGGTTCAGTGCAACAATGGCTATCAGTCTATGACGTAATGAGCTCGTTTTCCCCGAGCATCCATAGGGCATGCCATTCTTTTTAACACCCTTCAAGTTGTAACCAAATTTTATGTTTTAAATAAAGGTTTCCCCCAAATGACAGCCAAGAAACCACTTTGAATGTAACTGGTTCTAGAGTGGAAACCAAATAAGGAGATTGCTTCCCCTTTGCATTTAACTGGTTCTAAAGCCTAAACATTTTTTACCTTAATGCATTCCTTCCATTAAGGTAAACAATGTTTAGGCATCAGCATCCCCCCTCACCTCCCCCCCTTTTACTTACCCGAGCCCTCATTCGATCCAGCACCATGCACGTTTGCAGCCCTTCTTTCCCCTCATTTCCGGGTCTCACTGGCTTTGTTGGGGCACTGGTAGAGCATTGGCTCCCAGTGCTGTCAATCAAAGCCAGTGACAAGGGGGCGGGGGCAAGTCCCGCTGTCTGTGTCAAAGGACGCAGCAGCGAGACTCGAGAGCAAGCACACACAAGTGCCCACATGGGAAGCGGCTTTCCATGGGGGCACAGGACAAAGAGAAGGGGCCATTGCACAGAGCAGGTAAGTATACAGATTTTTTTTATTTTATTTTAATAAAAACATTTTTACCTTTACAATCTCTTTAAAAAATGACCTCACAAAGGCTGTATATGTTGGCCAAGCATGTGCAGGGGTTCAAGTGTACCAGATTTCCACGCCCATGCCAATGCTCAAGTAGACATGCACAATCTGTTGAAGTATGCACTGGTGTGTTTGCCTTTGAAATACATCAGGCTAACTTCAACAACTTCTGGATGGTCTTAACGTGTTGTAACTGTATGTGATCTTGTATCATAGCCCTTATTTAAATATTTATTGGCTTCACCTGGCTTGTTCCTTACACTGATTCCCTGTCTGCTAACTTGTATTGGTACCTGACCTGTTCTTTTAGTGAACACACCTGTGTCACCTGCTCTGATGTCAATGTCTGATGTTTTCTCCTAACCAGGAATCTATTTTGCCTACCCTGAACTTGGCTATTTCTCACCCACCTTCACCCTGGCTGACCTAACATCCCTGTGCCCGTTACACCGTCCTATCTTAAAACTTATGATTATGATGCCCATCCTGCCTGCCCTCATCTAACCTCCTAAACTCTTTATAAAGCCACATTTATAGCATTCAGCTGCTCTGATCTCTCATGGAAAGAGCTACCATCTCCTACCTTTGGATAAAGCCCCACCAACCTGACTTCCAGAACCCAGGCCTGTACTGAGCTATAACAAGTATACAGTGCAAAAACTTGACTTGTGCTTCAGTGATGCCACTGGCTTGTAAGACAATAGACGGTGGCGAACGACAGAAAGAAGTAAGAAATGTTGGCTTCAGCTGTGGAGAGGTGAGCGGTCTACTTGAAAAAGCTGTGATGGCCTGGCCTACTATGTAAGGCAGATCCAGCCTCTGCAGAAGTTCCCTTACAAATACAACATCTCTGTAGGGAAGCTTTGTTAAAGCAAAAACATATTTCCCAAAAGTAACGTCCTAATGAAGAAAAACTACATACTACAAATTACATATTAGCCCTGCCTCAACTCCCTATTGTGATTTTCCTATCCATTTTATCAGCTGCAAGCTGAGATGAAGAGGTCTGCACCATCTGTACATGTGACAGACTGTTTTCTACGCTGACTTGCATCAGATCCTGCCACTGCAAAAACAAGCACGCTCTCCTTTGAATAGGAAAAAAGTTCTGAATCAACCAACTGCCTCTAGTTTGGACTGGCCTAGGGACAAGGCTACATTTTCTTATTTTCCCCCAAAAACACAAAGAAGCCTGTTTTTTGGCAAGCATACGTTTGTGCTGCTATGGAGCTGCAATTGAATATGTCACATTTTTACAAATGACTGAATGATCCTCTGTAATCTGTAACTCTAACAGTAATGGATGGATGCACCACACTGAGGAAATTGGTGGTAGCTTTGAAGCTGTTCAGCAGCTAAGCTGGAACAGACAACTGGTGGTGGTTCTAAGAGGAGAGGCTCCTATTGATCCTTGAGCAGTTACTGTTTGTTAAGAATATGCATTTGAACAAGTTAATTTCATCCTGAAAGTAGAACAGGCTTTGGATATTTTATATATTGACATATTCTTAAAGAGCTGTAAATAAGTGTAGCACCCTCTAGTGTGCTACTAGTGCCAGAGTAGGTTAACCATACAAAAGGGTGAGTGATGATTTTCTATGCACTGGTAGTTGGATATCCCATGCCAACAGCGATTGCTAGGTTGGGTAATAAGCGTGGATCTTCTTAAAGATACGTGTTGTTTTGCAATACTTCACCTTTAATACTGCGCAATATGTCAATATGCAATATGTCAATATGAACAATCCATAAAACACTGAGGAAAGATCCATAACATCCAATCTAAATGAAGCCACAACATCGAAGACCCAGGGTCGGGACACAGACCGTAAGTGCGATTTGACCTTTCTCTGTCATATGACAAGAGGATCAATGAGGTCTGGTAAGTAGGGACCTGAATCCTTTGTTTATACATGTTGGTGTTGGCACATTTGAAGCACGGGCACTTCTAAGAAGCTCCTGTATGCATGGTCACTTTATTGGATTTAGAACTGTCACAACAGCAAGTTATTATGAACTGGATTACACATTAAATCTGGGAGCGCAAATATTATTGCACATTAATAATGCCCCTTTCACACTCAGTCGCTTTCCTAGCGTTTTTGTGCTAAAAATAGCGCTTCCAAAACGCTTCTAAAACGCTGCCCATTAATTCCAATGTACCTATTCACACTGGGGTGTCACACTGGTGCCGCGTTTAAAAAAGTCCCGCAAACATGATTTTTTGTGCTTAATCTGAGCGCTAAAAATAGCGCATTAAAAACACCCATATACATCGAAATTAATGTAAAGCGATTTAAAAGCGCGTTAAAAGCGCCAGCAAAACGCCCAGAGGTTGTGGAAAGGTCAAAATACTAGGCAGTAAACAGGATGTAATGTAGGGGAATGTGCTATTTATTTAATGCTAGCGCTTCAAAAATGCCTGGGCGTTAGCGCTAATTATAGGAAAAATGTGGTAATAACATTTGATGTTTTGCGCACATTTTTCAAACGCCTCAGTATGAAAGTAGCCTAATTAATTTGGTTGTGAAATATTGTTATGTTGGGCACTTGACCCATTGCACAGTGTATTTATGATTTACAGTATTATTATTTAGTGCACATTGCCTATATTATTTAATGTCATTGATTATTCACAGTACATGTTTATAAGGTTCATCACATGATTACATAACATCACTCATTGCATAAGTCTATGGGTCCCATTGCAATAGAGCACTTGCACTTTATAGGGGCATACTGCACTTTGGTTTGACATATTGCACAGTATTAAAGGTGAAGTGTTGCAAAACAACACGTATCTTTAAGAAGATCCATGCATATTACCCAACATAGCAAGCGCTGTTGGCACTGGATATCCAACTCCCAGTGCATAGAAAAACATCACTCACCCTTTTGTAAGGCTAAAACAGCTGCTGCTATTAGGTTTAATTAACCGTGGCGCGAGAGTCTTTAATATAAAATTTGGGTTAGGGTTTAATGGAGTTCAGAGCTGGATGACTCATGCAGGCAGCTCTCTGGAACATTCTGGAAGCAGGAGGGCAGAGGCTAGGAGATTTTTTCTGCACATTTGGGGGAGCTTAGCCAAGCCCCAGGCGGTGGGCCTGGCAGGGGACTAAGTGAGCCTTTAAATATGAATGAGTCATGCCAGCAGCGGAGTTGGGTGGATGATTGAGATGGAGTGCACAGGGGACTTTGGTGGACCTTGAGGCAAGTCTGGTTGGGTGCTCTGCCTAGGACCAGGGCTCAGGTGCAGGCCTGGGAGGATCCTGACAACAGGAAAATCTTGGAAGAAATCTTCCCTGAGAAGCAGCGGGAGTAAGGAGGACAATGTGAGTACTATAGCACGGTGTAGAAACTTACAAGGGGAAAGACTGCCACATGTAGCAGGTCTCTCTGGAAGATAGCGGTGTGCTTAAAACTTCTATAACCTTGCCCTGGGACATCTCCAGACAGTCAGTCGGGTATAATGGTGAAGAAGCAGCTAGGTGGGATGGTGGAGCAGCAACCAGGTGGGCTAGCATTTCCTGCAGTGGTAGAGCAGGGACCAGTGTCTACAAAGGAGTTGCAGGTATTCCAGGATACAGTTCACAACACACTGTGCTACTTCCTAAGGGGCCGAGAGTTCCTAGTCCGTAAGGGGCTGTTGTTTTTTTTAACAGAGGCTGTTAGCTTCCAAAAGAGGAATCAATCAGGGCTGTACAAACTAAGGAAGATACATCAATTAGAGTTGTACAGAGTAAAGGAGAAGAATCAAGACTCTTAGGACTAAGTGGGTTATACTGCCCTCTTCAGGAGTTTACTAGGCAGAACAGGCAGTTCTAACAGCAAAAAAGAACAGTAACAGACACAGCTCCTCCCAGGGGGCAGTCCCCACTGGCAGATAACCCCACACCCAGCTCTGCTAGCTCAGTTCGTAACAAGCAGTGCAACATCAGAGGGGTGGGTGCCACTTAGTCCTAAGAGTCGCTGTGCCTGTCGACGAACAAAAAAGAAAGTGTGGAAGTTACATGTTGCCTGGCTGTGCAGCAGTGGGCAGCATTCTTTCTTAAGAATACAAAAGGAAAGTTTTAAAAAAACAAACAGCATTTTGGCTTGCATATGATTGGATGATGGAAATCAGCAGAGTTTAGCCGCATTAAAGAGGAAGTAAACCCTGATGGGTTTTACTTCCTCTAAATTCCCCTCCAAAGTATGAGCATAATGGGCTACTCTGCATCGCCCCTCTTCCTTCCGACTCCGGTTCTGTGACTGGCCAGAGTTGCGTGACGTCACTCCCGCGCATCGGTGGCTGCTTGCACCGTGAATATCTCCTAAACTGTGCAAGTTTAGGAGATATTCTCTGTACCTACAGCTAAGCCTTATTATAGGCTTACCTATAGGTTAAAGTCGTCTAAGAGGTTTTACAATCACTTTAACCAGTTCCCGACCGCGCGCCGTGTTTTCACGGTGGCAGTCGGGATGCTGAGCGCGAATCGCCGTAAAAAGACGGCGATCTGCAATCAGCCACTAGGGGGCACCCGCCGCACTCCTGAGGAGTGTGCCCGCGGCTCGGGCGGACCCGATGTCCGCCGGCGAGCCGCGATGAGCGGCCACAGGGAAAGAACGGGGAACCGCCGATGTAAACACAGCAGTTCCCCGCTCTGTTAGAAGGGGCATGAGTGACCTACTGATCCCTGTCACTGGGATCAGTTAGATCTCTCATGCCCATGTTAGCCCAACCCCCCCACAATAAGAACACACCCAGGGAACACAGTTAACCCCTAGCTCCCCCCTCCCCCCAGGTTAACCCCTTCACTGCCAATGACATTTATACAGTAATCAGTGGACATTTAAATTTCTGATCGCTGAATAAATGTCATTGGTCCCAAAAAAGTGTCAAAAATGTCCGACATGTCCGCTGAAATATCGCATTACCGCTAAAAATCGCAGATCGCCGCCATTACTAGTAAAAAAAAATAAAATAAATAAAAACCCCAGAAATAAATTCTCATCATCCGTAAACGCGGCCACTTTTGCGCAAACCAACCAATAAACGCAGATTGCGATTTTTTTTATCACAAATGTGAGGAATTATATAAATCGGCCAAAAATGGTGAAAAAAACTTTTTTTTTTGGATTTAAATTTTAGCAAAAAGTAAGAAATTAGTTTTTTTTTTGCAAAATGGTTGCTCTTCTTTTGTTTATAGCGGCGATCAGAAATGACGCAGAGGCGATCAAATACCACCAAAAGAAAGCTCTATTTGTGGGAAAAAAAGGACGCAAATTTAGTTTGGGTGCAACGTCGCACGACCGCTCAATTGTCAGTTAAATCGACGCAGCGCCGAATCGCAAAAAGTGCTCTGGTACTAAAGCTGGAAAACCTTCCGGTTGGTAAGTGGTTAACTAATCTATGAGGAAAATGAGTGCAACTGCACTTGCAAAGTGCAAAGTGTATCTGCCTTTAGTAAATCCACCCCTATGAGTCCCTGGGGTGTGGATTTGTACAAAGGATGCTTTGCTAAGTCAAAGCAAATCAGCACAAATCATTTTCAGTATGAGTATGTTTTATTCAAATACTTTGCACTGTGTTTGGCAAATATACACCAAATGCTGCTTGTAGGATCCAGTGAAACTCATAAAGTAGCTGCTGGGAGACTCCATGTCCCAATGTGTATGCAAATGCAGTCATGCTCTAGGCCAGTGGTTCTCAACCTCAGTCCTCAAGTACCCCCAACGGGCCAAGTTTTCAGGTTTTCCTTTACTTTTCATAGCTGCTTTAAATCAATATCAATGACATTATATTGATAAGAGGTATTTTATTTAAGGGAAGTCCTCAAAACATGGCTTGTTGGGGGTACTTGAGGACTGAGGTTGAGAACCACTGATCTAGGCAACATCAGAATGACAGCATACACCTACACTAAAGACAGCTTCATTTTCCTGCCAACGCTGACACTGCAAAGCAGGACAAAAAAATGTCTAATTTAAAATTTAAAAAAGATTGTATATGCTGATCAATGAAAAAATTACCAACATTCTCCAAACCCAAATTCCTTATAACATGGGAACCATGGCTTCTCTAAGAGCCCTTTCACACTGGGGCTGAAATTCTGAGCGTCAGCAGTAAAGTGCTGCTAGTTTAGCGACGCTTTACCTCTGTTATGTCGGCACTTTGGCAATGCTATTCAGATGGCAGAGGGGCGCATTTAACCCCTAAGAAGGGGTTAAAAAGGGGTTAGCGCCAGCGCGCTGTGCTTCCGAAGCAGTGTACAACCCCTTCAGAAGTGTTGCCCATTTATTTCAATGGGCAAGGGCGGTGGAGGAGCGTTGTATACATTGCTACCGCACTGCCCAAAAATGCTGCTTACAGGAGTTTGTTTCCTCTCCTGTAAGTGCACTGCCCCAGTGTGAAAGGACACACTGAGTTTAAATAAGAGGCACTTTACACGCGCTATTTCTAGCTAAGAAACGCCTGTAAAGCACCTTAGTGTGAAAGGGGTCTATTCCTTACCAACCTTGAATGCCTCAAGCCTGATCTCTATTTTTTCTGATTTGTGACCCTGCCCCACAACCCTTTCTTCTTCCTTCTACCTGGTTTCTCCCCATCCCTCTTCTCGCTCAGGTTCTTGTTTTCTTCGAACTGATTTGTTCATCCTGGCTGGTTGTTCCCTGAATCAATGTGCCCTATTCCATTGCGTTTTCAACATGTGCTTTGAAGTTCAATTTCGGAAGCTAGTTTAGGTTACTTGCTGGTCACATTCTTGTCATTTGTAAATGTGATTTCTGCTGCTATTGCTCCGGCGTGGGCATAGATATTGGTGTTAACTCCTATTTGCTGTGCTCATAATGAGGCTACATGAGCACAGTCCACTGGCTAACTTTTTTTGCGTACAATAGATACTTTGGAAGCCCGTTGAAACAAAATGGAGCAAAACGGGAAAGCAATACTATTGACAAAACTGGTTTCACAGTCCTGCTAGAGCTCTATCATCTATTGGCTCCTCCTCGCCATAAACTCGAGAATGCAGAGTCACTGCTGTAGCCTGTAAAATAAATATCAAGTGCACAATGCATCAAGAGTGGAGAGTTCATGGGAAGACACACAGTGAAAAAGTGAGGATGATTCATTCATGGGGTAGACGAGCTGAAGATGTGGACAGGTAGTTGCTGGCAGTGACAAAGTTCCATGATGTATAAAAGGAGCAACTACCCATTAACCTGCTTCTTAGGTGGACATGCAGACTGTACTTCGCAATGCACAGCCCCCCATTGGTGTGAAGCGGTTAACAGTGATTTAAAGTGATTACAGCAAATACCAGAAGGAAGGCATAACTTGGCAGGAGAGATGGAGAAATCTAGAAGTGGGTAATAGGTTATTTTGCCTGTTGTGTAAAAAGCCACATTGCAACATCAGATGTAGTCACTCGATCCTGTTTTATGAGAATTACCAAGTTACCACAGTTGGTATTTGTGGCTGATGTAAGCCCAGGAGAAGATTAAAACCAATCCACGCTGGTTTCTATAAGTGTGTGCTGAGCTCTACTGTTTGCATTTTCCAAAGGCCCTATGAAAATTTATAGCCAATGTTTTTGAACAGCAGAGGATTTCATATTGTACAAAAATACCTCCAAAGCTGCGATCACAGCCTGGTCCTAGGGCAGTAAATTTCAGGGTTAGCTTGTCTTTGATTTCTGTTTATCACATGAAAAAGACCCTTTTACTTTGCCCATTCAGGACAAAGTGATAGTGTCTGTACGTATATACATATTCATTCATGCCACCTTGCTGCTTGTCTAAGCTCTTGTGTTGACTATAGACATGTGCGGTTCATTTGGTTATGAATTGATATTCAGGCAAATTTCTCATTATTCGGATATATCCGAATACAAAATTACAATATAAACAAATTTTACCAAATGCTCCGAATAACTAAACAAAATTCATCCGAATTTCGGAAATTCAGACTGAAATTCAAATAGAATCTTACATCGAATTCCAGTCAAAAATTCTAACTGTACACATATTGCTGAAATCAAAGACTGTGGGGTTTATTTACTAGTTAGAGAGGGCAAAATTAGTCACAATTCTGCAGAGAAACCAGTCAGCTTCCAGGTTTTATTGCTAAAGCTTAACCACTTCAGCCCCAGAAGGATTTATCCCCTTCCTGACCAGAGCACTTTTTGAGATATGCCACTGCGTCGCTTTAACTGACAATTGCGTGGTCGTGCGACATGGTACCCAAACAACATTGACGTCCTTTATTTCCCACAAATAGAGCTTTTTTTTTTTCACCTCTGTGGTTTTTATTTTGTGCGCTATAAACAAAAAAAGCGACAATTTTGAAAGTATATATATTTTTTACTTTTTGCTAGAATACATATCCAAAAAAAAACTAAAAAAAACCCCTAAATTTCTTCATCGGTTTAGACCGATATATATTCTCTACATATTTTTGGTAAAAAAAAACCCACACTATGCCTATATTGATTGGTTTGCGCAAAAGTTATAGTGTCTACAAATTATGGGAATAGATTTAAGGCGTTTTTATTTTTTTTTACTAGTAATGGCGGCAATCTACAATTTTTAGCGGGACTGCGATATTGCGGCGAACAGATCGGACACTTTTGACATGTTTTTGGGACCATTAACACTTATACAGCAATCAGAGCTTTAAATAGCCACTGATTACTGTATAAATATCACTGGCAGGGAAGGGGTTAACACTAGGGGGCGATCAAAGGGTTAAATGTGCTCCCTGTCAGTGTGTTCTAACTGTGTGGGGCTAAGATGACTGGGGGAGGAGAGAGATTGCTGCTCCCATTTACAGGAAACAGACGTTCACTCTCCTCTCCGCTGTCAGAACAGAGATCTGCTTGTTTACATTTGCAGATCCCTGTTCTGTCATTGTGGGGAGCGATCGCGGGTGGCCGGTGGACATCGAGTTCGCTCGACCCACTGATTGTCTCCGGCGGCGCGTGCTCGCCCACAATACACGTTCCCCCCTCGCCGTCATATGACGGCGATTTGCGCAGGAGAGCCGACCTGCCGATGTCAAAAGACGGCTAGTCGGCAAGTGGTTGACTAAACAAGCTGAGGTTATAAGCCGATTGGTTTCTCTGCAGAATTGTGACTAATTTTGCTCTCACTAGCTTTACCATTTCGAAATAATGCTGTTTTTTGTTAAGCAAAAGGTGATTTAAAGAGTCATCATTTGTTAAGGATTTTTCTTTTGTTTGTTCACTTTGCCACATTCGAATCGAAAAAACTAAAGTTTTTGATTCGACCGATTCAAAATTTATCGATTCAAACGTTTCAAATAAAAACAAAAAAACGGTAAATTCAAAGCAAATTAGAAAAAGATATGAAACAAATCCAGAATACGAATTGAACTAAACTAAATAACTAGATTAACAAATTGAAACGAAACAAAACTAAACTATTTTTTTAACCTGTACATGTCTAGTTGACTGGTTTCAGAGCTTAGACAGGGGGATGAAATAATGGCATTCCCCCACATGACAGTGTTTGGACACTTTATTGTGCGATGCAAATGCATTAAAAAAAACAGTATTCTTTAACTTTATTCTGGTGTGAGCGTGAAATATCTTTATGAGGTTTTTATTCAGGCTGTGTTCCCATTCGGTCAATTCCTCCCATGTTTCCTGCCCTGATGACACCAAAAGAAGTGAAGAAAATACTCCCATACATTAACACAGCCAACAATAAAAACCGATAGTTTCTAATGCAGGCCATACATTATGCAATTTTCTTTCCCTCAAACACAGGTTGAAGGAAAGAAAATTGCTGGATTCCCCCATCAACACAGTCAGTGTTGATGAGGGAATCCCTCCTGCAGCGCTATCATATTCTGTCAGCGGGGACGCGAGGAGCCCTCCCCACTGACATCTATAGCTGCCAGCAGTGATCACGCAAAAAACCTGACAGGCTGGTTGTACTGAACTTGATGGATGGATCGACATCTGTACAACCAGCCTGCCCATAGATGGATCGAAGTTTGCCCGGAATTTGGATCCGCCTATGGCCGACATAACAGTTAATCAGTCTAATTGAAAGTGCTTTTATTGTATTTCCTGCCCTGGTGATCACATAGGGAGAGAGGGGAAATTTGCCAAATGGGAACAAACAGCAATAAAACATAAAGCTAAAAAAAATAAAAATAAATAAAAGTTGGCTAGAGACCAACATGCATTGCCAGTGGGACTTTAGATGAGGTGCAACACACTTAGCAATAAAATCAATAAAGTAAATATTTATTGGTAAATACAATTTCCAACAGATCGACATAATTGCCATATAGTCAAGCAGATTGGTCAATATCCACATGTTAATTCTGTAGCCAGGTACAATATTTCAAAGATCAGTCCATAATTGGTGTGATCGTGCATCTATGTAATCCGATGCGTTTCAAGTCCCTGTTGATCTGTTGGAAATTGTATACATCAATAAATCTTTACTTTATTGATTTTATTTCTGAGTGTGTTGTGCCTCATCTAAAGTCCCACAGGCAATTCCTGTTTCTTTGTATATTATATGAGGATGGAGGCGTCTCACGGGGCACATCCAACCATACTTCGCTAGTTAGCTGTCCTAATGTTGTTCTGAACCTGGTACATTCCCTGAGTGTAGAGAGTTGGGCTGGAAAAATAAAATGTTGCAGTGTTAATAACAAAGCATTAGCAGCCCTTGGAAGAGGGTACATATCCTGGGAAACAGAACAGGAAATACTAATTATGTACCTTCTGATTTTGAACAATTTATGTATATAGTACCTGCAAATGGTTTCCTCAATACCCAAATTTCCTCAGCAGGGGGCACAGAAGTAGTTCCCGGAGACATGTGAGATGGACTAGATTCTGATCCCCGAGAGCCTTCAAACACACGTGAAAGAAAAAAAACACGACATAAGTTTGCAGATTTTAACATGCCTCCAAAGCATTAAAGACATTCATTAGTTGTCTATATCTTTAGCACAGGCAGAAAAAACAACATTAAACCTATTAAATTCACTAGGTACTAAAAAATTGTCAAGGACATTAGACACAATGGTTTTGGCAGTGCCCTGTCCATGACCATTGCCCATAGGATGTTATAATTCTGCACTAGCAGAGCGTCCGGTGGCTTACAAAGAACCGATGATCAGCCACTGGAATTCAAGTATTTACATGGGTGGCACAGTGGTGTAGTGGGTAGCACTTTTCCCTAGCAGTAAAAATGGTCACTGGTTCGAATCCCAACCAGGACACTACCTGCCTGGAGTTTGCATGTTCTCCCTGTGCCTGTGTGGGTTTCCTCCGGGTACTCCGGTTTCCTCCCACACTCCAAAGACATGCTGGTAGGTTAATTGGTTCCTGTCTACATTGGCCCTAGTATGTACCCTTAGATTGTAAGCTCCTTGAGGGTAGGGACTGATGTGAATGTACAATGTATATGTAAAGCGCTGTGTAAATTGACGGCGCTATATAAGTACCTGAAATAAAATAAAATAAATAAATATTCATAAAGCACTCAGTGGTCCCTCTGGCCAAACTCCACACCAATACTTATCACAATAGTGAAATGAAGGTTGGCTGGAGGAAATTCTGTAAGCTCCTTGAGGGTAGGGACTGATGTGAATGTACAATGTATATGTAAAGCGCTGTGTAAATTGACGGCGCTATATAAGTACATGAAAAAAAATAAAAAAAATAAATATTCATAAAGCACTCAGTGGTCCCTCCGGCCAAACTCCACACCAATACTTATCACAATAGTGAAATGAAGGTTGGCTGGAGGAAACACTGAGCACTGCAAAAAAAGTGTTGGCTTTATAGGAAATTTCACTCAGCTGTTCCTTTTCATTCAGTGACATGGCAGCATATAATTTCTGCCTTACAGGTACAGTTTTTAATAGGAATATTAGTTTGGCAACTGGCTTGCTTTAACAACATTCTGCTTTGTGTTTACATTAGAGATTAGAAAACTACTGCATCGCTGCCAAGAAAGGGATACAGGGTGAAAAGGACTTGAATCACTTCAGTGCTTCTGTTGTGATCTTTGTGGATGAATTGCTCCACAGTGGCTGTAGCTACAGAGGTCAATGAGGGCTTCGTCTTAAACTCATTTATTGCTTGTAAATGCTTGGCTGTCCATAGCCTAACCAATGGTTCACTTTAAATGTCATTGCTATGATTTTTTTCTCGCTCATATATTAGGGTTGGTCACAGTGGACTAATGATCTAGAGATCATTCTAGAGAGTAATGCCTCGTTCACACTATACATGCATAAAAACTGATGGAAAAACTTTGCAGATTTCACTTACAGAGACATGAGTTTACATGAGTTTTCATGTGCATTTCAGTGAGTTTTTAAGCAAGTTGACATCAGTTTTCATGCTTGTCTGTTATGCACCATGTTCACACCACAATGTTGATGTCATGTGCATATATATTGCAGATTCCTGTGCAGAAAAAATCTGCACGTAATACCAATGTTGTGGAGTGAACAGGGCACATAGAGAACAATTGTTTTCTTTGAGCCCTTGCAGAAGGCGTGCAGAAAGTCACTGCACATGGTATGAACAAGGCCTTAAGAAAAAATTTACTGTAATAATATATTCTGAAAGCAAAAAAAATGGCCAATAAACTTTCATTCTACTGGCTAAAATACACAAGAATTACACAATTTAGTCTATTGTTAACAAAATCATGAATAATCATATGATATGAATTAATTGCACAGTCCTTTAAACAATTGAATAGATAAATCACTAATAAAGGCAATGGGATACACCATTTTACAAGGAATGAGAATTGTCAATAATATATACTAATTGAATACTACATTACCAAAGAAAAGTGAACAATCACTAATACAGTATATGGGTACAGTCCATCCTGCAAGTGAAGAGAACAGTAACTAGTGGAGGCAAGGGGTACAGACCAGTCTACAGGAAGAAATAGCAACTGATACACATCAATGATTTATATCAGTCTACAGGAGACAATAGCAACTGATACAGACCAATGATATATAACAGTCTACAGGAAGAAATAACAACTGATACCGACCATTGATATACACCACTCTCCAGGAGGAAATTGTAAGGGATACAGACCGATGACATATATGAGTCTACAGGAGGAAATAGTAACTGATGCAGACCAGCGATATACATCAGTCTACATGGGGTAATGGCAACTGATACAGACAATTTAAATATATACCACCCTACAGGAGGCAATGTCAACAGATATATACCAATGATATGTATCAGTCTACAGGGGGCAATAGAAACTGATACAAACCAAAGATATATACCAGCCTACAGGAAGCAATAGTAACTGATAGTGACCAAAGATGTATATCAGTTTACAAGAGGCAAAAGCAACTGATATAGACCAATGATATATACCAGTCTACAGGAGAAGATAGCAACTGATACACGCAAATGATATATACCAGTCTATAAGAATCAATAGTAACTGATAGAGGCCAATGATATATATATCAGTCTACAGGAGGTAATAGTAATGCAGATCAATCAATAGCGGACAACAGAACCTAATATAGGCTAAAGTTGCAGGCCAGCCTACTGGCAGCAATAGAACCTACTTGTTTAGACCTGCTTGCAAGAGGCAGGCATAACAGTATCCTACATAGGGAAGTTGGATAAACCCTTCGACAGGAAGAGATAACATCTAATGCTGCCCATACACTTATTTCAAGTGGATCAGAAGTAACTATGACAGTCAATCGAAAAGATACTGGGAATTGATCTCCTAAATGCTCATTTACGGAGTTTCTACCGAAACCATTTAACATCACCTATGGCTCAGTGCCACTAATTCATTTGTAGGAGTTCAGGATACTAGTGGAAAATATCCATATTTTGTGGTTCTATAGAAATATCAAAACAACCAAGTTGTCAATTGACTACAGGCTGGAGGCTAACTACAGGCTAGTCTACAAAAAGGCAACAATAACACAGACTAATGGTACATTCCAGCCAACAAGCACAAATAATGGTTGTGGCTTGCAGTAGTTAGTCACATTGAAGTGGATAGGTAGCAGAGACACCTTAATCCAATCACCATAGAATGTGTCAAAGCAGTTTTCGATTGTCCAAGAAGAGGATGTGAGGTGTGAAAGTTGTGGAACCTCCTTGTTTGGAGTTCCATAATCCCATTCTTGGTGGCTGGGGTCTGCACATGTGTTAATCCTTGAATTTACATGGCTGCCGGTGATAATCGCTGGAGTATGTTCCTGATACTCATTAGAACAGCAGATTGACTTGAACATCTACAAAACATCATCAGAATTACACAACAACACCAGTTGAATGCGACTAACTACTACTAGCTATACCATGACCCGCATAAATGAGAACCTTCACACACAGTAATGATTGTGTTAAAATATATAATTAAACAAAGAAAGGTAAAAAAAAAACATGAGTAAGATGAAAAGTTCAAGTATATCTAAAGCCAAAACTTTATTTTCCGTTTTGAATAGCGTGGGGAATGGTGAAAATCCATGTTTTTTGCCATCTGGGTGTCCCTTTTAGGAGATTTCCCTTCACATTTCAATTTCAGGGAACCTCTCCAAAGTGAGGGGAAATCTACTCTTACATGGTTGTCACTGGAACAAGTGTGCATAATGATGGAAGATTTCCCTTCTATTCCTGTTCTGGTGACAGCTCACAATTTTGGATTTCTCTTCACTTCAACAAAGGTCATCAGGACAAATCGAGAGAGTGAATCTCTAATATACATGCAAACAATAAAAACTACGCCTTCCCCACTATCTAAAACAAAACAGAAAAGTTTGGCTTCATATACACTTTACCTGCAAAAACAAGAGATGAAGTGACTACCTGGAGGACACAGCCGGTCCCCTGTGGGGCTGCAGGTTCTCTGGTAACCAAACGAACTGAAAAGAATCTGATGGGAATGTGGAGGTGGCATTAAGCAATGGAAGGAGTGGTGCATGCCACCATTTGGCACTGTCGCCCTGTGCCCCATCAGCTGTGGCCTGGGGGTCTCCATGTGATATGAGCCCCAGGAACCTACAGGCAAAACGGCAACAGAATAGGTAAAACAAAATGTGATGGTAACAAAACAGAGCAGAATGTATGCAAATAAATGAAACAATAAAAATATGGTAATCGTAAATAGAGCAAAACACAGGCAAATAAAGCATCAACAAAAAAGGGGAAGATGAAAAAGAAAAATATACAATACAAAAAACAAAAGATGACATATAGACAAAAGATTGGCCCATAGAGGTGACAGCTTCTTGGAGTGTTAGACATGGGTTCAGATCCTAGTCTGAACACATCCAAACTCATTGTTAATAGGAACCAATAAGACTTCCATTTCTATCAGTTTTGAGTAGCCAGAACAATGCAGTCTGATTGAATTAGTCATTCCCTGTCTTTCTATAAGTCTTGAGGGCTGCAGCAGCAAAATCACTTTACTAGAACTCCTAGCTCTGCTCCTTCAAATGTCCCAACTCCTCCTGTCATTTTTCTATAATATAAAATAAATAAAATATCCAGCAGGGAGAATTTGAGTCCTTCATAATGGTCATATCAGGTGTGCAGATCCTGGAACTCATTGCAGAGATCTCGTCACTAGAGATGAGCTCAGGCATGTATACATGCAGTTGTGGGGCAGAGAACACCTTGGCCCCTTATGATTGGTGGGGCACAGTGACAGCTTCCTGGCAGGAGAGCTCAGGTGGGTTTGGACTAGGATTCAAACATGCCTGAGCTCATTTCTGCTCACCAGATGTAAAGGCTTTAAACCCAATCCCAAAATTCCCATACACAGGTGCATCTCAAAAAATAGAATATCATCAAAAGGTTAATTTATTTCAGTAATTCAATTCAAAAAGTGAAATTCATATTATATAAATGTGTTATACACAGAGTTATATATTTCAAGCATTTCTGTTTTTTAGGCCCTTTGACAAAGAAGTGATGACAAAATGCATTAGTCATGACCACGCGGCTGTTCTACAATGTCGGCAGTTTTGTGTCTCGTCCCGGGCATTACCGCGATCAGGACATCCAAGAAGCGGTGAGAGTACACAGGCTAGCTGTACAGCAACACATTGTTAATATCCAATGCGAGTCTGAATTTTGTTTTGTGTAAGCACATTTTACTCAAGGTGGGAGTTTGAATAAAGTTTTACACAGGATTACGCTATGTAGTTGTCCCCATTCTTTACATGTCACATCGATTACTGTGATCCGAGGAGGACTCTTCAGTTTGAGTGATTTCTTTTTCTTCCTAAGAGATTGGAGACTAAAGGCTTAATTCATTCCTATTTGTGATGAGTGCATTACCATAGGGGAGAGGAGTTCACGTGGTGTGGTGGTGATAGAATTTAAAGATCCCATCTGTCCTATAAACACTCTTTAGCGGATGCATGTCTCTTTTCATCTTAATGAACTTTAAAGGATGAATTGTATTGACTCTCCTAGCACACAGTGCGTGCAGCACTAGGAGGGCGCTGTTAATGCTTAAATGAACATTCTTCCTTTTCGCATTAATGTATATGGTTTATTGATTGTATAGTAGCAGCCTTTTGTGCATGACAAAATTACGTGGCTTCTATTCATGAGTGCTGGGATCAGTGATATTTTGTGACTGATATTTTTTTGGCATTTCTTTTTTTGAATTTTGATGATTATAGCTTACAGATATCGAAAAACTCAAAATGATCTCATAAAATTAGAATATTGTGAAAAAGTTCAATATTGTAGACTCATAGGGGGAGATTTACTAAAAAGGGAGCACTCAGAATCTTGTGCAGCTGTGCATGGTGTCCAATCAGCTTCTAACTTCAGCTTGTTCAAATAAGCTTTGACAATGAAACCTGGAAGCTGATTGGTTTCTATGCAGAGCTGCACCAGATTTTGCACATGTCAGCTTTAGTAAATCTCCCCCATAGTGTCACGCTCTAATCAACTAATTAACTCAATTAACACCTGTAAAGGTTTCCTGAGCCTTTAAATGGTTTCTCAGTCCGGTTCAGTAGGTTGCACAATCATGGGGAAGATTGCTGACTTGACAGTTGTCCATAAGACAGTCATTGACACCTTGCATGAGAAGGGCAAGACACAAAAGGTCATTACTAAAGAGGCTGGCTATTCACATAGTGCTGTATCCAAGCATATTTATGGAAAGTGGAGTGGAAGGAAAAAATTGTGGTAGAAAAAGGTGCACAAGCAACAGGGATAACCACAGCCTTCACAGGATTGTGAAGCAAAGGCCATACAAGAATTTGGGGGAGATTCCCAAGGAGAGGACTATGGCTGGTGTCAGTGCTTCAAAAGCCACCACACACAGAGGTATCCAGGACATGGGCTACAACTCTCGCAATCCTTGTGTCAAGACACTCCTGACAACGTCAGAAGCATCTTACCTGGGCTAAGGAGAAAAAGGACTGGACTGCTCACTGGTCCAAAGTTCTCTTTTTGGATGAAGGTACATTTTGCATTTCATTTGGAAATCAAGGTCCCAGAGTCTGGAGGAAGAATGGAGAGGCACAGACTCCAAGTTGTATGAGGTCCAGTGTGAAGTTTCCACAGTCAGTGATGATTTAGGAAACCATGTCATCTGTTGGTGTTGGTTTTATCAAGTCCAAAGTCAGCACATCCCTCTACCAGGAAATTCTGGAGCACTTCATGCTTCCCTCTGCTGATCAGCTTTATAGAGACGCTCATTTCATTTTCCAGCAGGACTTGGCACCCACCCACACTGCAAAAATTACCAATACCTGGTTTAATCTATCAAAGCAACCTGGACTTCCATAACACCTCAGCAGTGCCACAGGCTGATCACCTCCATGCGACGCTGCATTAATGCAGTAATTCATGCAAAAGGATCCCTGAACAAGTATTGAGTGCATACTATACTTTACATGGACATACTCTTTCTGTATTAAAAATCCTTTTTTTATTGGTCTTATGTAATATTCTAATGTTCTGAGATACTACATTTTGGGTTTTCACTAGCTGTAAGCCATAATCATCAAAATTAAAACAAAGAAATGTTTCACTCTGTGTGTAATGAATCTGTATAATATATGAGTTTCACATTCTGAATTGAATTACTGAAATGAATTAACTTTTTGATGATATTCTACTTTTTTTTGAGATGCACCTGTAAGCTTTAACATGTCATTTAAAAAGTGTTTTTTACTTTTTCAGTTATGGGATGACAAACTGTCTGTTAATGGAGCTCCTGCATTTTCACCCTGTCACTCATATTTTTTATCAAGACTACGTTAACATGGTAAAGCCCATATGGGTTTAAATATTTTTGAAAACTCTCCAGTATCTACCAAAAAACTGAACTGCTTGCTTGGAGTTTAGTTTTGAGGAAATATTCTCTGTTGAGAATGGAAAAATGGTTCTGAGTGATTACTTTTCTAAATATGCATTTTCTTCAGTTCTACTCCAACATTCCTCCTAAACTGGAGAGCAATATTTTGATCTGGAAACATCCAGCCTTGCCCATGTGTTGGACAAATGTTTAATATAACCAAAATAAGCCTTTGGAAATTATGTAATTACACGAGTGGATATATTAGGCTTCTGATCACACATGAAACAGTTCCTATGTTGCAATATAAAAAAAGAATCGGAAATAACAGGACTAACTGGTCATAAAAACATCATATTGCGGCAGTAATTAAACATTGCTATCGGGATGTAGCCAAGATGTGGCAATAGTGTTAAAATATAGCAAAACCAAGAGACTGTGTAGCACTTGGGCACTGTGCGCCACCAATTAATACAAGAAATAGTGAAAATAAAGCTTTGTGTCTAAACCCACAAAGAGTACGTATGAGCACAATTGTATGGTACAATTCCTGCAAAGAAAGGAGAGGCTTTGCCTGTTCGTTTGCTGATGGCCTCAACAAGACTGGATGGAAAGTAGCCCACTCGGTCATTGCCCGTCCGGTTGTCATGGATGCAACCTTTCCACCGGCCGTCAGGATGCTGCTCTAAAACCTGCCAGCAGGGGGAGAAAGAGAGGTGACAGATGCATGAATTAGAGATGCCTTTAACGCTATCATAAGTAACTTGTGAAGCAAAAGCTTGCTTTACAAAAAAACAAAACACAATTGAACTTTTTTTGGAAAGAAGATGGTACATATGTTCCAGTACATATAACAAGTTCCAGCTGAATACTTTGTATGATGTGGGCTGTGTTTAATTATTATTATTATACAGGATTTATATAGCGCCGACAGTTTGCGCATCGCTTTACAATATTAGGGCAGACAGTACAATTACAATACAATTCAATACAGGAGGAATCAGAGGACCCTGCTCGTTAGAGCTAAATGTTTAGAGATTTCTCACAAGTGATGCTCACCCGCTCTTTGCTAATGGAACATACACTATATTACCAAAAGTATTGGGACGCATGCCTTAACTTTAATGGCATTCCAGTCTTAGTCCATAGGGTTCAATATTGAGTTGGCCCACCCTTTGCAGCTATAACAACTTCAACTCTTCTGGGAAGGCTGTCCACAAGGTTTAGGAGTGTACATATGGGAATGTTTGACCATTCTTCCAGAAGCGCATTTGTGAGGTCAAGCACTGATGTGGACAAGAAAGCCTGGCTCGCAGTCTCTGTTCTAATTCATCCCAAAGGTGTTCTGTCGGGTTGAGGTCAGGACTCTGTACAGGCCAATCAAGTTCCTTCACTCCAATCTCGCTCATCCATATCTTTATGGAATTTCCTTTTGCACTGGTCCAAATCATTTGGTGGAGGGGGGATTAGGGTGTGGGTTGTTTTTCAGGTGTTGGGCTTGGCCCCTTAGTTCCAGTGAAGGGAACTCTTAAGGTGTTAGCCTACCAAGACATTTTGGACAATTTCATGCTCCCAACTTTGTGGGAACAGTTTGGGAATGGCCCCTTCCTGCTCCAACATGACTGCACACCAGTGCACAAAGCAAGATCCATAAAGACATGGATGAGCGAGTTTGGGGTGGAGGAACTTGACTGGCCTGCACAGAGTCCTGACCTCAACCAAATAGAACACTTTTGGGATGAATTAGAGCCCTGCCTGCGAGCCGGGCCTTCTTGTGCCACATCAGTGCCTGACCTCACAAATGCACTTCTGGAAGAATGGTCAAGCATTCCCATAGACCAGGGGTAGGGAACCTGCGGCTCTCCAGCTGTTGTAGAACTACATTTCCCATCATGCTTCTGGGAGTAATTGTATCCATCAGCTTTGCAATGCCTCATGGGAAATGTAGTTCTACAACATCTGGAGAGCCGCAGGTTCCCTACCCCTGCCATAGACACTCCTAAACCTTGTGGACAGCCTTCCCAGAAGAGATGAAGCTGTTACAGCTGAACAGGGTGGGCCAACTAAATATTGAACACTATGGACTAAGACTGGGATGCCATTAAAGTTCATGTGCGTGTAAAGGTAGGTGTCCCAATACTTTTGGTAACAGTGTATAAAAAGCATGAAGCTTGAAGTGGACATTTCAGTTACTTTACAAATCAGCATGAAGTAATTTCATCTCTAAAAATCAGTACTTGAGCTCCAGACAGGTGGCTTTGCCTCGGCTTGATGATGGCATCAGTCTGTTGCAAGCTGCAAAAATGTAACCTTGTGATAAGTCACAAATTGAGAGGCGATAGCAGGGGCTGATCAGAGAAAAATTTTAGTGTTTGTCCCTTTGGATAATTTCGGATGAAAGCTGTGTTCTAACAATCAGATTATGGTACCATTGCTTCGAAAGCGGTATTTTTTGTACGATATTCTGATCGTGCGTACTAGGCTTGAGGCTTAAGAGCATCCTAGTGAGGGAAAAAAACATAAGTTGTCTCTGGAAGCATGTGAAAGTATTCTGTTGATAACCATATCCATGGTTCCTTTGCCATAACTCTGTTCATTAAATTACAAGCTGTCCTTGATGTTTTAGCAAAAAATAGATATAGGACACTGCAGTCAAGGAAGAACTTTCACTTGTTTCTATGTGCAAATCAAATGCAAGAGGAATTGGTGTGGTAATGCAAGAAAAGGAAGAGAAGAAGCAGATTGCATATTACCCAAAGGAGTATACATGTCTCCTATGTCGCTCACAGGTACGTTTTTTTACAAATATATATGAATGTTATCTGATTTATCCTTTACATAATACAATTTATACTTTAATTCATTTAGCTGCTCTTTGCAAAAGGACTTACCGTGATCACATCTCCCATTTTGATATTAAGACTGGTCAAATCATAATTATTGCAGTAATCCTTCAGTGCCCTGACCTGCAGAGCTGCAGAAGCTTCTGGGAAAGAAAGAGAAGAGAAAGATTTGAGGATTTGAGAGCTTTCCGCCTGCAGAATAGTAATGCCCTAATGCCTAGTTCTCACCAGAGAAAGCACTAAATCAAAATCACCCAATCAAATTATATAGATTATGAGGTAAGATTTCTTTGGACCAGGTAAAAATTCTTACATAAATGGATAAAAAAGCAGCTAGCATAATTTGCTGGTAAAAAATAAAACAATATTACAATATGAATGCAGCACTTTCTCATAAAAAAGTCCTTGAATAGTCTTTCATATTCAAAACATAGCAGGTCTCCAGGTTGAAAGAACGCACCTCCACTAGTGCACTTCTAAACACAAAGGGTGACTGAAGTAGTCCTCCACCAATAAACTTCACTCGAAGCCTCTTACCCTCTCATGTGGATCACACACATAAAGCGATCAATAGCGCTCAATTAGGAATCAACAGTGGACCAAATGTTCAGGGAAACCTCCAAGTACCTCAAGATCATGTGGACTCCACCAGAAGCAGCATTCAGGGCATCAAGAACTAAAAGAGCCTCATTGCGCTGTATTAAGGAATTCCAAGGCATTTATTTATTGGGGTACCTGGAGGTTTCCCTGAACATTTGGTCTGTTGTTGATTTGTAATTGAGCTCTATTGATCACTTTATGTGGGTGATCCACATGAAAGGGTAAGACCTTGGAGTGTAGTTTATTGGTGGAGGACTACTTCAAACACCCTTTGTGTTTAGAAGTGCACTGGTGGGGGTGAGTTCTTTCAACCTGGAGACATGCTATGTTTTGACTATGCAATATGAAATACCATACAAGGACTTTTTATGAGAAAGCACTGCATTCATATTATAATTATGCATAAAAAGGAGTAATAAGGATATTCTCTGCCAGTCCACACATAAAGCAAAGTGTTCCTAACCAAACTCTGGAACAAGTGAGACAGCCATGACTCTGTTGTTCTGGAGATGGCTGTCTCACTTGTTCGGGAGTTAGAATGGGGACACTTTGCTTTATGTGTGGACTGGAAGAGTTTAAGCATACCTCCTGATTTCCCTTTGTATATAAAACTAAAGACCCATATTGTGAAACACAATGGTTTCCTATTCACTATATAATTTTGTTGGCCGCTTCAGAGGGGCTCTATATTGCTGTCCACAGCCCACTGTGTCTATCCTGATCCAGGTGACTTGAGATGTTCCCTACTTGGTTTTAGCACCCTACACACAATACTATGGTCAGATTTGGTCTACTGATGAAGCTCAATGGCGAAACACGTTGAGATCTATGCTCATACATACAGGTCTCTTTTCTCAGACCTATGATCATTGTCCTGTATTCTGTCCACTTGCTATATGATGTTACAACCTGGCTAATATTTGTATTTTCTACTCTTAAGTGTTAGGACGAGCAGGACCGGCACTCTTATTTAGGGATTATTGATATGTCTATATCATGATTTTATGACATCCTTTTAACCTACAATGATATGAATAAACTTTTGGCATTTTTTTGAGGTTGTGTGGTTACTCTTGTTTTTGGGGTTATGTTTGGCACCTCAAGGTCCTGTTATTTTTTTTCTTTTGCTTAAAAACTTTTCAAGTCAAAGGCTCAGAGACCTGAGCACCAGACCCTATATATCAATGAAGTATAGAATTCATGTTAACAGCAGCTTTGCATTCTACACTCTTATTCATTCCTATGGAGCTTCCAAGTATGAGGCATACTCAGAACCTCCATATCTCGGACATGTGGTTAGGAGCGCCCTGTAAAACATGGTCACCTCACATTAACTATCATTAGAATTTGTTCAATTAATAATTCAAACAAACCTCCAAGCAAGATAAACTTTTTTTACTAGGCGCAGCTAACCTGTTATCTAGGTTTTGATCGTCTGATGAGCAATCTTCACATTTTGCCCAGAGAGTCAGCAGCTGAGGACCTCAACCAGGTCTACACACACACATACTGATATAATGAGTTTATCTCCATCAAGGGTACAACCCTATTTTGGATTTACAAAAAAAAACTATTTTCAGCTCTATTGGTCCAGCACCTACAAGTTTGCAACCACCATAGGAATGAATGGCTCAATAAAAATGAATAGGGGTGCAGAGCGTATGCGCAGGCTGGCCAAGGACAATTTGACTGACTGTGCGGTCTAGTCAGTGATAACTGACTGAATCAGGGACAGCAGAGCATAAAACTGGGAGAGGGCTGGAAGGACAACGATACAAGGGCAACAAGTGTGAGAAGAGCCATACTATATTGTCTCCAAAATATTTCTCACCTCGTAGCATCTGTTTGATCTCTTTGCTGGCCTGGGTTCCTGTAAACTGATTTACTATGTCCAGGGCAGATTGGTTGTAGGTGTTTCTCACATGAGCATTGATCCCGCTCTGAAAAAAAAAAAGAAAACACAACAGGAAGTGAGCAAGTTATATCACAGGAAATTGGTCTTAAAGGAGAAGTATGGGATGTATAAAAAAAATAAACATCCATACTTACCTCCATGCTCATGATGCCGCCGCTGTCCCATGTCAGCTCTAAGACCGAGAATTGAGTAATCACATGACTGCTGATCACTGAGTTCTCTGTCTGCTCTGAGAAGAGCACTCTGCTCATCCAGTGCTCACTGGAGTGCCAGGCTAGAGAGAACCATGTGCTGAAAGGCTGAGCCAGTTGCCGGTCAGGCATCCGGGTGGATCCAGACAATATTGTCTGCTCTGTGATACCAGCTGACAGCGGGCTTTCGTAAGTGTACTCCTAAAACGCACAAGAGAATTACAGCCAAAAAGCTTTGGCAATACTTCTTTTAATGCTTTCTTTCCCCTTATTTTACCTGGTGATCCTTCAGTAACACACTTCCTGTCCTAGAGTGACAACATTCCTTCATTGTACTGTATCTATGGAGGAGCAGCATTGTCATCCTATGATGACATTGTACCCTGGTTTCCCTCACCCTCATCAACATATTATGTATATCCAAAACATTTCACTATGGTTGATTATAAAGTTTGGGTCTGGGGAAATTCAATGCGTTTCTCAAGTCAGATGACCCACTTCATCAGGAACTGTCACAGATAGCGCTCACAGGTGAGCTGAACGGCCAGTCAAATGTTTAAAGGATAAGTTCACCTTTTAACAAAAAATAATAAATGCACATTTTTTTGCAGGTAAAAAACTGTGCATTTATTATTTTTTGTTTTTGGAGCCTCTAACGCATTGCACTAGCGATCAGCAGATACAATCTGACAGGAAGAGGGAATGGACTACCACAGCCATCCACCGCACCGTGGTAGTCTATTGAAAGGCTGCCGGACCTTGTAGTTTTCCATTCACAGAATACTGTGAATGAGTGACGTGGCCAAGTGTTTTTTTTTAAAATTGTGACAGCTAGCAGAGAAGATTGCCACTAGCTGCCAGATCGGGAAATCAGGGGGGGGGGGGGAGGGGGAGTGAAGTGCAGGGGGCAGTCCATTCGTAGCCTGTTGTCAGCTGGCATCACAGAGCCGCTCCAGGCTCTGGGAGGATCCCGACATTGTCAGGATCCACCCGGATGGATGCCTGATCGGCAGCAGGCTCAACCTTGCAGCACATGGCTCTCCCCAGCCTGAACTCCAGTGAAAGCATGGAGGAGCAGAGGTCTCTGCTCAGAGCAGACAGAGAACCTAGTGATCAGCAGTCATGTGATTACGCAGTTCTCTGACTTAGGCCCCTTTCACACTAAGGTGGTTAAGAAACTGCCCCTAAGACGTTGGGCGCTTTTGAGGCACTAGCAATATGCTTTTTTTAAGGTCACATGACGTGACCTAAAAAAGAAAAAAAGAACCATTTTGCATCACTTTTGAAGCTTTTCAGGCGCTTTTGAAGCGCTTCCATTCATTTCAATGGAGAGGGGCATTTTTTAAGGTGCTTTTTTAAGTGCTCCAAAGATGCTTTTTCACCGTCCCGCCAGCGCACCGCCCCAGTGTGAAAGCATCCATTGTGATGAATGAGAAGCAGTTTTCAGGAACTTTTCAGGCGCCAAGGGGCCTTAGAACTGGTGTGGGACAGCTGAAGCATCACAATCATGGAGGTAAGTATGCATGTTTATTTTTTTATAATTACCATACTTTAAAGAAAAGAAAAGAAATGCAGCTACCAAATCTAAAGCTGGTAAGCTGCAGTATATCATATTTTCCTGCGTTGGGATACATGTTGAAGCTCAAGAATATCAATAGAAACAGGAGAACATAAAAGTTTTTGAATAAAGAAGAAAATATCTAAAAATACAGAGAGTCAAGGTAACAAAGTAATTCCTGCATTTGAAAAAGCTAAAAAATTATGGTTTCCATATCTTACATTGAAAAAAAGCAGAAGACAGCTGTATGCAAGACAGATAAATGGCTCTAGATGTAGGCAATGTGTGTGCTATAAGCCATTCGTTTTGTATGCAGTTAGCCACGGGAGAATAATGCAATAAATTCCTTTTTTCTGGTACTCGTGAAAAAGTGAAGCTATGTGAATAGGTTCTTTTAAGCAGACAGCTCTGTATTTCTGCTGGGCAAATACAGAGACATAGCGGAAGAGTAGGAGATGTTTGGAGGGTTACACTGAGAACAGAGGAAAACTACTGGGACTCCGAGGCCTATAGCAGTCTGTCATATCCCACACGGTCCCTCAGGGTTTTTCTTTAATGTTGAGAACGGTTGGGTGGCACTAAGGGACTGCAAATCTCTAGAGGCCATTAGATCAAAAAAAAAAAAAAATATGTTTCCCTACAGGAAATATCCTCCAAGGCATTTACAGATTAGGTACATTATTTTTTTTACATTTTGATTAGCATCACCGCATTTCAAAAATGTAAATGCTTTAAAAGCGTAGAGAAAAAAATAGACTTGAAATGACTTCGACTTTCAGCAGGAACCGGCTGAGATTTGAACCATGCATGGACAGGCTAAATGTACCAAGCTGATCGATCAATTTGGGTACAACCAGCCTGCTGGATTTTACTTGCGATTATCGCTAACTGCTGCTACACCACACTTGCTTTGTAGCTTACCCCAATTCACAATAGAAAAAAAAGGTCATATGTGAGTTTAAGGCATATGCATCTTAAAGCGGAGCTCCACCCAAAAGAGGAAGCTCTGCTTGTCTGCCCCCTCCGCTGCCACGTTTGGCACCTTTTGGGGAGAAGAGGGGGGGGGGGGGCAGGTACCTGGCATTAACAGGTACCCACTCCCACTTCCGGTTCACTTTGCCAAATGTTTGGCCTCTCCTTTCCCTCGCAGCCAGCCCATTGAGAAAGTGCAGCGCAATTCGTGCATGCGCAGTAGGAAATCGGCTGTGAAGCTGCAAGACTTCACTGCTGGTTTCCCTAAGCCAAAATGGCAGCAGGACCTGAGAGCCAGTTAAAGAATCAGCTAGGGTGAGGGCACCACTAGATGGCTGGACAGGTATATACCCTAATAGTAAAAGTCAGCATCTACAGTATTTGTAGCTGCTGACTTTTAGTTATTTATTTATTTTGGGAGGGGGGCTCCTCTTTAATGCATCACAAAGATATAAATGGGCTCTTAAAGAGTATTTGTCACACAAAGAGTTAAAGCAGAACTAAACTGTATCTGAGCACCACAAACTGAAAACACTGATTATTTCATTTTTAATATTCAAAGCAAACTCACCCATGTCCCCATTTTGTTAACAAAACCTCCCTAGCCTTTCTAGCCATGGACATCTTGAGCAAGGGCAGATGTACCATGTACATTCATGTACCATTTACTTCCCGGAATCCATCTGTCTTTAGCTCAGGCATGCAGGGGGTGCTTAACCAAGAAAGCCCTTCCTCCCCTCCTCCAGTTAAGGCTTCATGTACACATACCCTACTTTGACCGTGGACTGTGGGAAAATGCAAAACACAACAAAATTTCACCACGATTTTGCTGCGATTTGCGTTTTCTGGCGGCTAGCGGTCAAAACAATCCTATTTCTGAATCCAATTCTTCTGTGTTCTGGATGGGGAGGTTGAAGCTCCCCTTACGGCAGCAGCTCCTTAACTCTGTTAAAAGCCTAGGTGTACATTGACATATAGGCTTTCTTGGAGTTGAGTTTAGAAGCCTTGGAAAAAAAAATGCCTAAAAAAAAAAAAGATTAGGAGTTGTAGTGTATATGAAGCCTAAAAGGAAAAAAATGCCCAAGAAGACTAATGGGAAGTGTCATTTTGGCCTAGGCCAGAAACCAGGAAGTAGCTAAAGATATGTCAAACAAAAAGTTTAAACTAGTAAATATAATATAGATTCCTATCTAGCAAGAACCACAGCAACGCAACAATATTTGGATATCTACCAAATCCACAGCAATGCTCCAAACTTACACCTCTTAAAGCGGAGTTCCACCCAAAAGTGGAACTTCCGCTTTAATGGAAGGTCTCCTGCGACATGCCACAATTGGCATGTCATTTTTTTGGGGGGTGACCAGGTACCCTGTTTTCACAGGGTCCCAGGTCCACTTCCTCCCCTGGAGCTGCGGCTCAGGGAAAGAAGTCCACCTTCCCCCCTCCCTCTCGGCGACCTTCTGGGACACGTCAAAGGTCCAAGAAAATACGCCGGCCAGTCACAAGGCGCAGCGCGACTTGCGCAGTGCGCACCCGTCTTTGAGGCCAAAACCGGGTGCCCACACTTATGATGCCAGCGCCACCGAGGGTAGGGGGCGAAGAGCGAGCCCTCGGGCGACCGCATCGATGGAGCAAGGGACAGGTGAGTGTCCGATTATTAAAAGTCAGCAGCTACACTTTTTGTAACTGCTGACTTTTACATGGTGGAACTCCGCTTTAAGGTCCAGGGACCATCTGGGCTCCTGTAGTCCATCTCCGCACCAACGTGAAAATACAAGATGAAGAAGAATTGCGCTCCATAATTACAGTGCCTTGTAAAAGTATTAATACCCTTGAAAATTTCCACATTTTGTCATTTTTTTGTATTTTATTGGGATTTTATGTGATAGACCAACACAAAGTGGCACATAATTGTGAAGTGGAAGGAAAATGATAAATGATTTTGAAATTTTTTTACAAATAAATATGTGCAAAGTGTGGTGTGCATTTGTATTCAGTATTTTTCGGGTAGAGACTATATGTATGCAGTTATTCTATCATCAACAGAATTAAGTATCAAGAAGAGCTAATTACGGAGTGTGACTCTTCATCTTCTTATACATTCCTATCTATTTACTAATGCTAACAGCATATGAATTAAAAATAATGATGATTGAGAGAGTTTAGTTCTGATTTAAGGCAGACATTTTTTCGTGTCAATCATGCCTCAATCCCATCAATTCAGTAAGTACTACAAATGCCACAATTGAATGAGGCACACAGACTGCTGACAACACTGCAGCATAAGGCCACAAGACAATCATTCGGTGAGCTGGGTGTCATTCAACCCAGAAGAGGGCCAGCGTTGGATTACCATTGGTGAGTAAACAGTGGACAGCGCCATGGAGAATGTTAGTATTGCAGTGAAAGTTGCTATATTACGTTAAGGGTACCTGAAGCCAAAACTTTGTCTTTGTGGTTTTGGATACAGTATTAACAACCTTTGTCAGGTTTTTCGTGCTGTCGGTGTCCACATTAGGCCCATTTCGCAGAAGCGCCTCCGCTAAGCAAAATCCGCTTGCTCAGCAGGGGATCTCTCCTCTGATCCCCGCAGAACAGGTGGATGACAGGTCCATGTCCACTCTGCACGGATACAGTCCCGCTCTCCTCTATGGGGAAATCAGATGGAAACAGACTGCCTGTCCATTTCCATCCGATGCCATCCAATCCGAACCGCCGGACGGATGGGGAATAAGACCACCATCTGTCAATTTTTGGCGGGCAGGATTGGATCAGATGGCGGCGGGTGTCGGCGGACATCCGCCACTCCATAGAAGAGATTTACGGGTGCGATCAGGTTCGCCTAAAAGAAAAACAAAAAAGAAGACAGATGGACCAAGCATATATCGGGGAAACATACAAATACAAGGTTTGGCAAAAATTGATGAGGACCACAGCACAGTGGCTGCTCATGGGTGTTTTGGAGGGGGGGGGGGCGGCAAACAGTCAGCAACCCTGGAACCCCCCCCCCTGCGTGGCTCTCACTGACAGTATCCCCTTCCTGCGAGAGGTCTGGCACTTACCGCCAGGCTGGCTGTGTCCTCCTCCATGTAGGGCAGAGCAGCGGCTGCTGCTGTCTCCTTCTCTGGCACTGTGTGCCCTCCTCCGTGTAGGGCAGAACCGCGGCAGATCCTTCTCCTCTGCTAATTTTGCCTCCCCGTCCTTAGCGCCAGGCATCCAATAGGATCGCCGGGCGCTGTGGCCAATCGGGTAACAGGTCTCACAGACCTGGTTCCTGATTGGCAGGGAAGAACGGCAGTGTGAAAATAGAGAAAATTCATTCGCTATAGTCACACTCTCTGCGCCCCGAGCCCACCCTTTTTTGAAGCCTATTAGAGCCTCGGGCTCTGATCAGGTGCTTCAAAAAAACATCTCCTCCCGCCCCCACCATAGGAATCCATGTGTCCAGCGTCCTGAAAGGGCCCGGGCGCATGGATGGGGGGGCGGTGCCCTTGTGCCCTTAATGCACAGGCCGCCCCTGCCACAGCACATTGGTAAAATCTGCCGTGGGGCCCTCTAGCGTACATAAACTTGTGTTTAAGGAAGACATCGACTTATTATTTCCCCAACTCCTATTCTAACTATCCCGTAGAAGGAAAAGGCTTATACTTACCTATTCTAAGGGCGCTTCGGTCCAGTCACGTGATCAGCTCCCAGTGGCAGGCCTCAGGGGAGAGGAGGGACAGCTGACAACCAATGCCCCCTACTAAGTTTCTGGGTGACATCACCACCCAGGAATTTCAGTCGTTGCTGGCTGCTGGAGAGGTTATGTGACACTACGTGAGTGCCTTCAGAATAGGTAAGTACAGTTGTGCTCATAAGTTTACATACCCTGGCAGAATTTATGATTTCTTGGCCATTTTTCAGAGAATATGAATGATAACACAAAAACATGTCTTTCACTCATGGTTAGTGTTTGGCTGAAGCCATTTATAATCAATCAACTGTGTTTACTCTTTTTAAACCATAATGACAACAGAAACTACCCAAATGACACTGGTCAATAGTTTACATACCCCAGTTCTTAATGACAGCGTGAATTCTTTTGTGGTATTTGTGGATGAGGCTCTTTATCTTCTCAGATGGCAAAGCTGCCCATTCCTCTTGACAAAAAGCCTCAGTTCCTGGAAATTCTTGTGCTGTCTTGCATGAACTGCACGTTTCAGATCTCCAGAGTGGTTCAATGATATTAAGGTCAGGACACTGAGATGGCCACTCCAGAACCTTCACCTTCTATTCTGCTGTAGCCAATGACAGGTCGACTTGGCCTTGTGTTTTGGATCATTGTCATGTTGGAATGTCCAAGTACGTCCCATGTGCAGCTTCTTGGCTGATGCATGCAAATGTTCCTCTAGTATTTTTCGATAACATGCTGCATTCATCTTGCCATCAATTTTGACCAAATTTCCTGTGCCATTGTAGCTCACACATCTCCAAAACATCAGCGATCCACCTCCGTGTTTCACAGGCCTTGTTGACTCCTCTCCAAATGTAGGGTTTATGGTTGTGGCCAAAAGGCTCAATTTTGGTCTCATCACTCCAAATGACTTTGTGCCAGAAGGTTTGAGGCTTGTCTCTGTGCTGTTTGGCTTATTGTAATTGGGATACTTTGTGGCATTTGTGTAGTAATGGCTTTATTCTGGCAACTCGACCATGCAGCCCATCTTTCTTCAATTGCCTCCTTATTGTGCATCTTGAAACATCCACACCACATGTTTTCAGAGAGTCCTGAAGTTATTTGTGGGTTTTTCTTTGCATCCTAAACAATTTTCCTGGCAGTTGTGGCTGAAATTTTAGCTGGTCTACCTGACCGTGGTTTAGTTTCAACAGAACCCCTCATTTTCCACTTCTTGATTAGAGTTTGAACACTGCTGATTGGCATTCTCAATTCATTGGATATCTTTTTATATCCCTTTCCTGTTTTATACAGTCCAACTACCTTTTCCCTCAGATCTTTTGACAATTATTTTTCTTTCCCCATCACTCAGAATCCAGAAATGTCAGTGCAGCACTGGATGAAGGATGCAAGGGTCTGTTAGGAGTCCAGAAACTCATTGACCTTTTATACACACACACACTAATTACAAGCAAACAGATCAAAGGTGGGGATGGTTGCCTTTAATAGCTAGTCAAACCCCTTTGTGTCAACTTGTGTGCATGTTATCAGGCCAAAATCACCAGGGTATGTAAACTTTTTATCAGGGTCATTTGGGTAGTTTCTGTTGTCATTATGATTTAAACAGAGTAAAGACAGATGATTGATAATAAATGGCTTTAGCCAAACATTAACCATGAGTGTGAGAATTTTTTTGTGTTCTCATTCATATTCTCTGAAAAATGGTCAACAAATCATAAATTCTGCCAGGGTATGTAAACTTATGAGCACAACTGTATAAGCATCTTCCTACTACAGGATAGTTAGAAAGAGGGTGGGAGCAGTATTAAGCTTGGCCTGGAATTCTACTTTAAAGACAATTTTCTAGGACACACACAGGGCTGTGCCAACCAAAAGGCCAATCGAGGCACCACTCATAGAGGCACAGTGGGGGGCAGCACTGAGGCCAGAGTGTTCAAACTGACCTGACTGCCAGTGTGTGTGAGTGTGTGAGTGTGTGCGTGCGTATACACACATACACACACAAGCAGCTCTACTGCTACCTGAAGGCTATCTTGCCGGCATAGCCCCGGATACACAAATAAAACAACAAACATGTTCTGAATTAAAAGGTCAAAGTTGTGATAATAAAGCATTATTACAACTTTTCATAAGCTCATATTAAAATGGTAATAGTGGAAAAAAACAAAAAAGAGCAAATAGGGTGGAAATACTGCAAATCAACACAGAAGGGATGTTGGGAGATGCAGTGAACCAATGTAGTCATGTGTAGTATCCTCCTAGCTTAGGATGATAAGCAAATTTAGTTTTTGAAACAAAAGAGAGAAAGGAGGCGCCTCTAAGTGCAATATTAAAAAGAACATTTATTCACAAAGGTTTAAAAACACTCACAAGATGTTGAAGGGTAAAACAGCATGGGAAGCCAGTCCAAAGTGGCGTCACTAGGGATACTCTGCAGCTGGGGGAGATCCGTCTTTAACCGCTGTAACAAGTCTGTATTCTCACTGGAAGATGGTGTAGCTGCCGGCTGTGTTCCAGAGTGAGGCTTGCAGCGCGGAAGGCGGGGGCGCAGGTCCGTGACGTCACTCGCTATGCGACGCGTTTCGTAGGCGGAAGTCGGCCCAGATGTCCGTGAGGCCGCGCCTCTTCTTCAGGCAGGGACTGGCCTATGGGTGGTGGGTTGGTATTAAATAAGCAAAGGGGCGGGGGACTGGGTTAAGAGGGGTGACCTCTC
>BLSH010535819.1:153125-169687 GCA_018402905.1 Glandirana rugosa
CCTCCAACGCACCTGCTTTTACGGATGTGCCCCTGATAGCGAATAATAAAGAGTATATATATTAAAAATACATACAGGGAAAAGTCGTTGTATAAAAAATGGTGTATTATATTAAAGAAGCCAAACCAAATCGTGCATCGTGAAATACTTGGGTGTCCTTTTAGACACCTTATACATCAAATAATAAGTGTATATATCTCACCATTCCTAAATGATCAGTGGTCATTCTAAAATTCTGTCGCGGTAGATGGGGTTGAGAGTCTTGGAAGGTTTTTGATTTAAATATTTTTTATTTACTCATACACGCGTGTCAACAATAGTCGGGTCAGTGACACAGGTCTTCTATGCCTGTCAGAACACTTTTCCACTCCGTTTTGAAGTGACAGTGAAGTGTATCAGACTCCTCTGTGAAGTGACAGTGAAGTTTTGCCTCACCTTTTCACAAGACTGTCCGTATCTTCTGGACACAGTGACTGGGCTGATAACAACTGTGCGCACATACTCATTTATTTTTTATAAATTTAGTTTTTGGAAGGTTCTGAGAGTTGGGGTAGATGGCGCTGTCTTAAAATCTTACTGGTGACTAGTAAATCCTTACCACTCTATATATGTGAATAATAAACTACATATTCCACAGATTTTCCTGTGGGTTCATAAAGTGCTACGTGCTAAACCAAACCGAAGAAATTATATTATGTGGTAAAAAATATGTTGCTGAAAAGGGACATACATAAAAATTATATATATGAGAAATAATAAGCGATAGTCCCCGTGTAGGCATTTTCGTCCACGCAACCTCCGTTCACTGGATATTTTCTCTTTTTTGGGCCATTCTCTGTAAACCCTAGAGATGGTTGTGCATGGAAATCCCAGTAGATCAGCAGTTTTTGAAATACTCAGACCAGCCTGTCTGGCACCAATAACCATGCCACATTCAAAGTCACTTTCTTCCCCATTCTGATACTCACTTTGTACTTCAGCAAGTCGTCTTCACTGTGTCTAGATGCCTAAATGCATTGTTACTGCCATGTGATTGGCTGATTAGCAATTTGTGTTACCAAGCAATTAAACAGGTGTACCTAATAAAGTGTCCGGTGAGTTTATAATACTCAGTCATTGGAATTATTCACTGTACATGCCCAACTTGTATTCCTGCTTTGTACTGGAGGGAAAAAACTGTATTTTTAGACATTTTTTTATGCTTGGGTAAATTTAAACATTTTTAAAACTGATGTTTTATATGTTTTCCCCCTTGACAGTCTCTGGTCTTTTACAACAAAAGGTAAGCTAAAGCTCCATCTGCTAGCTGGATATGTAAATGCATAATATTCATATGCAATATTTTATAGTTACTTGTGCATAATAAATATCAAATACATATAGAAGATACTGTATATATAGGCTTATACATACACAGTAGATTATATATAAAAATATATAGCTTCTCTCCTACCGAGTTTTTCTACAAATTGCCAATTTTTTGCCCATATCAAAAGACGCTTGGCTGAAGAGGAGTAATGCAAGAGTGTGGATGAGAGCAAAGCCACATTGAAAACAACGGTGGAAGCAGGATTCCAGGTTTGAAGTTTGAAGTAGTCCAGGTAGTGGACATTGTAATATATACAAAACCACTATTCCGTTGCTTTACCAGGAAGTGGTGACAGCAGCAAATAAAAGTGCCAGTAGAGGACAGTCAAATGTGTAGGCATGATTCAATTGTTATTCAGCAAAAAAAAAAAAATAGAATGCTGGTCTGGGTGACCATTATTGTTATGGCGAGGGAAGCATGACAGGCAAGCATTACTGACAAATCATTTATCTTGAAAAGGAGCAATGAAACTAGAACAGTAGTTAGCACTTCTGCTTGAGAGCACTAGAGGAGTCAGTTCAAATCCCAACCAAAGCACTACCCCTGCCCTGAGTTTGCATGTTCTTGTGCCTCTGTGGGTTTCCTTCCACACTCCAAACACATGCTGGTAGGTTAATTTGTTCCTCCCTAGTATGTGAATGTGCGAATGTGAGTTAGAGACCTTAGATTGCAAGCTCCTTGAGGGAAGGGGCGGATGTAAATGTACAATATATATGTAAAGTGCTGTGTAAATTGTTGGCGCTATATACAGCATCTCACAAAAGTGAGTACACTCCTCACATTTTTGTAAATATTTTATTCTATCTTTTCATGTGACAACACTGAAGGAATTACACTTTGCTACAATGTAAAGTAGTGAGTGTACAGCTTGTATAACAGTGTAAATTTTCTGTCCCCTCAATATAACTCAACACACATCCATTAATGTCTAAACCGCTGGCAACAAAAGTGAGTACACCCCTAAGGAAAAATGTCCAAATTGGGTCCAAAGTGTCAATATTTTGTGTGGCCACCATTGTTTTCCAGCACTGCCTTAACCCTCTTGGGCATGGAGTTCACCAGAGCTTCACAGGTTGCCACTGGAGTCCTCTTCCCCTTCTCCATGACGACATCACAGAGCTGGTGGATGTTAGAGACCTTGCGCTCCTCCACCTTCCATTTGAGGATGCCCCACAGATGCTCAATAGGGTTTAGGTCTGGAGACATGCTTGGCCAGTCCATCACCTTTACCAGGTGATGGTCACTAGTGATCATCTTTGAGGTGTGTTTGGGGTCGTTATGTTGGAATACTGCCCTGCAGCCCAGTCTCCGAAGGGAGTGGATCATGCTCTGCTTCAGTATGTCACAGTACATTTTGGTATAAATGGTTCCCTCAATGAACTGTAGCTCCCCAGTGCTGGCAGCACTCAGGCACCCCCAGACCATGACACTCCCACCACCATGCTTAACTGTAGGCAAGACACACACACTTGTCTTTGTACTCCTCACCTGGTTGCCGCTACAGACACTTAACACCATCTGAACCAAATAAGTTTATCTTGGTCTCATCAGACCACAGGACATGTTTCCAGTAATCAATGTCCTTAGTCTGCTTGTCTTCAGCAAACTGTTTTCAGGTTTTCTTGTGCATCATCTTTAGAAGAGGCTTCCTTCTGGGACGACAGCCATGCAGACCAATTTGAGGCAGTGTGAGGCGTATGGTCTGAGCACTGACAGGCTGACCCCCCACCCCTTCAACCTCTGCAGCAATACTGGCAGCACTCATACATCTATTTCCCAAAGACAACCTGTGGATATGACGCTGAGCACGTGCACTCAACTTCCTTGGTCGACCATGGCGAGGAGGCCTGTTCTGAGTGGAACCTGTCACGTTAAAACGCTGCATGGTCTTGGCCACCATGCTGCAGCTCAGTTTAAGGGTCTTGGCAATCTTCTTATAGCCCAGGCCAGTGATGGCGAACCTTGGCATCCCAGATGTTTTGGAACTACATTTCCCATAATGCTCATGAACTCTGCAATGTAGCTGAGCATCATAGGAAATGTAGTTCCAAAACATCTGAGGTGCCAATGTTCGCCATCACTGGCTTAAGCCATCTTTATGTAGTGCAGCAATTCTTTTTTTTCAGATCCTCAGACAGTTCTTTGCCATAAGGTGCCATGTTGAACTTCAAGTGACCAGTATGAGAGGGTGAGAGCGATAACACCAAATTTAACATACCTGCTCCCTATTCACACCTGAGACCTTTTAACACTAACAAGTAACATGACACCGGGGAGAGAAAATGGCTAATTGGGCCCAATTTGGGCATTTTCACTTAGGGGTATACTCACTTTTGTTGCCAGCGGCTTAGACATTAATGGCTATGTGTTGAGTTATTTTGAGGGGACAGCAAATTTACACTGTTATACAAGCTGTACAACTCACTACTTTGCATCGTAGCAAAATGTCATTTCTTCAGCGTTGTCACATCAAAAGATATTATAAAATATTTACAAAAATGTGAGGGGTGTACTCACTTTTGTGAGATACTGTAAGTACCTGTAATAATAACAGATTTTCCAATCAGTCTGATCATGTCCCCGCAAGAGCAACTGTCCATTATGTGTCTGCCACCCTACAAACATGATCCACCACCCTGATCAGCTTGTGATTGTTATTTCATGCCTGTGGGCAGCTTTAGGGCCTCTACATCAAAGGTGTTGAAAAAGATAAGGAGATACCCTAAATAACCATTGAGCCCAGCTTAATAAATTTCCATTTTGCACTAGACCCTTTTGTACCACAATAAAAAAAACCTGCAATGTTTGACACAAAAGTGTTTTATTATTTCAGTCGTGGTGTTGGAGGAATGACCCATGAGTGCCCCCTCCCCCCCTTGATGTTCATGTATATGAAAATGTAGATGCTTTTAAAAAATAACTTGAAACCCCTGGAATTGAAAATATATCAGACTTACATCCAAGAGAAGCCGAACGACCTCAGTCTTTCCACATAGGGCCGCTTCATGGAGGGCTGTTCCAGATTTCGTTTGCCTATTGATGTCTATGCCAGCTTGTAACAGAAGCCTGATGAGAGAAGAATGGGTTAAATGAGAAGAAACAAAAAAGTTACAAAAGTTAGAAAAAAAATAATGAAGAAGAAAGAGTCAAAGACATTATAAGACGGTATGTTGCATCAAATGCCAGGTTTAAAATAGAAGTATCGGCTTGCCAAAAAAAAACATTTATACTCGCCTCTAGATAGATGCAGCACTGACCTAGATCTAATCAGAAAAACAGACCTTCTGGTGGGACTTTAAAGGGCATAGACTCCACAAAAACAAATGCAATAGGTATAAAAAGTTTTAAGTTTATTACAAAATAGTAGTTAAAAAAGAGAAAAAGGGAGGAGAGACAGGGGATGGGAAGCAAGGGGTACATTCCCCAATCTACAAAACGTTATTAAAATGCAACAGTACATATAGCAGAACCACTTATTTAATGCACTACTGTGTAATTGAAACAGAGTGTAACCCAACGCGTTTCATCGTGCGTTGTTCCTCTTCATCAGGGGGAAGTGGTGATATAGCTCATAACATTCAGACATATATATAGCGCATAGTGTGGGAACTAATGCAGGGTAAAAACAAGAGTAAAGGATGCTGCTGCCGCAAGTATCATAATGTCCATGAAGGTAGGTAGCGAAGATCAATCCCAATATAACTTCTTGTGAAAGAGAGGAAGGTGAAGTAGTTGAGGGAAAGGTGAGGCAGGGAGCTAAATTAACCACCCCTATGGCTGGACTCCAGGGAGGAGGGCTCACTGAAGGGTGGGCTGCCCGGTGGTGTGGGTTAACCCGTGCCGTCTATATTATATAAAGATACTGTATAGGCAGTAAGAGGGCTGCATGGGAGTAGAGCAGATTCCAAAAGGTATGGTCTCAATGTTGTAAGTATAGTCGAAGGGTTAAACAAAATACCATGTGGAGACAAGCCCCTCCATCAAGTCACCAAAATGGCAGGAGGAAGAGTAGGCAAATGCCTAGATGCATATGCAGGATCTATGCAGATGCAGCTCACTCTTTCCCAGCGCCCTCATGCAGCAAACACCTGCCAGCTCTAAGACTTAGGACCAAGCGATCAAACATTGCTGATCACTCGGTTCTCAGCCTTCCGTGAGCAGAGAGCCTGTGATTGTCAGTCAGTGGCTCTCTGCTCTCACCCTCCAGTGTTCGCTGAGAGGCTGAGCCAGCTACCAGTCCAAGCATCTAGGTGGATCCCAACTGTAAAGTCAGATCTTTCCTGGTGAGTGATGTCAGCTGACAGCGTACTTTAGCCCGCTGTCAGTTGAAAACAGGTCACAGGAGCGCAGAACGAACTGCACTTCTGTGATCCCCAGTATAGCCACAATAGTTTTAGCTGTAAGTCTTCTTTAATGCAACAGGCTTTAAATACATTAGCATGATGGGGTGCCATTCATTTTGAATGGAACCCCAATGTACTAAGGCAACACCCCAACCACACGTGTTAACACACTACCATGCATTTTGGTGCTCTGTGTTGCCAGTGCATGCCTGTCTGGTGCATTGCCAGCCCATTCTTTTAATTGCCTTAACTCGTGAAAAATCATGTGTTAGCACATTGGTGCTAATGCACTGCACTGGAAAAGATGGTTTATGAATGGTATGCACCTTGTGGTGAACCTTCTGTATTTGCTCTTGTGAAGTCATCTCTTGATTGTAGACTTTCACAATGATACGCCCACCTCCTGGAGAGTGTCCTTCACTTGTCTGGATGTTGTGAATGGGTTTTTCTTTACCATAGTGAGGATCCTGCGATCATCCACCACTGTTGTCTTCCGTGGACAGCCAGGCCTTTTTATGTTGCTGATCTCACCAGTGCGTTGTTCTTTCCTCACAATGTACCAAACTGTTGATTTGGCCACTCCTAATGTTACAATGGCCTGTTTCACTTGCATGGACACTTATGGCCTGTACAGGCGATGCAAAATTTGTATGGCAATTTTCGTTCGACGACCGATCGCCTGAAAATCTTACTATTAATATGGTCCTTTCGACTGACTTTTTGGTCGAAAAAAATTCTGATGTGCAGACTATAAAATCTTTGTTGTACGTGAACTCAACGTCCGATTTTCATTTAATTATTATGGTTTTCGTCTGAAAGATATCGCAAGAGCAAGACTATGCATGCTCAGAAACGAAAAAAACATACAAAACTATTCAACACATTACGTCACTTCTGAACTTGTATTCTGTCGTACGAGAATTTTCGTATGGGGAGTAAAACCTCTTCACTTTCAACATGAGACAAGCATGCAACAAAAAACATACGTTCGGTCGTCTGAAAATCTAGGCGTGTGTACGAGGCTTAAGGTTCAACTCCAGACCTTTTACCTGCTTAATTGATGAAGAAATAGTGAAGGAGTAGCCCACACCTCACCATGAAACAGCTTTTGATTCAATTGTCCAATTACTTTTGGCCCCTTGAAAATGGGGGGGTGGTTATTCTTAAAGCGGAGTTCCACCCTAAAGTGGAACTCCCGCTGGTTGGATTCCTCCCCCCCTCAGGTGTCACATTTGGCACCTTTCGGGGGGGAGGGGGAAGAGGACACCTGTCTTTAGACAGGTGTCCTTTTCCACACTTCCGGGAGTTCTGGCCGGCGGACGCGGCAGATGACGTCAGAAGCCGGCTCCCTCCTCCCTGCTCGCTCTGCTACTGGCCGCCTGGCCAGTAGCAGAGCGTGGCAGAGCTCGCGCATGCGCGGTAAGGTGCCCGGCGTGAAGCTGTACTGCTTACACGTCCGGGTTCCCTTACCCGCGATGGAAGCGGCTGCACCCGTCCCCCGATCCGAAGATCGGCGGCGGGTGCCGACATCGCTGGAGTCCAGGACAGGTAAGTGTCCTAATATTAAAAGTCAGCAGCTACTGTATGTGTAGCTGCTGACTTTTAATTTTTTTTTTTAGCCCGGACCTCCGCTTTAAGAGCTGTAATTCCTAAACCCTTCCTCCGATTTGGATGTACATACTGTCAAATTAAACCAGAGAGTGCACTTTCAGACTATATCCATTATATAACTATAGCTTGAATATGTTTTGGTAAATACCTGAAAAATTTAAAATTGTGCCTGTGTCCAAATATATAAGGACCTAACTGTATATTAATTTGCAACACATCAAAGCTTTGGCTAACTTTTTATTGCTCTTTTTTTTTTTTTTTGCAACCTCTGTATTTACAGCCAGCTTTAATACTGCAGTGATGGGTCTTGTCATATCTGAGACTTGTATAAAAGCAATGTACAGTACAATATAGATAGCAGTGGAGTGTTGTGTGAATGTTATAGTCCCCTCATAACTCTGCCATTTTCTCAGGCTCCTTTTACAACTACCAAACACGTTGCCGGGATCCTAACAGCCTGTCATATATCACTCTTATTGGCTGCTTAAAGCCACAATATAAGATCTTCCATTATTTTCTGAGCTTTAGAAGGCTGCCTTTTATACAGGGACACCTGAAACTAATAACAACGTCTTCTCGGTTTATGGCCAAATATTTCAACAGCAGAGGTAAGAAAACACAAAAAAAACACAGCATCAAAAAAAAAAAATTTTACCAATGAAGGGTTAAAGAATTGTTTAATAGAACGATGAATAACATTTCAGGCTGTAGAGTGCTACTTTAGGTTCTGTTTCGAAGCTGTTTGTTTTAAGCATATTTGAGAAAGTTCTATATTAATTGTGAAACGTAAATGAGGAACTTGTAGTTTCAAGAATAGCCTAGCAGAGAGACAAGCAGAGGAAGCTGTCTAATGGAAAATTTGAGTTTAAGACTATTCTATAACTGATGAATAATTTATATGCTCTATTATGTGTATCTCTATGATTGGTTAAATGGATAAAGGGGGTCTTCTCCATATAATAAAGGAAATCTGTCATATAATGCACTTATCATAATATGCATTATATTTGTATCTGATTGGTGGCCAGAAATGTTCCCTTCCACATGTCTTTTAAATACAAAACATGATGAACCATGCCCAATAAACAAGTCTCTGATTTGTATGATTCAGTGTGTGTGGTCTAAATAAGCAGGACTTCCAGGGCCCTGAAGTCAAGGTAAGGTGAGGGGGAGACCAATGGTAGAATTTAACCCCTACAACTGGTCTTTTATGGGCGGATAAATGAAGCGAAATACAAAGAGGCAAAAGCAACTTAGGCCAGCCATAGACAGTTCCTGCAGAACCGGCCAAGATTCGAACAGTGTGTGGCCAGGCTGAATGTACCAGCCTGCCATATTCCCTTGTGATAATCACTAGCTCTGCTATAGCCGCTAGCAATAATCACTGCCTCTCCCTGTGGGGGCGGCGTTCCCTGTCAGCCCCTCTGCCACCCCACCAGGAGCAGACAATTGTTTGGCAGGAGGGATTCCCCCGGTCAGCACTGTCTGTGTTGATGGGGGAATCGTGCAAATTTCTTTCCTGCAACCTGTGGTTGCAGAAAATAAATTTACACAGTCTATGGCCTGCCTTAGCTTTTTTTTTTTTTGAGAAAATGTGACTTCAGGCTCCCATCAGTGCTGCTCACATGATCTAAGGCCTAGGCAGGGCTTTTTTTTCCTCAGAGAATAGGTGCAGGAACTCCCACTTTTTCGAGTCATCCCTTTTCTCCGACCCCACCCACCTCCGAGCACCATTCTTTGGTTCTACACCCTACCCACCTCCCAGTACTGCACTTTTAGAGAATACAGAACCACATATAATTTTGTGGTACGAAGCAATTTGTATGGAATTTGACCATGACAAGAAAAGCAGTACAATAAATCAACCTTAGCCAGTAACAATAGCCCCCCCTCTCCAGCAACAATAGATCCCTATAACAATGGACCACCCGCAACAAAATTTCCCCCCTAACAACAATAGACTCCCTGCAGCAACAACAGATCTCCCCGCAGCCAGTATCAATAGACTCTCTGTCAGCCAGCAACAATAGAACTCTCCCTCAACAGTAGATCTCTCCTAGTAACAACTCCCCCGCCCCCCCCCCCCCAGCAATATAAGATTCACCCCCAACAACAGCAGGTCTCCCAACAGCAACAATATGCCCCCTCTGCAAAAATAGATCCCCTCCAGCTAGAATAGATCCCCCTGATCAATAGAACCTGCAGCACACGCCTGCATCCCTTGCCATTACATAGAGTCAGAGCTGGAGGTGCCGGAACTGTGTCCCCCTGCTGAAAAAAGCCCTGGGCCTAGGAATTTGGTCAAGTGAACTCTGCTGAAGAGGAGGACTGCACAAGCTGAACTCTGATCCTCCCCTTCAGCACTCAGGTATTTCAGCCCTTGTAACTTTGCCCTTGTTTTGTCGTTGTGTGACAAAACGCACGAGAATTGCAGCCAAACACTAATGTAAAATTGCTCCTGACTCAGGGACAAAATTTGGTCTCTGAGCTTCTTGGAAGCGACAATCCCGCATAGGGCAGTCTATTCAACTGAATAGGCTGCCCTATGCTAGGCACGTTTTCTGTGTGCATTTCTCCTAAGTGATATGTGAATGGGACCTTAAGGCTCATCATACACACGATCAGAAAACCGGACGAATTTGGAAGTGATCATAAGATAATCTGATCTCTAGTACACAGCTTTCGAGAGCCGATCAGGACGGGTCATATGAAATTATTTTGGAGCATGAAATTTTTTCTTGTACGGACACAGATCGTACAAGGTTTGTTTAATCAGTACAGTTTTCATCCGAAAATACAATGCAAATACATTACATCACTTTTTTTATCCTGTTGTACAAGAATTTTTATAACTTAACCACTTCAGCCCCGGAAGGATTTACTCCCTTCCTGACCAGAGCACTTTTTGCGATACGGCACCGCGCCACTTTAACTGACAATTGCGCGGTCGTGGGGCGCTGTACAAAATCTACGTCTTTTTTCCCGCAAGTAGAGCTTTCTTTTGGTGGTATTTGATCACCTCTGCGGTTTTTATTTTTTGTGCTATAAACAAAAAAAGAGCGACAATTTTGAAATAAAAAAAAAAAAAAAAAGATTTTTTTTTACTTTTTGCTAGAATATCCCCCCAAAAAATATATAAAAAAACAAAATTTCTTCCTCAGTTTAGGCCAATATATATTCTTCTACATTTCTGGTAAAAAAAAAAATCACAATAAGCGTATATTGATTGGTTTGCACAAAAATTATCATGTTTACAAAGTAGGGGATATATTTATGGCATTTTTATTATTATTTTTTTTTTTACTAGTAATGGCGGTGATCAGCGATTTTTAGCGGGACTGCGATATATTGGCAAACAGATAGGACACTTTGTTGGGACCATTGACATTTTTACAGCGATCAGAGTTATAAAAATAAACTGATTACTGTATAAATGTCATTGGTAGGGAAGGGGTGAACACTAGGGGGCGATCAAAGGGTTAAATGTGTTCCCTCTGTGGCGTTTCTAACTGTGGGGTGATTGTGCTGACTGGGGGAGGAGAGAGAAAGCTGTTCTCGTGGTTTTGCGGGAACGTGCCGGCCTCCCACCATATAATGATGGCGGCTGGTCGGCAAGTGGTTAAGCAACCTCTTCATTTTCAATATGGAGACTAGCATGCAAAAAACAGACGATCGTTCGTCCGATAATCTCATTGTGTGTTCCAGGGTTTAAACTGGATACACATTGTACAATTTTTGTTGTCCAATTTCCTTTAAATTTACCTTCAAATATGTAGTGCAAGGGCCTTCCTGATTGAATACAAATTGAAAGTGTTTAGGTGTGACCTCATATTATATGGTTTTGGTAAACCTGAAAGTTGTATAAGAAAATTGTATTAAAGTGTATAGTGTGTAGCCAGCTTTAGTGTCTGGCTTATCAATTCATTTGCATTTTAGCAGCCTTCTTAAAGCAGTTGTCTCCCCTCCTAAAAAAACAAAAAAAAAAAACACCTGCAAGGCAAAATGAGCTAGTATGCACAGCATACTAGCTGATTATGAAGTACTTACCTCAGAACAAAGCTCCCGCAGGTCCACCCGTTCCCCGGGGAGGGAGCTGCTATCTTCCCTCCGTGGATCCTTCCGGGTACGCATGCGCGGGAGCCCGTCTTTTACGCCGGACTTTCCGGCAAGGTCCGGCGCTGTGCGCCGGGCCTTCGCCGGGACATCACTGCACATGCGCCTGCTGATGTCAGCGGCGCTTGCAGTGAGAATATCTCCAAAACCGAACAGGTTTAGAAGATATTCTTTTTACCTACAGGTAAGCCCTATTATAAGCTTACCTGTGGGTAAAAATTTCATTTATGGGGATACAACTGCTTTAATAGGAACTGTTAGGAGACCTAAATAATGTATTTAGTAACTATAGAAAAGAATGTGCTTACAACAGAGCTCTTTATGAAGGTATATCTAAGCCATTTGTTTTTTTGATTTTGGATAGTGCAGGGCAAGGTTACAACCACTGTTAGTTTGCATATTTATTTATTTTTGGCTCTATGGGGTGGATTTACTAAAGACAAATAGACTGTGCACTTTGCAAATTGCAGTTGCCCTCTGAAAGTGCAGTTGCTCCAAAGCTTAGTAAATGAGGAAAAGCTTCACTTTACAAAGAGTACCCAATCACGTGCGAGGGGGGAAAAAAAAGCATTTTTGCTAGCATATGATTGGATGATGGAAGTCAGCAGAGCTTCTGCTCATTTACTTATCTCTGGAGTAACAGCAATTGCAGAGTGCAACTGCACTTTACAAAGTGCACAGTGGGGTTGATTTACTAAAACTGGAGAATGCAAAATCTGGTGCAGCTCTGCATTGGGGCCAATCAGCTTCTAACTTCAGCTTGTTCAATTAAGCTGACAATAAAACCTGGAAGCCGATTGGCTCTCATGCACAGCTGCACCAGATTTTGCACTCTTCAGTTTTAGTAAATCAACCCCAGTGTATATGTCTTTAGTAAATCGACTAATATGTCTCTTTAGGGAGATATCCCTTAATTTCCTGTCCTGTAGACCCTAAAGGAAGTGAAAGCATATCTTTCCAATGTGAGGGATATCCCCACAGTTGTCATGGGAGCAAGTGCACCCATTGGAAGATTTCCCCTCTCTTCCTGGTCTAGTGGCAACTCATAATTTTGGATTTACTCTCACTTTCACTCCCAGGGATATTGGTGATCAGGGCAATTAGAGTGAATTTCCCTCATGTGGAGAGCAATAAAAACCTGACAGAGGCTCCAACCTCTCACCACTCTATCCTAAACTAGGGGAAAATAAAGAAGATTTACCCTTGGTTATACTATATTGAAATCAGTTCCAAGAGTGTTAATAATCAATAAACGCATTGTGCAAATTCTTAGGTATCCCACGTGAACACTCACCTAATGATATCAATATGTCCGTTCTTAGCTGCGAGATGCAGAGGGCTGGTCCCATTGGGGTCTGTGCTGTCTCCAGGTTTTGGTTCTAGCAACGCTGCACACATGTTACTGTTTAACAACAGCTGAACAACCTGCAAAGAAAAGAGTACTTATTCCTGCAGGTATATACAGTACATCTGCATTCCAATCGCCAGCTTTGACCTTCTGCCTTTGTCTCTCTACAATTGTAGTACGGCAGAATCCTATGTACCGAGAGAAAGAGCTGCTTATAGCACTGCATTGAAACATAAAAATTGAATGTGCGCTGGAAAAGGAGCAGCTTGAACTGAGTTGTTATGGCAATCCCCAACTTAAAGGACAGCAATAATTTTATATAAAATGTTCTATAACCCCCCACCACTCATTGGCAAATATTAAATACAATTGCAAACCTTTAAAGTGATTGTAAAGGAAATTTTTTAATTAAAAAAAAAAAATGTTATACTTACCTGCCCTGTGCAATGGTTTTGCACGGAGCAGCCCCGATTCTCTTATTCTGGGGTCCCCCGCTGGCGCTCTGGGCCACTCCCCCTTGCCAAGTGTCCCCATAGCAAGCCACTTGCTGTGGGGGTACTCGTGTGTGCTTGCTCCCGAGCATCGATAAGACACAGAGAACTCTGCTCAGCCCTGCCCCTCGCCTCACTGGCTGTGATTGACAGCAATGGCTCCTGCTGCTGCATCTCAGCCAATTAGGCGGGAGAACCGGGAGAGTCTTGGGTCTTGTACACATTGTTGGATCGAAATTGTGCACATCGTTGGATCGAGATCGGGCTTAGGTAAGTATTAGGGGGGCTGAGGGGGGAGCTGCACTGTTATTGCTGTCACAAGGAATCTAAACATTCTTTTGACATCAATAGGCATGTGACAGGTACTCTTTATGGAGAGATCTGGGGTCTATAAGATTCTTCCTTTGCCCTTAAAGGCATTCAAAACACCAAGATCTGTGTTTTAGAATGCTTTTGATATTTTTTTAAATGGCACCATTGAAATCCCAGTAAACTGGAAAAGATGTCAGGTCATTGCTTCCGGGTTACCGTAGCCAATAGCCTATCAAAGCCGAGCCAGGCTTTGTTCGGCTATCCGAATGGGGTCTCCCAGTGGGATGGGAGAGCCCGAGCAAGCCGTGAAAGGCGGTGGGAGGGGGGTGGTTTCCCCTCCTGCTGCTTGTAAATGCAATCCAAAGGCTAGTTACTCAGTAAAAGGGAAATAGAGGTAAAAGGTTTGCAAAGTTGTTATATGTTATAGATATATAAGAGCTAAAGTACATTTATTCTTGAGTGTAAAAAGGAAAATCAAAACAGGGAAATGGTCACAAGGTAACAGTTGGGATTACCATCCATTGTTCCAACGGTTACAAAAAACAGGGAAGCCAACAAGATGTGTTCTGCACTAATTAAATGCTAGTGCATGCGGGGCTCTCATTAGCAAAGCCCAGAACTACCTCTGCATTTGTTGAACTGTTGGTGTACTGTGGTCACTTTACACACCCAGAAAGAGGAAAGAGATACACTGCATAGACAGTAAACCACAAAGACAGAAAATGGCATAAAAAGTACCATGTGTAGGCCAGTGGTTGTCAACTTGTCAGCTATAGAGGGCCTCAATTGCAGCCCCTGACATCACCAAAGGGCCATACATAATGTTCAATATATGTAATGCTTGAGGCCGCATTCACACCTGAGCGTTTTCAGCTCGTAAAACGCTCATCTCTGTAGCTCCAAAACATCCAACAAGGAAAATCCCATTCATTTCAATGGCCCCTGTTCACATCCGAGCGTTCTGTCGCCTAAAGCAAAACGCTCTTTGCTCAAAAAAGTACACAAGCTTCTTTTTAGGCAGATTACATGCATTTTACTGCATTTTACATTGGTGACCTTTTGACCTGTACAAAATCACGGCAAAATTGTGGTAAAAATCGCGCGATTTTCTGCCTGAAACAAAACGCTCCGGTGTGAATGCAGCCTGAGACAACTGCCAGACTGCATACCTAATAGAGTTAGTTATGGTCACATGCTCCATTTTTGGCCTGGAGACATCCTGCAGAAGACAATACGAAACCGGGAACGTGTTACATGAGGCTGATCGAGACCACTCCTATTACCCTAATCAATGTTCTCACTACAAACTGCTGAGGTCCAAGGGTCGCACATCATATACCAAAGGGCCGCATGCGGCCCCCGGGCCACAGGTTGTGCACCAGGGGTGTAAAAGTACTAAGCAAAAACAATACACTGCATTGCAGAAGACTGCATACATAATATTCTGTATAGACAGAACACCACATAGGTAGAACACTGCATAAAGAAAACTCACCCCAACTCTTCCAAACTCGCAGGCCAAGTCCAGAGGGGTCTTTCCAGAAATATCCATGATGCAGGGGTTAGACTGGTGCTGAAGTAACATCTCCGACTAAATAAGAAGAGATAAAAAATTAGTAAATCTTTGCAAGATTTTTAAATAACAAAATGATTAAAGCTGAGCTTGACCTAAAAGGGGAAGCTCCTCTTGTTTGCTCCCTCTCCCCCTCTGCTGTCAAATTTGGCACCTTTTGGGGGGGAGCGGATACCTGTTAAAACCAGTAATCCGCTCCCACTTCTGTGTATTGCCGTTGTGTGGTGATCTACGAAACTTTCAGTCCCCCCCCCCCACTGCCTTCTGGGAGACACACAGGTCCCAGAAGACAGCGGGACCATTCAGAAAGTGCAGCCCGACACACGCATGCATAGCAGGAAACAGGCTGTGAAGCCACAACGCTTCACTCCCTGTTTCCTTTAGTGAAGATGCCGACGCCTGCACCTGGAACCGATGGACAGATTGGCTTGCGGTGCCGACATTGCGGGCTCCCTGGGCAGGTAAATGTCCTTATAGTGAAAGTGGGCAGCAAGTGTACTTGTAGCTGCTGACTTTTAATTTTTTTTTCCCAGGCTGGAACTATGCTTTACAGAGCAGAATGTTATTTCTAGTATTATTGCAGGTATTTACATAGTGGTGACAATTTATGCAGCATTTTACATATACAGTTGTGCTCATAAGTTTACATACCCTGGCAGAATTTATGATTTCTTGGCCCTTTTTCAGAGAATATGAATGATAACACAAAAACATTTATTTCACTCATGGTTAGTGTTTGGCTAAAGCCATTTATTATCAATCAACTGTGTTTACTCTTTTTAAATCATAATGACAATAGAAACTACCCAAATGACCCTGATCAAAAGTTTACATACCCTGGTGATTTTGACCTGATAACATGCACACAAATTGACACAATGGGGTTTATTTACTATAGCACCATGGGGGAACAAATGGTCACAAACAAATAAAATCCCTTGAAAACGACTAAATCTAGTCAGAAAAGGTATTCACTAAAGCCCTGAGGGAGAAAATAGTTGCAGAATCAAATTCACTATAGCACCCAAACAGCAGTGACTGACTAAAAAACTAGTCGTGGTGAAAGCAAGTGAATTGCAAATAGAAATAATGTTTGGAGCATGGTATGATCACCTAAATTGTGCTAAAATATGCAGTATATTATTTAAAGATAATCTGCTTTTAAACTGTGTGAAAAAGTGATTTCCACACTGAAATATCTTAAAAAGTCTGAGAAGAGACAAATACCCCGTCTCTTTACACCTAGATGCAGAGCACAGCTGAGCACAACTGAGCATGCTCAGACACAAAACAAGTCTCAAAATAACCCTCATGGAGTAATTCCTTGAGTTGTTAGTAAATACCAAAATGTGACTTATTTTACACACATTTTTTGGGAGTGAAGATGAGGGTTATTTTGCCA
>BLSH010535819.1:186998-217973 GCA_018402905.1 Glandirana rugosa
GCCCGCTATCATTCGACGATCGATTTTACGACGGTTAAGTCAATAGGTTTCATTAACGGCTCTACTAAATGAGTATAGTGTACCCGAAATACGGGTACTTTCGATGACACAGTCTGTAAACACTTGTGTTGGGTCTTGACGTGTCCGTGGATCTATATGTACTGACACAGTAGAGACTTGGTCGTAGAGTCAGGTTCTTCATTCACGGGCTTGTTTCTACCGTGGTAAAAACAACTCCCTTTTCGTCTACTTCGGTAAAAGTTCCCCATGACCTTAGAAATATTAGATTTCATAGACATTGTGTGTTATGAAATATACGTAAACGAGTTTCGGATAGAAACCGATGAAAAATTTACGTGGGTACGTCACCCCAAGGGGTGTACCTAATTTACGAGTAAACCGTACGTAGAACAGGGCGCTTCGACGAAGTGACGGACCGGTAGTACCGGAGCAGTAGTACATGTCATAGGACGTAACATTCCCTCCGGTCGTTCCCAGTCGAGTGTTCATAGTTGTCGTATCATTTCACGACCGACGACCCTCTTTTTCTTCATTCCATAAAACACGAATGCATATAAAGTATTGTGTGTTACAGATACTTTAGATTATAAAGATTCCAGTACCCCTTGAAAATGGCTTCATCTGCTTTTCCCTCAACAAAAATGGTGCCATCTTTGTTCGGGCACTTACTTCTTGGACTGAGATGCTGGTTCAGAGATGACACAGTCATGTATATCTAGGTGCCTGTGCAGTTCTGGGTTGTGTTCACAAATGTCTGACACAGTAGCTTTCATGGGCATAAAGCCCATGTGATATGAGTAAATCATCTCGGCAATTACTTTGGATAACTGAATTGGCAGCATTTTAGCTAGCAGCTTACTATCGCCCGGCAGTAAGGATATTGGACAGTAGGATTCATGTAGGGAGGGATCTTTATCTCATTTAGGAATGAATGCAGATTGAAGCCGGGAATATGTTTAGCTTCTCACCTGTAATTTAAGACAGAATGTTCATACCGCAGATTGAAAGCCTGCATTCAGCAATGCTAATGCTATGGCAGAAATGGAATTCTACTCCTAATGCAACCCCTCACACCACAGCTCTCAAGAGGGATCTTGCAAACTCTTTTGCCACACTATTCTTGGGGTGCTTTCCTTCTCCATGGTCAGGCCCTTTCTTTCAGGACCTCTCCTCTAGTGTCTCCCCAGATTGACATGGCCAGAATTAGGTTTTTCCCACTAGTGCCTCTCTTTAACCAACTCTCTCCTTACCTAAACTCCCAAAGACATGCTCAAAGGCCCCCAGATAGAGTACAGCCAACAATGCTATAACTTTCCCAGGATGAGGAAACCCAGAGCCAAACTATATGATTTCCACTCATTCACCAACTATCCAGGAGATTGAAGACAAAACCTTCAGGTCTTCAAAGTACTGCACCACACCATGTACATGGTGTTCTCGCTCTTCACCAGCATGTAAACAGGTTAAGTTTTATGCTGCCTCAGCCGGGAGGGTTAGTGTTAACATGTTTTCCAGTTCTTGGCAGGCTTTCTTGGGTCCGACCCACTGGTCCTGTGCTGTATAAAAAAAAGGGACAGGGGTCTGGTCCAGGGAGGGATGGAGTGCGTACATAACACCAGACATGTTGCAATTACCAGAGTTCATCCCTACAGTCTAGTGCCAAAAATCAGCACAGATAGATAAGGGGCCTTCTACAGGGTAAGGACCACTGAGAACTGCAAAACGCCCGAAGACACCAGTACTGGGACTCTACCATAATGGACTCTATCCAATGCAGTTATGCTGGGGCAGCAACCAAGCCTGAGTTAGGGAATAGGGATGTAAGGAAAAGAGTGTGCACTCCATTATGTATGCTGAACGTTTCCAGTATAGTTTTTGAAACTTTGTCCTTGCCTGGTCTAAAGTTACTCAAGGGGTGAATTGCAGACATAGTCCACAGCCCAGGTCAGTTAAACACATTGGGGAATGAAGACAGCTCCAAAAGATTTAATACAGTGTGGAGTACAAGCAGGTGATTACCAAGGGCAGCAAAGGTTTCTCAGGGAGCCTGTCATAAGTGTGTACATGTGACCGCTCGGACAATCTCTTGTAGGAGGGGCGGTTGTCGGCGCTCTCTCTGTGAGTAGGGGCCCATCTCCCACAACAACGGGATCAGATCAGCACCGGCGAGGTCCTTAGCCTGTGCACAAGTACGGAAGAGAAAAGGTTAACTGAGTGCACGCATGGAGTTTGCGCTCGGTGCTTGGCGGGACCCCATTCCGTTACTGGGAAGGAGGTAGCGGTGATACGCTGAACAGGCAGAGAGCATTGACTCTGTCCCTCCTAAATGCAACAGTTACCGTGGTGGTTGTATATTAACATCAAGAGAGTTACCTAAAGTTCAAATTGACCATAAAAGTATAAGGTACTCCATGTGTAAGTCAGTGACCCTAATCAAGGTGCCTAGCGTAGCCCAGAAGAACCCACCTCGGGGTAGGCATTCCATGAGTCCCCCACTTGGCATTCAACAAGGAGGGGAGCATGGAGGGAGTGTCACCCTTACAAGTGAAATCCTCCAATCACAGAGAGGGAAAGCAACACAGAGAACTGCTAGACTAATAACATAACCGTAAGGATCCCTATACATTATCCCTTTATATAAAAGACAAGGCCTTAACAATATTCTCATTCTATTTAGAGGACATTGATCTTGCAGCTCACCCTCTGAATACAATATAAACATAGCTTAAAATTAAACATCTCAACAGGGTAATGGCATGGTTCCTCTGAAAGGTTACAGGCTAGGCCTGAGGAGTTACAGCCCAGCGCCCACATATACAATTTGCAGAAATAATTAGGTTATTAATCGGTATGCGTTTCCCAGACCTCTGTTGTTCAGATGCGGATTATGACAACAAGGATGATGTTAGTAAATTCTCAGCCACGGCTGAGTAACACTGTCCGGCTTATTCGAGCAGAAAATCAGTATGGAGATTCCCCCCATTCACTCACCCTCCCTGATGCTGCACTGTCAGTATTGAGGATGCAGAGCTGTGTCAGGGAGTTACGCACGCTCCGCACTGCCAGGAGCCGTGTATGCGAGGCAGCCAGGGGGCACTGCCAACACAAACAAGTGCTGGAATCAATGTCTGGCTACAGGAAACTAGGCATAACTCACTTCTACAGAAATCCACTAAGGATGATTTGCATCTAAACTGAAGACGCAACACGCAATGCCCACATTTCAGAAAAACAACAACCATTTCTGACATGTACATTTGAACGACGCATGCCAAATTTTTCAAACATTTTTGCAAGCATGTTCTGTGGACCTTGCATTGCATAGATTCCCCTAAGTCTGATGGATTGTATGTGTCCTGTGCATTTATAAACAATTGTATCTATTTTGTTCCATATATAGTATACTGTATTTCTTTATAAAAATTATTTTTATAAATTAACAAAATTGATTCATTTTTATTTATTTAGCTCCAGCCACATCTGAACTTGGCAAACATCTGAGTTCATTTTATTATTTGGGCATTTCTTTTCAAAAAACAATTTTTTTATTTGCCTCTTTTAAAGGTTTACTTAGATTGTCTAAGGCCCCTTTCACACGTGTGCGTCGCAATTTTACCGCAATTTTTTTGCCGCAATTTCGGATCAGTACGACTTTGGTCCAACTTTGTTGCAACTTTGGCACAATGAAAACATTACAAAGTCATACAGAAATAGTACAGAAAAAGCATATATATTATTCAGGTGCGATTTGCATGCAACTTTGAGGATTTAACATTGAAGTCTATGGACCTCAAGTTGCATCAAAGTTGGACCAAAGTAATGCAGGGACTACTTTGAAGTTGGCACAACTTCATAGCCGTACAGATATGAATGGTACTCATTGGAAATAATGGGGAACGACTTTTCATGCGACTTTGCAGTCCCAAATCACAGGACAACTCGCACAAATGTGAAAGGGGTCTAAGGATGACTCTTTACCTTGTAAGTCTAAAGACTCATGAAGACATTCGGTCGGTGCATCTGTCTAACCTCGTGCAGGTGCCTCCTAGATACTTATTGTGCATGCCTGTATCAAATAACACAACCACGTGGCTGCTTACATTTCTTTTGGGCTGGGTTCACACTTATGCAACTTGAATTTGGGAATGCGAATTGAATGCAGGGATGCGAATTGAATGCGGGGATGCGAATTGGAAGCATGGATGCGGATTTCCCCGCATTCCAATTTGCATGACAGGAGACTGACTGGCTCTCAATGGATCCAGTTCACACATCTCCGGGAGGACTGCAGAGCGGATGGCACATCTTGCATCTTTGGTTCCGTTTAGACCCCTTTCACACTGAAGCGTTTTACAGACTCTATTTAGCTAAAAATAGCGTCTGTAAAGCACCTCAAAAATCCCCCCCCCCCCCCAATGTGAAAGCCCTGAGTTCTTTCACACTGGGGCGGTGCGCTTGCGGTATGTTACAAAATGTCCTGCAAGCAGCATCTTTGGGGCGGTGAGGGGAGCTGTGTATATACCGCTCCTCTAACGCCCCTGCCATTGAAATAAATGGCAAGCGATTCTGAAGCGGCTGTACACCGCCTCGGTAGCGCAGAGCGACAGCACTTTTAACCCCTAGTGCGGGGTTAAAGGTGCGGCGCTCCCGCCCGCATAGCAGAGCCATATCGCTGGTAAAACTCCGCTAAAACTAGCGGGGTTTTATCGCGACCGTGGCTGCCGCTTCAGTGTGAAAGTAGCCTTAATGTCCAAATTCAGTCAAAAATTCAGGCATGATACGTCCCTGAAGCGGAGAACAGGGCTGCACCGGACCCCTGCTGTGAGCCACATCCGAGTGTGAACCCAGCCTTAAAGCCCCACTCCAGAGCTCACAGAGGATTTTTATTAGTCCTGAGATTTACACAGTCAGATAGAACAGCCTGGCTGGTGACCCAATTTCCTTCTGCTGCAGTTAGAGCAATACAGGTATAATACTGGACAATGTAGGAGGAGCAGCAGACTGATAAGCACATACCCTGCTCTCTGCTCCTATCAGCTCATGTGCATTTAGCACACCTGGTCTTTAAGCGGAGTTCCACCCTATTAAAAGTTAGCAGGTACAAGAAGTGTAGCTGCTGACTTTTAATAAATCGGACACTCACCTGTCCCGGGCTCCAGAGATGTGGCCCCCCCCACAGCGTTGCTCTTTTCCCCCTCCTCCGTATGGCGCCGGCATCACAAGTGTGGGCACCCGGCTTTGGCTTCAAAGCCGGATGCACACTGCGCATGCACGAGTCGCGCCGTGAATGGCCGGCATATTTTCTGGGACCTGTGAGGTGTCCCAGAAGATCGCAGAGAGGGGGGAAGGTGAACTTCCTTCTGGCTCCGCGGCGCCAGGAGAGGAAATGGACCTGGGACCCTGAAAACGGGGTCCCGATCCCCCCCCCGCCCTCCAAAAAAAATGACATGCCAATTGTGGCATTTCGGTGGGGGGGTCACATTCTCTTAAAGCGGAAGTTCCACTTTTGGGTGGAACTCCGCTTTTACTGGTGCCCCTCCCTCTCTCAGTCAAAGTTCTACTGTACAAGGGATTACAAGAGGCTGAAACCAAGCCAAATCCAGGTTTAACACTAAATGCATTTAAAATACATTTTTTTTCCCTTTTAAATCATATCATTAATTGGTGTCACTGTATATATACACCTCAGATTCAGCTTCAAATATGGGGACCCGGTGTGGATGATGCTATGTACTCTCAGGAGCTGGGAGACAGTACATAAAATCAGGCATTTCACAAAGCCGCCATTGCCAGTGTTTAGGTAACCTCTGACTCTTTAGCAACATGGCATGGGCTCTGGGTATGGCTTCCAAGGTTTTAGCGAGGTTTTGATCTGAATACACTGCTTCTTTTGCTTCTGTTTCTCCATAAGGGAGAAGAGGTCCATCATATTAGGACACTAGCAAAAAATGAGAACTTATGGAGTGGGGTAGGGTTATAGGGGTGGTGCCCAGGGGGCATGACATCAAAAGCTTTGCCAGTGTCCTATCACCTGAAGCTACGAGCCCGACTTCCGTTGTAAGGTCTCTTTATTTGCAAAGGGAGCCATAGCTGGCCCTATATAGTGAGAGAAATGAAGGGCGACCCCTGGTGACCAGGACACGCCCCCAACACGTTTCACTCCACCCCCAGAGCTTAGTCATGGGAATCAGGACTACTACTATATTGTAAGTTGCAGTCTTCTCTTATGCCATGTATTTTACCATTATTATCTGGTCTATATGTCACAGGTGTATCTCCCTTTAGATCATATATGTATGCATTTTGCGCTGTATAAAGTGAGCTGTATATGGTTACACTTAATATTGATTATATATTATAGGTGTATGCCTTATGTGTCTCTATCCATAGATGGTTCATTTTGAAACATCAGATCCCTTACTTGGATGCCTTCAATTGACAGCTGGCTTTATAATATTTTAACTAACAAAAAACTAGAACATCTGCACGAAAATCGTATAAGATAAAAATATAAAAAGCAGAGCAGCTTACATACATTGCTTTGATCAACAACTAAAAATATAAATACTCCATATACAGCGCTAATATCACTAGCAATGGTAGTGAGTAACAGGAGAAAAGCCCCAATGTTGACACAATATGGAAACAGTCCTATATCCAAATATGTCTAGCTGGAATCTATAGTTCATAGATTTGCAATCTGGGGAGGCAGCAAGAGCTGTTCCAGAAGAGAGGATCACAAAATGCCAACAAGTCTAGCAAGTCCCCTTGACATCCAAAATGGCATGTGTATATGATCCATGGTTCTGCTCGGTCCCTCCAGGTACACAGCACACCATGGGGGATGCATAAGAAAACTCCATAGTGAAGCCCATAAACATAGGTACAAAACGATACAGCATATATAAAAACGATACAGCATATATGCGGATGCGGATTAAGTAGAACCTTAATACATTTTACATAAAGTGTTTCTGGGCTTCACTATGGAGTTTTCTTATGCATCCCCCATGGTGTGCACCTGGAGGGGCCGAGCAGAACAGAACAGAATACGGTGAGTGAGGCTCCAGCCTGAGATTCCCATCACCATCCTTGGCTGTTGCGAGTGGATGCCCGTGGCCAGGAACAGGATTGTGTCACATTCGCTCATTGTTTACGTTGACCAGGGTCTCCTTCTACTTTCAACGTATAAGTTGGATCACCTGGGAAGTGTTATTGAGGTACCTATCATTTTATATCTTACTTGGCTTTGTTTCTATATATACACTATTAGTCCTTATGGGATTGTATAACCTCTTTGATATAGATCTACTTTATGCTCCGGTGTCCCGTTGGGCCCCCTGTTGCTCCGATGCCCGTCCGGGGGATTCTGTGCTTTGATGCTAGGTTGCTGAGGTATGTCCCCAGGTGTCACGTACCTGGCGGTGGAGTCTGTCTTGTGCAGGAGCTCAGGGGGGCACGAGGGCTGGACAGGATCCCTGGTGGTGATAAGGATGGTCCGGTGCAGCTCGTGCAGGTAGCGGATGGTCGTACAGGCCAGGTCGGTAACAGGCAGGCAATGTGGTACAAAGGGTGCAGGCAAAGGGGTCGTCAGGTGCAGGCAGGGTCGTCAACAGGCTGGCAGCAGAAGTACAAGAGGATCAGGCAGAAGAGTGGTCGCTGGGCAAGCTGGGGGTCGGTGCAGGTGGACATCAATCAACGTCAGAAACAAGCCGGGTCACAGGAACAGAAAATCAGAATACAGACTACTCAGGAACACTCACACACTATAGAACGGACAGCATTTGCTACAGGAAGCAGGAAGTTTAAATAGAGCTGCTGCTCCAGGAAATAGAGGAAAGCACAACCAAATGCATTAACCCTTAGCACAGTCTTTTCCTAACACCAGGGCTGGTGCAAGGATTTTTGACACCCTAGGCGAAACCTTATTTTGCCGCCCCCTTGGCTCCACCCCTGATCCCACACCCTTTTCCCTGCCAGCCTGATCAGCACCAAGCAAATGCAGCCTTATCAGCGCCAATCAAATGCAGCCTCACCAGCATCAATCAATACAACCTCACCTGTGCCCATCAAATACAGCTTCACCAGCGCCAATCAATACAGCCTCACCTGTGCTCATCAAATACAGCTTCACCTGTGCCCATCAACTGCAGCTTCACCTGTGCCCATCAAATACAGCTTTAACTGTGCCTATCAAATACAGCCTCACTGGGGGTGGGGGCGGAGGGGGGGTATTTGGCAGATCAATCACTATTTCTATATACATTTGCAAATAGCATATGATAATACAATCTCCTTACTTCAGTCATACAGTGTCAGTTTTTACATGAATTAATGCAGATCAGCCAGTGACAGATCAACAGTGGCCAGACGCCCTAGGCGGCTGCCTACTCCGCCTAGTGGTAGAGCCAGCCTTGTATGTCCCACATAAAAAAATAAACGGATTTATTGTATTATGATGCGCATAGATATGTTTTAAGCATTATTATTTTTCTTTAGAGGATTGTTGTGTTCATACGTCCGGATGGAGCTAGTATTGGCGAAATGCGTTGACACATGAAGACCTGGACTTGAACCTGGGACCTCTGCTGTGTCTGGCAATGACTCTACATGCTGAGCCACCTGGAATGCAGGATAGTTCCTTAGACCATACCATGAATGATCCTTTCTTGAATCTTATTTGCCTGGAACCTTGAACTCTTTGCTCCTCCCATGAACTTCCTGATTTAAGGCATGTCTCTGCACTTCCTGTTTGCCAGAATATTGTGCCTTCACGAGCCAATATCTCGCTCTTGTCTCTCCTGCTGCCGACGGTATCTTTTCTACCATTCGTTACCGACATTTGGATTGTTCCTCGACTACACTTCTGCTTAATCCCAACCTGCTACTATTCCTTACTGACATTTGGCTTGTTTCTCGATCACGCTTCTGCTTGATTCCTACTTGCTATATCTGCTACTGGACCCTGACTTGCTCACCTCCTGGTCGGGGTATCCCAAGGACTGCGACCTGGTACTAACATCCAGCAAAGCCCATCTCCACCTTTAGGAGCTCTGGTGAATACCGGTTAGTACTTAGACCCTGCACCTCAGGTGAACCCATGTCATCAGCCAGGGTGACCTGTGTGAATATCTGCTCCACTTGTCAGAGGGTGCTGCTCCACTGCTATAGCTATTGGGTTCTGAGCCTGACTCCAGACCGTGACATCATCATTGGAATTGCCAAGCAAGATAACCATTATTGCTATATATGTACAGTTAATCCGATAAGCACTAATATATCTGTTCTATGAAATTTCTCTGTTTTTAAAAAATATTTTGTACAATAAAAATGTATGATTGTATAGAAGACTCCACGTTTGGCCTATAGTCTGACTTTTTTCTAATTTTGGTCAATTTACATAACACAGATGTTGACCATGGTGTCACATTAATATTTACTAGCCTATAACCCATGGTCTATGAATACTCAGCTTGTGTACTGTACTGTACAATTAAGGTAGTAATCGTTACACTTATTGTATTAACATGGTTCTAAAGTAAGAAGATTTTTTATCTTCATGCATAGTATACCTTCTGTGTGCAGCAGCCCCCCTCAGCCTCCCTAATACTTACCTGAGCCCCATCTCGATCCAGCTATGTTGCACGAGAGTCTCTCCCTCCTCATTGGCTGAGACAGCAGCGGGGTGCCATTGGCTCCCGCTGTTGTAAATCAAAGTCAGCGAGTTAATGAGGAGAGAGAGGAGGCGGGGCCGAGCTATGGCTCAGTATCTGAATGGACACACAAAGCAGCCGCTCGGCTTGGTTGCCGCCATAGCAAGCTGCTTGCTGTGGGGGTACTTGGCAGGAGGGAGGGGCCATGAGCGCCAGTGGGGGACCCAAGAAGAGGAGGATCTGGGCTGCTCTGTGCTAAACCACTGCACAGAGCAGATAAATCTAACATGTTTGTTATTTTTAAACAAGAAAAAACAAGACTTTAATATCACGTTAAGCCTCATAACATCTGAAGGTTGAAATTACTAGTAATATCCCACGATCACAAAATGCCCATTCCGATAGACCTTACTTTAGGAGGGACACAAACTAACAGTTGGCCTATTTTCGTCTTGAAACTGACAATTAATGCATTCCCCTAAAGCCAAAATGTAGGTAAAGCAGAGATAAAAAAAGGAGTTCAAGATGAAGAATTGGAGAAGTATTGTAAGCAGTGACAAGGAAGAACAAGAACTAGACAGAATAGGTGATAGGAAGAACAAGGGTAAATAAAATGGAATACAGTGAGACTCAGGGAGACTTCCGAAGGTAGTCCAGCAAAAAAAATACCCACGAGATTTTGTTCAAACTGCATATATTAAATTATTAAACTGAAATAATAATTATGTACAAGTCTCACAGTCAGCTCTTTGTTGCAGGAATAGCTCTTTGTTTATGTCAATGTGCAGAGTGAATCTGAATGGGAGTGATTTTTTCATTATTAATCAGCTGATTCACCTGCAATTTTCTAATGAGGAAAGTTGCAGAGTCTGCATCCCTTTAGAAGTAACCCACCCTTTGGGAGAATCTCACCAAAAATTTTCTTGCAGAGGATGCTTAAAATATGACTTGCATTTTAGTGCAGACTTCTGGGAAAACCAGTGAGTCAATCACACAAACAGGAAATGACAATTCTGTGGACGTTTTGTATACCAACTGTGTACAGAAGGCCTCCAGGTTGTCATATTGCATTGAATTTTACAGAAAGTGACAACACTGAAGATTGAAAAGGTTATTTTTAATAACTTTAAAATTACAATGCGGTTTGTTTAGCAATTGCATACGCTATACTTTTTTTTCACGAAATTGGAATTACTTTAAACCACCTACCGCCCACCGTATTGCAATATGACGGGCGCAAGGTGGCTCTCACGTTCTGGGACAACGTTATATGATGTCGTCCAACTCCCTAGAACCCTGCGCATCACCAGTATTGGTAAAGAGCTGATGACGAGACTCTTTACCCATGTGATCAACTGTGTTCAAACACAGCTGATCACATGTAAGCTAGAAAATGCTGGCGTGTGAGGAGATTGGCGGAATTTCCTCAGAGGGGAGATCTGCACAGATAAGCAGGGCGCAATCAGTAATGCCAGTCAGTGTTCTCTTTCAGAGTCCATCAGAGCCGCCCATCAGTGTCATCAATCAGCGCCCATCAGTGCTGCCTATCCGTGCCACCTATCAGTGCCCATAAGTGCCAGCTATCACCGATCAGTGTCCCCTATTAGTGCTCATTAGTGTCGCCTATCAGTGCCCATCAGTGCTGCTTCATCAGTGCACATCACTGAAGGAGAAAATAACTTATTTACAAAATTTTATAAACAGAAACTCAGAAAAACGTTTTTTCTTCAAAATTTTCGGTCTTAGTTCATTTTTTTTTAGCAAAAAATGAAAACCCAGTGGTGATTAAGTACCACCAAAGAAAAGCTCTTAAAAATAAAATCATAAAAATGATAAAAATTTCATTTGGGTACAGCGTTGCATGACTGCGCAATTGCCATTCAAAGTGTGAAAATTGGGCTGGTGAGGGAGGGGGTAAAAGTGCCCAGTAGGCAAGTAGTTAATGTTAAATGTCACCAAAGCACATCAAAAGCACTGTGACTTTAACCAATACATGAGTGCATTGCTAATTGTACTAATAGTCAGATGGGCTACCAATGAAAAGTGTAAATGATATGGTAGGCCCGGGTAATTTTAAAACTTTACAGTGGTAGAAAACTCAACATTATAAATATACTGCCTTAAAATCCTTAATAATCAATGTATATAGTGCTATTTCTACATTTTTTCTAACCGTTTCCATTTTCTTGCAAGCAAGGCAGGAGCAGTTCCATGACATCACCAGCGCATGCGCAAATCTGTGGCTATTTACGGCATGTTCTGTTCTGGCTGATGCTGTGTCTCCGTCATCTACTCTCATTGTGGTACTGAAATCCCACGAGAGTACAGCCCCATGCACAGCAAATCATAGACATGCCGGGCTTCTTACCATAGCAATTCTGGCACGAAGATGAGGCTTGGATAGCACATGAGCGAGATTCATAAAAGAACAGTAGCAATGGTTCCGACTTCGGAAGGTAGACATGTAAATCAAAATAAGTAGTAAAACAGTAAGAAGGAAACGAGGGGGTTTATTTTCACAGTGCAATTATATAAAAAGGCACTGTTCAGTGGATACATATTAGTTTGCCTAGGTTTGCTACCGCTTTAAAAAAAGGGAGCTTGAAAAAAAAACATGAAAGTCGTTAAAAAGCAGTAGGTGTCCAAATTAGGAGGGAAGAGTGGAGGGAGTTTTAGGGAGGGGATTAGGTAATTCAGAAGGAATGGGGGCTTTTTCCCTTTGTGGCTCGCGTTGTGGAATGTGTTAAGGACCCAATCAGGGAACTGGGATAGGAGAATCTAATATGCTTCTAAACCATTGGGATTACTTATAGAGGATTCAGGCCGTGCACATGTTCTAGAACTTTTCCAAAACATTTTGGTCTTTGGCTTTAAGACATTCTGTGTGCATGTGAGGGGGTTTGTGTAAACTTCCAATATCTAGAAATGTAACTTTTTTAACCTCAGAAAGTCAGCATGGAAATATGGAAAGGAGAGCCAATTTCGGGTTGTTGTAGATCACCCAATGTGATTTTCCTAGGTATTATATTAGTTAAAGTGGTGTCAACATCTACAGGACTCTAATGAAGGAATTTAAAAAAAAAAAAACTAAAAAAAGAAACCATAAGACCACTAAACATACTCAACTATACTGCAGAATCGGTGTGATGCTGCAACTGTTCCACATCGGCTCTAAGCCTGAGAACTGACCGATCTCATGACCACTGATTGCTCAGTTCTCATTCTTCTCAGAGCGGCTATGGTGACTGTCAGTCACCTCTCTCTGCTCTGCCCCTCCAGCACTCACTGGAAGGCCGGGATGAATAGGGGGAGGGCGAAGCTGAGGATCTCGATTATATGGTCAGGGTCTTTCCAGGGTCTTTCCAGAGCTCTGTGACATTGTGCCCACTCACAACTGACTCTGGGTTTCAGGAGTGCAAAAGTAAGTGCACTACTGTGACCAAGAAGAGAAGTATGACTAGAAAGGCTTTGGCCATACTTCTCTTTTAATGACTGACCATTTCACCATTTCAAATTCAACCATTTCGCAGCACTGGGAGCATCGGTTCGAACCCCAACCATGTCACTACCTGCCTGGATTTGCATGTTCTCCCTGTGCCTGCGTGGGTTTCCGAGAGGTACTCCAAAGACATGCTGGTAGGTTAATTGGCTTCTAACTAAACTGGCCCTAGTATATGTATGAATGTGAGTTAGGGACCTTAGATTGTAAGCTCCTTGAGGGCAGGGATTGATGTGAATGTACGATATACTGCAGGCCTCGACAAACCCCGGGCGCCAGGTCGCCATGGCAACCAGAAATCGCGTCCTGGCGAGTGACTGCCGTTCCTTCTCTCCCCATGTTAAAACAGCGTGTCAGATTCAGCGAGAGCGGAGAGTTCTCTGCTTCATCTAACAGCTGTTAAACTTGGCCGGCTGCCCGGGATATTTGTTTCTACTTAGAATTTAGAAAAGTAACAAACAATGTATCTTCTTCTTTCAAAGCAATCATCTCCGGGCTGTTATCAGGAAAGTTTAACCATTTAAAGACTAAACCCTCTCTCACATTAGTGGCTTACAAATAAATATCCAGTGTTTTCTGCTAGAAAATGACTTGGAACCCCCAAACATTATATATTATTTTTTAGCAGAGACCCTAGAGAATAAAATGGCGGTTGCTGCAATATTTTATGTCACATGGTATTTGCGCAGCGGTCTTTCAAGTGCAATTTTTTGGAAAAAAATACACTTTTAATGAATAAAAAAACTAAACAGTAAAGTTAGCCCATTATTTTTTTGTATAATATGAAAGATGATGTCACACCGCGAGAAACGTGACCTTTATTCTAAGCAACAAAATTGTGATAAAACCCTGTGTACCATCAACAATTACAACTCTATGTGCAGCTGGGCTGCACTATTTCATGGTGACCGGAAACTCACCAGATCAATGAAAAGTCACTGTGGGGGACACACATGTAGGCAGGAAGTGGCTGCAAAGAGGCAGCAGAAGATCAGCAGCGCTTGAATACTTTTCACCTTTTTTTTTGTATTTTATTTACAATGTCACTAAGGCTTTGTTTAGATGTGCAAGTTGGGTGGTAATAATGTGCAGTAGAGACATGTTTTTGCCACCCTTAAGCTCCATTAGGCAGGAGATGAGGGCGTTTTACATGCCGCAGTCACGATGCATTCGGCATAATAAGGAGTTTCCCCCATAACAGATTTTTTAGTGTCACTCTTTCTGGCCAGCCTATAACCCTGATGTAATGGTGGAGTTATTGACTGGCTGCTCTGCTGTGAGTAAGTTAGGGTTAGGGGCGCAAATTACTTGTCTTACCCCTGGCGCTGACAACCCCACACTACGCTATAAAAAACTGGCTCCTAACTTTTTTAGCCGGTTCCTAGATTCAAGGCAAATTTGTCAAGCCCTGATATACTGTATATGTAAAGCGATGCGTAAAATTGACTGCGCTATATAAGTACCTGTAACAAATAATAATAATTTCAAAAATAAATCTTGAAGAATCTAAAATTGAATCTTCATTTTTGATTGCACAAGATTTCTTCTTTGGAGACTAGCATTCACCTGGGCCTTCCTAACCAGAATAAGCAGTGTGCCAGCCTGCAGGAATATATAAAGTGTAGTGGATTTTTAAGACAACTTCATAATTCTAGCTTTGTCTGATGGTCAGAGTCCAATTACTGTGATCAAAGGCCAGGAAACAGAGTTATCAGTTTACAACCTCTTAGCGGTGGCTTTCGACGGTCATGACCATGGGAACACAGGGAAAAGTATTCAGATATTTGTGGAGGTCACAATATAGTATGAACATATTAAGCGTGGGAATATAATCCTGAAAGCCCCCTGCCATTTAAATATAGGATGCAAAGTGACAGCCTGTCATTATTATTGATTTCCACAGCAACAACATTATTCTTAGTGCTGTGCAAAGTGAGGGCATACAAAGGCTATAGAAATAACATTACAACATACACACGTGTGATATAATAGTTTTAGGAGCACTGTACAATAGAGGAGAATGGACAGATAAAATGGGAAGGGAGCTTTGGCAGCGGCAGCTGTGTGGTTGGTAACAAATGGGAGATATCATTGAAAATGAATGTATTGGTCTATTTCAAAGTGGTTGTAAACCGGAAAAAAAATCAAAAACTTTCCTCTGCAAGTTAAAGCGGAGTTCCAGGCAAAAATTTTGAAACACCATAGAACCACCCCCACCCCCTCGTTTTTGGATACTTTTTTTTTTTCCTTCATACCTTTTTGGTAGTTTTTCTTTGGGACCTCCGTCCCATGTCACCGCGGCGAGGTACGTCACTTATGCAGTTTCATCGTGCCCTCCTCCTTCCCCCCTGTTGCCTTCTGGGACCTGTGTGTGTCCCAGGAAATGACGGCACCATTCAGTAAGCACTGCACGCATGCGCAGTAGGAAATGCGCTGTGAAGCTGCAAGGCTTCACTTCCTGTTTCCCTTAGTAAGGATGCCGACGCCTGCACCCCATGCTGATGGAACATTGGACATTGTGGGCTCCCTGGACAGGTAAGTGTCTTTATATTAAAAAAGTCAGCAGCTACAGTATTTGTACCTGCTGACAGGGTTCCCCACATCACATGTCTCCCAGTGGCAGTTCACACTGCCATATGCGAACTGCGGGGAGTGCCAATACAAAGCTAATGACAAGCCCAAATTAGTTTGCATATCTCACTGCGAACTCGCACAGGAATCGGATCGCATGGGTGTGAACACCCATGCGATCCGATTCTGTTGTGGACCAAAAAAAGGGTCCTGAGCGAGTTTGTTCCGAATGCGATGCAATTTCAGCCATACTATCTGTATGGCTGAGATCGCATCGCATGGATATCATGTGTGATTCACACTGCAGTGCGGTGCAAATCACATCCGATCTCCAGGATCGCACCAGTGTGAACCGGCCCTAAAATACCCTTTTCTCTCTGTGCAAGTGCTGCTTTCTGCCTTTACACTGCAGTGCCCTGTGCTGGCAGAGCTGAGTAACAGCCACACCCCTCAACACAAGTGTCCTCAATCAGGCCTGTATTTCATAGAATGGGAGGGGACATGTCCATACCTCTCAACTGTCCCTGATTTCTAAGGAACTGTCCCTCATTTGGAATAATGTCCCTCTGTCCCTCATTCCTCCTCATTTGTCCCTCATTTTGGTCTGATCTATATAGTTGTATATAAAATGCACTACTTATCCTTCAAAAAGTGTTTCCCAGCGCTAAATCTTCCACCCAATTACTAAATTGCTGCATTTGTAAACTTCAAAAGCTAATATAAAGGAATAGTAGTGGTAAAAATAAAGCACTTGTGGGTTTAACTAATAATGTGTGTGGGCGTGGCAAAATATATTTTGGGCGTGGCAGGGGGTGTGTCCTATATTTGCTAACAGATGTCCCTCGCTCCCATCTCAAAAAGTAGGGAGGTATGCATGTCTGACCAGGTCTATTAATGAGTGCTGATATAAAGGTTGCACTGCGTCTAAATGTGGTGCATATTGGACAGCAAAGTCAGGTTTAGGCTCCCTGCACAACTGCTGTAAAAAGAAAAATACAAATAAGTCTAGGAAAATGGTTGAATAAAAACAAAAATGTGTAAATACAATATTTTGCTAGTTTTTCAGTGAATTTAAAAGAGAAGTAATTTATTTTTTATTTTTTTGCCCAATCATACCTACCTAGGTGGATGCAGCTATCAGTCTGATGCTGCATCTGTCCCCCAGCGCCTCTGCACTGAGAGCCGAGCGATCGAACACCACTGAAGGCTCAGTTCTCACAGCTCTCCGCTCAGCTCCCCCACGCTCACTGGAACGCTGAGCTGTGGAGGGGCGGGGAGCCGCCGTCTCAGGTTCTCAGCAGCTCGCTGAGAAGGGTATCAGTCCAGGTACCTGGCAGATCCCGACTCTCATTGTCGTGATGACACGGTGCCTTGACTGATTCCTGTGACGTCAGCAGAGAATGGACTTCAGCCCGCTCTCTGCTGAAAACGGGTCACAGGAGTGAAAAACGAATAGCACTCCTGTGATCCACAGGAGAAGTACAGGTCAAACGAGCTTTGGCTGGACTTCTCCTTTAATTCAGCTTAATCAACGGCATTTTTTCAAATGATTTATGTTCACAAGGCCTGTGATATTTGCAAATTACTTATGCAGTATTTACTTCCTGCTTAGTAGTGCCACACAGTGATTGGCTTTTCCTTTTTAAATTTATTGCTAACTTACATTATGTTAGCAGGAATTAAACAGGGAAAACCCAACCACCTTTCCCAATATACAGACAACCATTAGAGGAAGCATTTACAAAGCTGTATATGACATGCAAAAATCAAAATACGGAACAGCAAGTAAGTGAAAAATATGAATGTCACATTTTAAAAACGTTAAAATACTGAAAACGTGTATTTATTGACACTGCTTTTCCCCTAAGCATTCCCATGCTGCTATATTCTCCTAGCTTCCATCTGAATAAACATCTGCTCACCGAACAGCATTCCATTTAAAGGAAATAAAACTCAGGTTTAATAAAGCATTCAACGGCTGAAATGAAATGAAACTTGCAGCGGATTATTTTGGAGAAAATGTTCCATCTTTTGTGGCAGGCAGTTTGGATCTGTATTGCACATGGCAGTGCCTGGCCTGGCCATGTCACATATGGAAGTGACTGTTATTATAATAAATGCCCTGTATGTTGGCAGGAAGCTTCATAAACAGCTGTGTCTGATCTCGTCCAACGCTTGTCCCTGTGTCATTATTATGTGGATGGTTGGCTCTTCAGTGACGGCCATCTCCCTTTTATCTGACATCAGAAAATGAGTTTTTGTAACGCTGCTGTAAACCAATTGTGCCTCACTGCACATTAGATCTGTGTATTTCACAATATGACATGGCTAGAACCTACTGCAGTTGGCAATGGATGAAAACCAAATACGGTACCAACAAAATGCCACATGCCAGGGAATAATCTGAACCAGATCAATGAAATTCTGCACCAGGACTGCCAATCTGGAAGCCCTCCATCGACAGCTATGGTGGCCATATTTTTCCTCCTCTCACAAATATAAAGTCCAGTCAGATTTTCATTTTTTTTTTCTATGCCTTGGCTGGTAAGATTTCCCTTTCTGCCCTGGAGACACTATAGGAAGTAATAGGACATTGCTCAAACAAGAGGTGAAATCCCCTCTAAGGTGACCCTATTGGAAGGACTGTTCCTCTACTACTGCAACAACTGTTACATTTTGGATTTCCCATCACTCTCTTTGTGGTCACCAGGGCAAATCGGGAGAGTGAATCTCCCCAATGGGGACACAGACATTATAAGCCCGACAGGAGGTTCTACCCCTCACCAATGAGTTAAGAGGAGTTCCACCCAAAAGTTTTAAGGGAAGGTGACCCCCTGACATGCCACAGTTGGCATGTCATTTTTTTTGGGGAGGGGGGCCGGGGACCCTGTTTTCACAGGGTCCTAGGTCCACTTCCTCTCCTAGAGCCACGGCTCCAGAAGGAGGTTCACCTCCCCCTCCCTCTCGGTAGTCTTCTGGGACACGCCACAGGTCCCAGAAGATACGCCGGCCATTCGTAAGGCGCAGCGGGACTCGCGCATGTGCAATGCGCACCCGGCTTTGAAGCCAAAGTCGGACGCCCACACTTGTGATGCTGGCACCGCCGAGGGGAGGGGGAGAAGAGTGAGCCCTCGGGCGACCGAATCACTGGACCGTGGGACAGGTGAGTGTCCGATTGTTAAAAGTCAGCAGCTACGCTTTTTGCAGCTGCTGATTTTTAGCTGGGTAGAACTCCGCTTTAAAGTGGTAGTAAACTCACTGGGTTCATTTTCACCTTTAACCACTTCAGCCCCGGAAGGATTTCCAGCTTTAGGACCGGAGCCCTTTTTGCGATTCGGCGCTGCGTCGCTTTAACTGACAATTGCGCGGTCGTGCGACGTTGTACCCAAACGAAATTTGCGTCCTTTTTTTCCCACAAATAGAGCTTTCTTTTGGTGGTATTTGATCACCGCTGCGTCATTTCTGATCGCCGCTATAAACAAAAGAAGAGCGACAATTTTGCAAAAAAACTCAAATTTCTTACTTTTTGCTAAAATACAAATCCAAAAAAAAAATATAAAAAAACATTTTTTTTCACCGTTTTTGGCCGATTTATATTCTTCCTCATATTTGCGATTAAAAAAAAATCGCAATTGGCGTTTATTGATTGGTTTGCGCAAAAGTGGTTGCGTTTACGGATGATGAGAATTCATTTTTGGGGTTTTTAATTTTTTTATTTTTTACTAAAAATGGCGGCGATCTGCGATTTTTTGCGGTACTGCGATATTTCAGCGGACATGTCGGACCATTTTGACACTTTTTTGGGACCATTGGCATTTATACAGCGATCAGTGCTATAAAAATGCACTGATTACTGTGTAAATGCCATTGGCAGTGAAGGGGTTAACCTGCATGGGGCGCACTAAGGGTTAACTATGTTCCCTGGGCGTGTTCTAACTGTATGGGGGACTGCCTATCTGGGGAAGGAAAGTGGTCACAGCCTTCACGTAAAGGAAGGCTGTGATCACAGCCCTTCCCCCTCACACAGAGCGGAGGTCCGTGTTTACATACACGGACCTCCGCTCACTCGCTCCGGGGGGGCCATCGCGGGTAGCCGGCGGCAATCGGAGCCGCCGCACCCGCTCCCTGGCCCCCCCTGGACACCTATCCACTTGCCGACCGCCGATCGGCATCTGACGGCGGCCAAGTGGCTCGTTCCCGCAAATCGCCGTCATACGACGGTGGCTGCGGGAACGAGTTTAGTGAGCGCGCGCCGCCGGAGGCGCGCCCGCGCGCTCACTAAACTCGTTTCCGCAGCCGCCGCCGTATGACGGCGATTTGCGGGAACGAGCCACTTTGCCGCCGTCAGATGCCGATCGGCGGTCGGCAAGTGGATAGGTTAGCCTATAATAAGGCTTACCAATAGGCACAGTAAATATCTCCTAAATGTGCACCGGTTAGGAAATATTTACTTTAGCAGAAGCCAGTGATGTCACCAGCGCATGTGCTCTGAAGGAACGGCATACCCGTGCTGTTTCTTCAGAGCTCTCTGCCATGGCCGTGACTCCCGCACACATGTGCAGGAGTGACGTCATCAAGGCTCGGCCATTCATATGGCCAAATCCGGAAGGAAAACCAGGTGAGGATGGAAGCGTCGTGACCCATGACTGGGTGAAAATGGAACCCATGACAGTGCGCCACTGGAGGGCTTTGTTTTCAGGTAAGTCTGTCATAATGTGCTAGTACAGTGTATTGAAAAAGTATTCATACCCCTTACAACCAAAAACTTAAATGTATTTTATTGGGATTTTATGTGATAGACCAACACAAAGTGCCACATCATTGTGAAGTGGAATTAAAATGATAAATGGTTTTCAATATTTTTACAAATATCTGAAATATCTGCATTTGTATTCAGCCCCCTTTACTCTGATACCCCTAACTAAACTCTAGTGGAACCAATTGCCTTCAGAAGTCACCTAAATAGTAAATAGAGTCCACCTGTGTGTAATTTAATCTCAGTATACATACAGCTGTTCTGAGAACCTTAGTGAACAAACAGCATCATGATGGCCAAGGAAAACACCAGACAGGTAAGGGATAAAGTTGTGGAGAAGTTTAAAGCAGGGTTAGGTTATAAAAAAATATTCCAAGTTTGAACATCTCATGGAGCACTGTTCAATCCATCATCCGAAAATGGAAAGAGAAGGGCACGACTGCAAACCTACCAAGACATGGCTGTCCATCTAAACTGACAGGCCGGGCAAGAAGAGCATCAATCAGAGGATCAGCCAAGAGGCCCATGGTAACTCTGGAGGAGCTGCAGAGATCCACAGCTCAGGTGGGAGAATCTGTCCACAGGACAACTATTAGTCGTGCTCTCCACAAATCTGGCCTTTATGGAAGAGTGGCAAGAAGAAAGCCATTGTTGAAAGAAAGCCATAAGAAGTCCTGTTTGCAGTTTGCGAGAAGCCATGCGGGGGACACAGCAAACATGTGGAAGAAGGTGCTTTGGTCAGATGAGACGAAAATTTAACTTTTTGGCCTAAAAGCAAAACGCTATGTGTGGCAGAAAACTAACACTTCACATCACCCTGAACACCATCCCCACCGTGAAACATGGTGGTGGCAGCATCATGTTGTGGGGATGCTTTTCTTCAGCATGGACAGGGAAGCTGGTCAGAGTTGATGGGAAGATGGATGGAGCCAAATGCAGGGCAAACTGTTAGAGTCTGCAAAAGACTTGAGACTGGGATGGAGGTTCACCTTCCAGCAGGACAACAACCCTAAACATACAGCCAGAGCTACAATGGAATGGTTTAGATCAAAGCATATTCATGTGTTAGAATGGCCCGATCAGAGTCCAGACCTAAATCCAATTGAGAATCTGTGACAATACTTGAAAATTGTGTTCACAGACGCTCTCCATCCAATCCGACTGAGCTTGAGCTATTTTGCAAGGAAGAATGGGCAAAAATTTCACTCTAGATGTGTCAAGCTGGTAGAGACGTCCCCAAAAAGACTTGCAGCTGTAATTGTAGTGAAAGGCGGTTCTACAAAGTATTGACTCAGGGGGGGGCTGAATACAAATGCACGCCACACTTTTCAGATATTTATTAGTAAAAAATATTGAAAACCATTTTATCATTTTCCTTCTACTTCACAATTATGTGCCACTTTGTGTTGGTCTATCACATAAAATTCCAATAAAATACATTTACGTTTTGGTTTCTTTTTTGGTGTGGTTTACTACCGCTTTAAAGGGCAGCTTCACATTTGGTAAAGTTAATGTTTCCCTCCACCCTTCCCAGTGTAGCCTAGGTAGTAAACTACCACTGTCTGTGCAGTCCTGCCCAATGCCACACAGCCTTTACATCAAAAACTCCCAACTGCGTCAAACTCTTTCAATGCATGAAGTCTTTCACCTTTGAGATGTCCAAAAGCAGTCCAACTAAGGGATGGGCAACAGCAAAAAAACGAATAGGCTCAGAGCTTCGATTGCCGCCGGCCACCCGCGATGCCCCCCCCGGAGTGAAGGAACGGAGGTCCGTGTAAGTAAACACGGACCTCCGCTCTGTGTGAGGGGGAAGGGCTGTGATCACAGCCTTCCTGTACGTGAAGGCTGTGACCACTTCCCTTCCCCAGCTAGGGCAGCCCCCATGCAGTTAGAACACGCCCAGGGAACATAGTTAACCCTTAGAGCGCCCCCTGCAGGTTAACCCCTTCACTGCCAATGGTATTTACACAGTAATCAGTGCATTTTTATAGCACTGATCGCTGTATAAATGCCAATGGTCCCAAAAAAGTGTCAAAATGTTCCGACATGTCCGCTGAAATATCGCAGTACCGCTAAAAATCGCAGATCGCCGCCATTATTAGTAAAAAAAAAATAAAAAATAAAAACCCCAAAAATGAATTCTCATCATCCGTAAACGCGACCACTTTTGCGCAAACCAATCAATAAACGCCGATTGCGATTTTTTTATCGCAAATATGATGAAGAATATAAATCGGCCAAAAACAGTGAAAAAAAATGTTTTTTTATATTTTTTTTTGGATTTGTATTTTAGCAAAAAGTAAGAAATTTGTTTTTTTTTTGCAAAATTGTCGCTCTTCTTTTGTTTATAGTGGCAATCAGAAATGATGCAGAGGTGATCAAATACCAACAAAAGAAAGCTCTGTTTGTGGGAAAAAAAGGACGCAAATTTCGTTTGGGTACAACGTCGCACGACCGCGCAATTGTCAGTTAAAGCGACGCAGCGCCGAATCGCAAAAAGGGCTCCGGTCCTAAAGCTGGAAATCCTTCCGGTCCTTAAGTGGTTAACACCTGTTTAGATTTGCCATCCATGTGACGAAATGAAAAGTATGCCGTTTGCACTAAACGTTGCATAAAATAGTTAATTTGCATTTCATTTTCATGGTTCAAAGAATATCAGGCAAAATGGTCAGCCCTTACGCATGTTCATTTAATCAAATCTGGCCCTCTTTGAAAAAAGTTTGGACACCCCTGGTCTAAGGTGCCATGAAGGAAGGAGGGCCAACCTTGGGCTAGTTCCCAGTGGTAAAAAGAACATCGTAGGGATAGGGAACTATTTCTGTAACAGTAACCAGGTGCTTCTTTTCAATAGCCCAAAATAATAATTGAACAGCCCTTATAACAAAAAAAAAAAAAAAAAAAAAAAAAAAAAAGAATTTCTTGATAAAATTCCCATATCACATTTGATTTAGCATTCATATAGTCTTAGGTAAAGAAGAGACAAACAATGAGATAATGCAAACGTATATCTAATAAAAATAAAAATATGTTAAAAAAAAAAAGTTAAAATGCTGTCTGTCGGAGCTCCCATATGTCAATCCTGTAATTAGCATTCTGTCAGCGATGGAACAAAGCGACTTATACACAACATTCAGCGACATTTTGCAATTAGCTAGCCAGATGTGCTCCTCTTAATCAAAAGGCAGCCATGGGCACAGCTGCCACAAGGTGGCGCCCACATAAAGCACCAGTGCATTTAACCCAGGCCAGTGCTTCATTACAGCCAGTCTGAAGCTATTCAGTCTTCAGCCTGCATTGCAGGTCCCGCTGGGAGCGCATTTACAATTTATATATTAAGTACTACATAGTGGTGTCAATGCATGTACAGGAGTTCAAATAAGGTCTGCAATTATGCTGGGAGTGGGTGCAACAGAATCATTTAAAGTTAAATACAGTGTGTGCTTAGCGAAAAGATATTTTGATTTATTATCTGAAATACATTTTTACACGACGCTAAAATTTGCACTTGCTTGCTGTTCCATATTTTGATTACTGTATTTCACATACATAATTGCAGTCATCTTAAGATGTAGCAAATATAAACTCTATGTATAGCCTCGCATGCTAAATGTCAACCGGGATGTTGTCAGTTTGCTTAATGCTACTGGTCATGCACTTAGAAATTCGTTGTAATCCAATTGAAAAAAATGCCTTTTTTAAAGTGGCACTGAGCTGCTTTCAATTGTTTTCTATTCCATTTTTAATCATTTGGATATTGGAGATTGGGAAATCAAAGTGATTGAAGCTTGGCTGAGAGCTACCAAATTGCCCCAACAGGCTAGCCCATGTGCAGCTTAAAGCTAAACATACCTTACAATCTGATTGTACAATCCCCTTCAGATCTAGCACCCTACTTACTCAGAGGTGATAATATTTTAACCACTCCAGGTCCGCGCTATAGCCGAAGTACGGCTCCAGCGCGGACCTGAAATGCCCGGAGGACGTCCATGGACGTCCTCCACTGCGCGCACTCCAGGCGCGCCCCCTGGCGGCAGCGGCGGCGCGCGCCGCACGCTGCGCGAGCGTGCCCGTGCAGACTCGATGTCCGCCCGAGACCCGCCGATCACCTTTAGGAGCCTCAGTTGTAAACACGGCGGTTCCCCGTTCTGTGACAGGGGACATAGCAGATCTACTGATCCCTGTCACTGGGATCAGTTAGATCTGTTATGTCCCGGCCAGCCCTGCCCCCCCACAGTTAGAACACACCCAGGGAACATATTTAACCCCTTCACTGCCCCCTGCAGGTTAACCCCTTCACTGCCAATGACATTTACACAGTAATCAGTGGACATTTAAATTTCTGATCGCTGTATAAATGTCATTGGTCCCAAAAAAGTGTAAAAAATGTCCGACATGTCCGCTCCAATATCGCAGTCCCGATAAAAATCGCAGATCGCCGCCATTACTAGTAAAAAAAAAAAATAATAATAAAAACGCCATAAATCAATTCCCAGTTTGTAGACGCGATAACTTTTGCGCAAACCAATCAATATACGCCGATTGTGGTTTTTTTTTTTACCAAAAATATGTAGAAGAATATATATTGGCCAAAACTGATGAATAATTTTTTTAATGGATTTGTACTTTAGCAAAAAGTAAAAAATATTGTTCTTTTTTGCAAAATTGTCGCTCATTTTTTGTTTATAGCGGCGATCAGAAATGACGCAGAGGGGATCAAATACCACCAAAAGAAAGCTCTATTTGTGGGAAAAAAAGGACGCAAATTTTATTTGGGTACAAAGTCGCACGACCGCGCAATTGTCATTCAAAATGCGACAGTGCTGAAAGCCAAAAATTGGTCTGGGCAGGAGGGGGGTTTAAGTGCCGGGTAAGGAAGGGGTTAAACTTTGCCATTATAGTGGACCTGAATTTAAAAAAAAATGGAATGGAGACTAAGCATTTTCCTGACAAATCTAGGTTTTGTCTTGAATTCCTACTGAAATGGCTGTGCATGCCCTGTGCATACAGTTTCATAGCTGTATTTCTGCAGTGTGAGATGCTGCTTCTGATTGCTAGTCTCAGGAAATTTGGAGTGAGATTTGGTGATGTTACTACTGTGCTGGTCACTGTTCTTCTTGCTGGAGAGAAAGCTGTACCTGAGGACCTATAGTGTAAGGATCTCCCTGCTTCTACTTCATTCATTCACTGTATCTGCGCTTTCTGCACTTCTCTTATTGCTACTTGTGTATTCTTCAAACCAGTGGTGGCTGGTGCTCCATTTTGGGGGGGGGGGGGGTTCGGCGGGCGGCAAACAAAACACCGCCACCCTCCCGTTCGGTCGATACGTGTCAGTCAAACCCCCCCGTTGCTAGGCAAACCAAACACCACCCCCAGCCATTCACCCGGCCACCCACCAGCCCTGCACTTACCCCCATATAGGTCGTGGGCAGCCTTGGCTTCCCCCTGCATCTCCTACTCCTCGGTGGCCAATACAGTCGCTTCTCCTCTCGGCCAATCGGGTCTTAAGACCCGCTTCCTGATTGGCCGGAAGAAGAAGTAGGAAGAACAATTCACTATTGTCACACAATTGGGTTGGTTCAGGGGCACAGAGCAGCCCACCCTTTTTTAAAGCCAATTAGAGCCTCAGGCTCTAATCATGTGCTTAAAAAAAAACACAGTTAAAATCCATGTGTCTGGCGCCCAGCATGTAGATTAGGGGCTGGCGCATGGATCAATCAATCAGACCACCAGTCATCAAGGTAGCAGCTCTGACATAAGGAAGAAAAGCCCTGCCTATACCAAGATGGCCATCTAAACACAGATACATAGTGAAGAATAGAGGTCTTCAAACTTTCAGTATGAGGTCCACATTGTATATTTTACAAATATTTGGGAGCAAAAAAAAAAAAGATAAATGAATTAATAAACTTTTAAATCATTAAATACATTTTATTTGGAGACTTTATGTAATCAGAATGATAGTACTCAGAACAGAGAAATAACTTCATAAGGAGTCCCTCCTTATATCAGAATGCAAAATCCCCATCGGAATCCCCTTTATATCACAATCCACATCAAAGTCCCTATTACATCAGAGCATCCCCTACATCAAAATACACATTAGAGTCCCCTTTATATTAGAGTCCCCTCCAGAACCCCTCTTACATCAGAATCCAAATGAGAGTCCTCCTTAGGTCAGAGCCCCCTTACATCAGAATCCACATCAGATTCCCTCCTTACATCAGAGTCCCCATCAGAATGTCCCCTTACATGAGATTCCTGTTCATGTTAGAGTCAATAGCAGAGTCTCATCTTACATCAGTGTCCTCCTTTTATCCAAGTCTAAATCAGACTCCCACCTTACATCATGGTCCCCCTTACATCAGGGTCTCCATGAAAGCAGACTCACATTAGCTGTGGATCTGAATTAGATCTTATAGCGGACCATATGTGGCCCACGGGGTGTAGTTTGGAGACCCCTGGTGTAGAATAAAACAAGTGCAGGGTAAAAAAAAAAAGAGCTGCAGGGAGCCTACAGGCAAAATAGTGGTGACTAGATTCCACAGTTCAGGTTCTGTTTAAGCTGTAAGTGTGCTTTCACACTGAACAACGCATGTATACTTGTCTCTGCAGCTTCTGAAAACATGCCAATAGAATGGTATGTTTACTGAAGATATGTCCTGTTTCTAGCAGCGTGGACTGCAGCCTCACTGAGCTGCGTGCACATCCTGCTCTGCTATAACCATTTCAATTAGCGGGTGATGCTTCGAGATTGGAGACCAGCTTGCGCTGATGCTGAATGAGTAGACAGTCTCTTGGTGCAGCTCGCTCACAGCAAAGCAGAACGCAAACCAAGTTTGGTGAGGCTGCAGGTCATGCTGCTTGCAGGGCTGCTGTTAGAAACCACAGGGCCCCATACAGTAGTGGCAGCTGGTAGTACAGTATATTTTTTTTGGGGGGGGGGCAGCAAACCTGGTCGGTTGGTTGATTACCAGCCCCACAGTTACCCCATCTATGGCGCGGGCAGCGCTGTCCTCCAGGCGATAGGTGGCAGCTTCCCTGCGTCTACTCCTCGGCATCACGGTGGCCATGCGTTTCCTCCCTCCTCCTCCTAGGCAATAGGATCACTTCTCCTTTTGGCCAATCAGAAAATGGTTCTGAGGACTCATTTCCTGATTGGCCGGGAGGAGAATCAGGATGACAATAGCAAATATTCATTCGCTATTGTCATACAACATGCTTTTTTGAAGCCTATTAGAGCCTCTGGCTCTAATCACGTGCTTCAAAAAAAAAAAAAAAAAAACCCCAGTGGAATCCATGCATCCGGCGCCTCGCATGTAGATTAGGGGGCCGGACACATGGATATGGGGGCCGTGCCCCTGAGCCTTGCATTAAGGGCCGCCACTGCCATACAGCCAACCTGACAGGACTCACCTGTCATACAGGGGATCGGTTCTAGTAATAGACTACCGCTGACCCCCCCCCTCCCGCCGCTGTGCTGATCACCCTCCCTGCCCACCTCCGAATCACCCAGCTGCTTGGCCCCCCTGCTGGCTTGGGCCCCATACAGGAGGCCTGGTGGTACCCCCTTGCTGCAATTGGACTTATCTTCCGTAAGGGTAACCCATTTGGCATTTTGGCAGCAGATGGAAGGACATGCACTGATGCATAATTCATACTGACAATACACTTTGACTGTAAATGGGAACGCTGTCGCATACCGAATGGATTCCACAACTCGCATATTGTTACTGACAGAAAAAGTGGCAGAATTTTACACCTGACAAGAAGTAGTAGCATTGACGTAGTTATTTACTTTCATGCATACTTAATGATATGCACACTCCTATAACCCTAGGGCTTAACTTTCTCCAAAGCCTCAAGGGTTTCCAAGCTGAAGAATCTCATTTCCACATGAACCTTTCAGGAACTAATTAATTCCATTCAGTTCGCTCCATTCTCCCCAACCTCATTAACACCTCTGTTTTTGGCGACGGTTTTCTATCCATTTGTTTGTGTAAGTGTTGATAATTTGAGTGGCTTAAAAAAACCTGATGTCCTATTTAATTTCAACACTGACTATTCTTAGCCCAGCACAGGAAGCCTGGAGAGATGGTGGTCCACTGCCGATTCTGGGCGGGCTTGAAGAAATGAGCAAGAACATTGAACTACGTTCTGGCTAAAAGGGTTTTTTAACCACCTACCTGAACCTAGATGAGCAAGGAATAATAGAGTGGATCATGTGACCACTGAGCAAGAGACACTTTTATAACCAAAAATTCACGATCAGTGTTCACATATGCAATCTAAGGCCTCATACACACGGGCGTATATAAAAAAATAAACAAAACGTCGGGCCCGACGTCAAGGAAAAAAAGGCGAAGTGAGCGTCGGTGTCAATAGGCGTTTTTTAAAACAAAATCATCCCTCTGCTATTTTTCAACCTAAAAACGTCGGCGTCAAAAAACGTCCGTGTGTATGAGGCCTAAAAGTCCACATGTGCTACACAATTCACCTACCACAAATGAGTTTTTAAATAAAATTTTTGCATTAAAAATATATAATTCCTGCTAATTGCAGGGTGAATGTGGCCAAATCCTGACACTCATCTGGATTTGACCTCTTTCTTACAAACATGCTGAATGCAACTTTAATGCATATGCAGCTACACTAGTACAAAGCACATCATGGCATCCTCATTTCCCATCTGTTTGATATGGACTGGTTGCTAATGGAGTGATTCATAGGAGACACCTGGATACAGTGCCCTGAACACTTTGGGAACATTAGCATTACTGACTATGCAGATGAATACCTGTATCTGCTGCCTTCTGTGTGTTCAAGATTTCCAGTCCCATATATTATACTTGTTACCGCAGATCTGGATGTGGTGGGCTATTCCCATGGGCCGGTAGGCGATATCCCCATCTGGAGACCCATGTCAAACTTTTATTTAATTTTTATGATGCCTGTAGGAGCTACATATTCTCGCTAAAGTTAAGAGTTACATATTACACATGCTTGAATGGTCCCGAAGAAGCGAGAGTTCCGTGAAACGTGCTGACCAGATCAAGCTCTCATTGAATATATACCTCTGTGCTCTCACAATATGTACTCTATACTGTATGGTATTAACTGCATTGTTGTATGCTATTAGGCATCTTTTAAGTTTGTAAGTATATTTTAAATAAAGAATTGTAATCTATATGCATCGTTTGATGTGCTCTTAAAGGCAAATGTAAAGTCTCACCCCTTTTACCTGTGCCCTTTCTCTCTTCCATTCAATTTGGGATGATGCCAATGAGAACACGATATGGCATCTCATTCTCAGTCCACACTAAATCTTTCTTACAATCATATGTAACAAGAAAATGGCTGCTTCCATGTTCATATGTAACTACATTTTTTTGCAGTATATAGGATCAGTGGTTTGATTCGTGATTGTGATTTCCATATAATTTAAAACGTGCTGGACCGTGCCACATTCATACATAAGAAAGAACCAAGGGAAGAAGATGAGGGGAAAAAAGCTGGATTTTTAAAGACACAACGTATATCATATATTTAAAGTAGAACTAAAGGCAAACCTTTTTTTATTCTGGATAGAGTAAGGGAGGGTTATAACCCCTGTTAGATTTTTGTTCGCCATTTGTGTTCCATTGCGGAGATTTCCATTCACTTCCTGTCCCATAGCCAAATAGGAAGTGAGATGAAATCTCTGCAAATTAAGGGGATTCCTTGGGGACCCCCAGGTCACCAGAACTAGTGATCCCTTTGGAAGATTTACTTTTCTGGGGACAAACCAAAATTTTAGACTTTCTCTCACTTTCACTATCAATGATAATGATAAACAAGACAAATAGAGAGGGTGAATCTCCCTAACACAGACAGCAATAAAACCTGCCAGGTGTTCTAATCTCTCCCCGCTCTATCCAAAACTACCAAAAAAATTAAGCATTTAGTTATACCTTAAGATTTAATAAAACCTTATTTTATTTCAACGTCCATAGAATGACTAGATACACATAAAATACCCATAAAACTTTCACGGGATATCCTTCCTATGCATTGAAATTAAGTATACAAATATGCATTGACCTCCATTTATTTGTCCCGGTCAGGGCTGTTGTTAGAAATCACGGGGCCCCATACAGCCTATCTGACGAGCCTGGAATCCCCCCCCCCCCCGCCCCACTCCGAATATATTAAAATTATATTTTCGCTAAAAATACACTAAAATCATTATTAGAGGACAAATGCATTATATAACTTACAAAATTCCTGCTAAATCTAAAAGATAAAGCTGTATTGAGGTAATAAATCTCTGTGTGTGCATGAGGTCTTGGGGCTCATTCACATGAGTGCTATGGCCTGTACAGTGTGAATCTGTGTTTTTTTATGTGGCTGGGGCTGTGTGCAGGCAGCCTATGTTATGCAATGGGCATGCAGTGGCTGTAGGAACACAACTGCAAGTCTTAATGTTACAGGTGTGCTAG
>BLSH010535819.1:245418-257377 GCA_018402905.1 Glandirana rugosa
AGAGAAAAAAGTAAAATAAAAAGTGTGTGGGGGGGGGGGTAAAATGGGGTAATGACCACTCAGTTATATTGTTTGTTTTGGGACAAGAATTTGAATTCTTTCCAGTAGAATCATTTTTTGTCTGGTCTGCAAATTTGTCTCTGAGGGCAGTGGTAAGGTCTTCCATGGTCTGAATATGATTCAGCCTGTCAAACCATTGCCGGAAGGACAGAGGGGTAGGTTGTTTTACAATTACCAGAAGGGTGCAATGAGGTTTAAATGGCTCTTTAGAGTTAAAGAAGCTCCTTTAAACTATCCTGGACTTGTGCCAAAAAAGGCCCCTTTTTTGGCAGTACCCAAACACATATATACACAATAAAAGGGGGGGGGGGGTTAAATACAAAACACATTATAAAAAAATCTAAACTAAACTACCTTAAAGGGGTTGTAAAGGTTTGCGTTTTTTAAAATAAAAATAACAAACATGTCGTACTTACCTGCTCTGTATAAGGGTGTTACACAGAGCAGCCCCAATCCTCTGCTTGTGGGGTGCCCCGCCGGCGCTCCTTGCTCCTCCGCTTCATCGGGTGCCCCCACGGAGAGCCGCTTTCCATGGGGGCATCCGTGCAGGCACGCTCCCGAGTCTCACTGCTGTGTCCATTGTCACAGACAGCAGGACTCAGTCCCGTTCCCCACTCTCATGTCACTCGATTTGATTGACAATCAGTCTATTCAGTGAGGACAGAGACAGCGGCTGGAGCCACTGGGCTCGTGCACATCACTGGAACGGACAGGTTCAGGTAAGAAAAATAGGGGGCTCTACAACCCCTTTAAATACACAAACAAAATCTATTAACCTCTAAATAAATAAAAGAGTAGATTGCAAATTTCATCTAGGTAGCTCATTGAGCAAAATTGAGCATCTCCGTTTCAGCAGATTTTTGTTCAAGAAACTGATTAGCCTTGCTGTAGTGTTCAGTATCTAATATTCTGACGGGAGGAGAATACAGAGTGACAGAGTATTGAGCTCATCAGTCTGCTGCTTTTTCTTTCACTGTCCAGTCACAGGCTGGGGAGGGACAAGACCTCTTAGGCTAGGTTCTCACATGAGGGATTTGAATTAGTCTTCTGTTCACACCTAAGTGTCATAACGATTATAGCTTGCAGCTCGAAAAAGTACATGAGCTTCTTAGGAGCATCTTTGGTTCCAATAAACTTCAATAAGAATGCCCCAAAAATGTGCATAGCACGTGTATTTATTTAGTTTTTACATTTTCTATTTAGTGGTATGCAACTTCACAGAACTTCTAATCCACCATGTATGCGTTATTGGTCTCCTCCTCTGATCCTGGGCCATTGAGCCTTCTGGAGAGCTAGGAAGGTGAACTGAGTCAGTCTGTCCCAGAAGCGTTGAAATGTAAAGTTGTGGAGTATGTGTCCTTAGACATGAGGATAAAAGAAATGAATTATAAATTACTGACAAGGTGGTATTATGTCCCATCAAAGTTACACAAGAATGACTAAGAGTCTTCTCCATTATGTTGGCGAGCCTGTGGGGGGGAGGGGACCCATGCTCTTATATGGTGGTCACGTCCCTTGATTCAAATTTATTGGAAAGAAGTTCTGAGCCTAATTAAAAAGATCAGCAACGCGGAGGTTCAGGTAGATTCCTGGCAATGTTTGTTCCATGCCTCAACCAACCCGAGGAAGAAATATAGATCAGCTTTAACCACGTTTTTATTGAACGCTGCAAAAGCAATGATCCCGAAGTACTGGAACACAAGGAAAAAATCGACAATGCAGGAGTGGTTCAGAGAAGTAGATAGAGCTAAACTGATGGAAGAATTGATTGGGCTATAAAACGATGGGGGGGGGGCAAGGTTCTACAAAACCTGGAAGACTTGGCCGGAGTTTAAGCAATCTCCAACTTTTGGGAGTTATGTAGGTAGTGGGAAGGTTGATTGAGAAGCGGATGGTAAGATGGATTGGGTTGAACTATTGAATCAGAATAGGGATAGGGGCCTCTGCATCCTTTTCTCTCTCGCTCTCTGGGGGTCTTTGCTTTTTGCCCTCCCCCCCTTTTTTTTTTCGGGGCACATAAACAAAGTTTTTTGGGGTTCTGTGACTTGGTATAGCCTCAGAGGTAGTCACTGTTTGGGTGCTTGGCTGTGTGGCCAGAGGTAGCCACTCTTAACACAGACATACAATTTCGGTGGCCCTTGGGGGGCTGCCTTGTAAGACACTTTTTGAGAGGGTTTTTTTTACCTCTGGGAGAGCGGAGGGGTCAGGGCTCTTTTCATTATAAATGCTTTATTGATAAATAAAGTTATTCTAGGAATAGGATGTATGGATCATTTGTTGTCGATGGTATATGTTATCTTGGATGTGTAAATGTTAGGATATTGATTGTTTTAAAAATGAATAAAAAGATTTTGAAACCAAAAGAACTTGTAATCAATATAAAATAGCATTTGTACATTCAATATATGGGCGCATCTTGCCAGAAAAAAAGATCACTTGAAGCAGTTGTCAGAGGATGAAACTATACGTGGACAGATAGCCCAAGCAACCATGTAACGAGTGCATCAAGGTTTAGGGACCCTTCTGGGCGGGTTGCATAAACGCCTACCCTGCAGTGGAGGGTCTCAAACAAGTAACCGATAAACGGAGAGGCGTCCAACTAGGGTCTGAGCATTCCAATTCTTAGCTAGCCAACATGAGAGAAAGGAAAACAGAGGTAGAAGAAAGAAAGGGGGAAAAGGTAGCACGTGTATTTTGCACAATTTTTTGCCTCTCCTCCTAATAACTAATTTTCACTGGCTAAAACTAAAATGCTCAAGCCTGAAGTTGTCCAAGAAATATGCATACAGATACACGTGAATAACATTTCAAAAACGCTTGAAGGGACTCAAGCTCAAGTGTGAACCTAGCTTTATGGCCCGTACACTTATTCAGAAAATTGTACAAAAAATACTGCTTTCAAAGTGATTGTATGATAATCTGATCATTAGTACACAGCTTTCGAGAGCTGATCACGATAGTTCATCAGATATAATACAATGAGACAGGCACGAAAATTTTTCTCCTATGATACCAGATTGTACGATTTTTGTTTAACCGATTGCCGCGCAAATCGCCGTCATTGTACATCGGCCAATTTAAGAGCCATAGGGGGCAAGCGCGCCTGTGGCACAACGCTGGAGCCGATGCGCGTGGCTGCGATGTCCGCAGGCTACCCACGATCACTCCTAAGATAGACAGAACGGGGATCTGTCAATGTAAACAGACGGATCTCTGTTCTGTCAGGGAAGTATACAGAGATCTGCTGTTCCAAGTAATCCGGAACAGCGAACTATCTCTAATCCCTATCAGTCACACGATGCGAATGTCGGATGACAGAACGTCCGTTTTTGTTAGATGCTAAAAATCGCAAATCGCTGCCATTACTAGTAAAAAAAAAAATAAATAAATAATAAAAATGCCATAAATCTATTCCCTATTTTGTCAACGCCATAACTTTTGCGCAAACCAATCAATATACGCTTATTACAATTTTTTTTACTAACAATATGTAGCAGAATACATATTGTCCTAAACTGTTTTTTTTTTTTGTTTTTTTTGGATATTTATTATAGCAAAAAGTAAAAAATATTGTGTTTTTCTCAAAATTGTCACTCTTTTTGTTTATAGTGCAAAAAATAAAAACCACAGAGGTGATCAAATACCACCAAAAGAAAGCTCTATTTGTGGGAAAAAAGAACATAAATTTTGTTTGGGTATAACGTCGCACGACCGCGCAATTGTCAGTTAAAGCGACGCAGTGCTGTATCGCAAAAAATGGCCTGGTCAGGAAGTGGGTAAATCCTTCCGGGGCTGAAGGGGTCAATCTGCACAGTTGTTTGAAAATACAAATACAACACATTACGTCACTTCTGAATTTTTATTCTGTCATACGAGAATTTTTGGAACTTTAGTGAACTCTTCTATTTTCGATATGAGATTAAATATAAAGGCAAAAAAACCCCAGACAATTATTCGTCCGACAATCTCATTGTGTGTAGCAGGCATTAATATAACTTATCTGCAGCAGAAAAAGATCACGTCTCTTCCCCTGCCAAACAGGGCTGTACTGTGTGTCAGAGCCATGTAAATCTCAAGACTGGATGGACAGGGTTATACTGTGTGTCAGAGCTGTGTAGGTCTCAAGACTGGATGGACAGAAATACAAATCCTGCCCGTTTAATATGGCTGGCAGGTTCTTTTTAATGTCCATTAATCTATCAGTGCTGCAGCGTAATTCATACATCTAATGCAAGAACGTTCACACAATGGAGTACTTCTGTTTCTGAAAACACTCCACTTGTTAACGCTTATATAGAAATGTCTGAAATGACAACTAAATCGCACTTTTATTGAATGTTCAATCCTACTACCAAACAGCTCTTAAGAGAGAGACATTGGGTCTCTGAGTGACAATGTGTGACGCACGCACGCCTCTTTCAGCATGTGCTTTGATTATAAAGATCGCACCGATGATGGATCACGTTCCTGCTACATGGGAACCTTCCTCCGTGGAAAATTCACTCACAATACCTCATTAAAGGAACGGTATCAAAAACATATGCTATTATATGAAAGGGAAATTGATCAGCCACCTACTCCCCTTTGATTTGCTGCTTTTATAGATCTGGCTCAGGAAATGTTTGCCTGGGGTAATGTACTCATGTGGGTGCACCTGTCACTTAGGCAGAATACAGCCATTTCTGAACTGAAGCTGGGATGTACGAGTGTAATCAACATTCCAAATATGGTTGCACATTTAAAGAGCCACGCCAGTTGGTAAGTAAAGCCTCGCACATGCGACGATCGCATGAAACCGGTCGTAAGACCGCTTGTTGTACGATCATCCGAACGTTAGTACGTGCAATTAGAACAGCCAACGTACGACGGTCATACAACACAAGTTCGATGAGCAGACTAGAAAACCTTGGTTGTACCAACAAGAGGTCTTACGACCGTTGTACCGTGTGTACAGAGAAGTTGATCCAACAAGTTGTACTGTGCAAAACACCCATGCTCAGAAGTCAGGAACGCCCGGAAGTGTCCGTTCGTTCCTAATTCACAAATTACATGCACCTGAATTTCCTCTTTATACGCTCGTCACTACGTTCGGCTTGGCCGTACAATCGCTTAGTGCATGTCAGTATGCGAGATACAACAATCAACATACGATTTGGGTCGTTCGGTCTTACGATCGTCGCATGGATGAACCAATAAAGTTCTTAAGGCCCATACACACGGTACAACGGTTGTACAACAACTTGTTGTACGACCATCCGACCATTAGTACAACAGCCGCCGTACAACAGCTTAATGCATGTCAGTCTGCGAGACACAACAGCCAACATCCAACTTGGTCCAAAGTTGGACGTTTAGTTGTACAACTGTTGCACCCGTGTGTACAAGGCTTTATGCTATTGAGCATGAGTGAGGATGTTATAAATTGTCAATTCCTGTTTCAAGGAAAGGGGTGGGGCTGCAGTGAGATGAGAGAGTGAGACTGGCGCTGGAACCAAGGAACCCTCCCCACTAGATTGAGTTAAGGCCCGTACACACGGTCCAATTATCGGCCAAAAATTCTCGCATGACAGCCTGTCGCTCCATTCGATAACCGATTTTCATGTATCGTCCAACAATAGCTGGATGAGCAGACTATAAGATTTTTGTCTGTCGACAAGGCCACATCCGATTTTCGGCTCGTCTGTACAGAAGTTGGACAAATAAAAGTTGAAAGTACAAACACAAATGTTCTGAACCCAGGAACGAGCCGGCAGTGTTCGGTCGTGTAAACACGAAATCAGCGGAAGGGGCCCAAAGGGTGAAGCACAAAAACTGAACTTCCTCTTTATACGCTTGTAGCACGTCACTACGATCGCCTTTATCGAACGATAATTTTACTAACATCAGTACGCTAGACAAAATCACGGACAGCCAATTTTGGGAAAAATTGGACATGCGGTCGTACAATTGCAGCGTGTGTACAAGGCTTTAGCCTTATTAGTGATTCATGACGATGCCCAACGTTCTCATCACTCCATGTTACTGATCTCCTATCTTCTGTATTATGTAAAGAAGGAGATTCTCATAAAATTGGCCTCACCAACCCCCCCCCCCCCCCAATTATGTCCTCCTGGGAAGCAATGATAGATGTGGCCTTGCTTATGTGTAGGATTACTTATATGAATAGAGGGTGTTCATGGAAATATGACAAGGTTTGGACCCCATGGACCTCCATCTAAAGTGGAAGGTTATATCTGTATAATGATGCAATGGGCATACTGACTAGGGTATTGGGATTGACATCCAGGCCCTTACTCTCCTTTTCTTCTTCCATCCCCTTCCTTCCCCACCTAGCAGAGTGTACAGAAAGAGAAGACCAAAAGTTGGCGCCCACACTTGCAATGCCGGCCCCGCGGAGAGGAGCGAGACTTTGGGCAGCTGCATCACAGAACCTTGGGACAGGTGAGGATCATTTTATTAAAAGTCAGCAGCTACACTTTTTGTAGCTGCGAACTTTTAAATGGGTGGAACTGCGCTTTAAGTATACCATGTGCATGAATATTGATTGTATCACTTAAATTCATTTTCTTTGCTTGTTTTATTGTTGTAAAATATACCAGGCATTGTACCATGTCATTATGTATATTTTGTTATTGTTCTCTTCTCTAATACCAATAAAGTACTCCTGTGTTGTAAAAAAATAAAATAACTTTATTGAAATGTCAAATAGACATCTCATATAGTTCAAATGCTGTCCCTGCAGTGTGAGGCAATGGATTGGACTGCACTGAAAAAGTACTGCATGATTACCGTACTTTTTTTCAGTACTTTGTGTCCGCATACACAGTGGTGTGAAGCGGGCACATAGGAGACAAGGCATTTTGCTTTGTTCATGCAGTGGGACTGCGCTGGAATAGCTGCCCAACGCAGTCCCACCACATCCAGTGTGAAGCAGCCCTGAGTGAAAAGGAAAACACATATATAACTGCAGGTGACACACGTGAAGAAATAAATATACAAAAATAAAAAAAATGCCAGTGCAGGTGCCCTCTAAGACAGCTGTTATGGAAACAAATGTCCCCAATGGAAGATTTTCCCCTCTATTGCTGCTGTGATGGCAACTCAAAATTGTGGCTGTACCCTCACTTTAATTCCTGGTGACACAGGTAATCAGAACCATTGGACTGAGTAAATCTCCCAAACAAGTACACAGACAGCAATAGAAACATTGAGTAGGGGCAGGGTGTATGGGAAGAGAAGACCAGAAGCAAACTGTATAAAGTTCATATTCAACTTTATTCAGACTTTTACGTCACTAAAATCCAACGTGTTTCAGGGCTTCAAAGTGTCTCCCTTCATCATGGATACAAAACATAAAAAGACCAGCAGTGGTTTCCAAACTGCAGCCCGGATGTGGCCCTTTACTTGCTTTTATTCAGCCGTTGGGGCACTATTTCAATCACTGACACCTACAAAGGGACACAATACCTCCTAATGACACGAATGATTAGACGCACTTCCTTCCAATGACACCAATGATGGGGAAAAATTCCTACCAAAGCTACCAATGATGGGGCACAATTCCTCTCAATGACACCAATGAGGGGCACTATTCCTACCAATGATGGGGCACAATTCCTCTCAATGACACCAATGAGGGGCACTATTCCTACCAATGATGGGTCACAATTCCTATCAATGACACCAACAATGGGGTCCAATGACACCAATGATGGGGCACAATACCTTCCAATGACATAAACGATAGGGCACAATTCCTCTCATTGACACCAAAGATGTGGCATTGTTTACTCCAACTAATGCTGGGACATGTTCTACTCCTGATGGCCATAGTGCGGCCCCCGAAAATCTGAAGGGCAATAACCTGGCCCTTTGTTTAGGAAGTTCGGAGAACCCTGATATACAGTAATGACTGGTATGTAAGCGATTCACCCAGCCCCTACTCTTTTAGATCAAAATCTAAAAGAGGGTTTCCCTTTAGCTATACTTTAAACAGCTTTATGAAATTACCCCATCATAGTGTTAAAAAAAAAAAGAAAAATGGGCTACAAATTCAGTTTACCACAGAAGAGGAAGAAGGCAGATATATTTGTGCACAGCAGAAATTTCAACAGTTCCTCATTTAAAACGATAACCAGATCTTTAATTAGACCGGAATTCTGTTTAAAATATGGTCCTTTAACCGTGAACCCTCATCACAATGTAATTATTGTTTCATATCATTGATTCATGTAAAACGATGGTGGTAATGTTTTGTCTACCTTTATCAAAACACTATTAAAGGGGAACTATAAGGCCTCATACACACGGACGTTTCTAAAAAAAATAAACAAAACATCGGGCCCGACGTCAAGGAAAAAAAGTCGGCGTTCTTCAGCGTTATGCATCTGCGTTTTTGAGCGTTAGTGAGCGCCGGCGTCAATAGGCGTTTTTTAAAAATATCATCCCTCTGCTATTTTTCAACCTAAAACGTTGGCGTCAAAAAACGCCGGAAAACGCCGGTATAATATTAGGTGGCGTTTGTTGGCATATTGTGGCGTCGGCGTCAAAAAATGCCAAAACGTTACAGCCTCAGAACGCGATGGCCGTGGGTTCTAGTTTCAGCTCACTAACACCGACGTCATCTACAGCTCAAAAACGCCGATGTTTTTATGGGGCCATTGACTAACATGGAGAGCTGCAAAAGACACCAGAAAACGCCGGCGTGAAAAAACGTCCGTGTGTATGAGGCCTAATGGTTTTTGATCATTTTATTTTTAATTCTTTTATAAGGTTTTTAATGTTTTATATCTAATTTATTATAGGACAAAGGATTCCCACAGCATTATGGGATTTCCCCAAAGTGAGCAGCAGATCCACCAATCAACGCCCCATGGCAGCTCAAGAACTGGACCTTACTTACTCACAAGACTTGGACATTTTCCGCCAATTTCAGTTATACGCTTACTTGTGCTTGCCACCTGTGGAATACCGCTCAGTGTGGGAACCCGCCTCTTTTGAGCATGTCTTCTTAGCTGGTGAACCTATTTGACGCACCTTGTCACTTTTATATGCTACCCTAATTGCCCTTAGTGCCCCTCAAAAGCTTCCTTTCCTACAACAATGGGAGAGAGACTTGAACACAACCATTTCTCTCCTATACAGAAAGAAAGAATCTTTCTCTCTCTCGCCAGTAGATACTAGGAAGGGGGATACAAACCTCTTACACCTTGGTACTGGATGCCAGTGGCACTTCACCGTATGTTCTCCCAGGTTTCAAGTTCTTTTTGGAGGTGTCTGGAATCTTATGGGGCCCTGCTTCACATCTTCTGAGAGTGTCCGAAACTGAAAGAGTTCTGGACAATGGTGGAGCAGATGATCAAGACACTCATGGAGGTGTTTTGGAGGAAATCTATCAAATGTGATGTTAAAGTGCCTCAAGCTCTGGTAAATGGAGCACTGTGATCCTCCAATGTATTTTAACCTTCTCCTCCTTTTAGTGAGGTGGATATGCTGTGGACGGAATGTTTGAATCAGGATATCACAACATTATGTTGTACAGTACAATGTGATTGGGCAATTTTTGCCTTTACTTTCGTTATAGTAATTTTTTGACAGATGCCTTTATGATTCTGTTGTGTTATGGATCAGATATGCTTTATTCATGATATTGTCCATTTTTTATAGAAAATTCTCTTAATAAAAATATTGGAAAATGAAAAAAAATGCATTACAAATACTCACCTTATGCCAAGGTTCTGGTCACTACCTGTCACTGACTTCACTGGGTCTCACAGAGAAACCTTGGAAAAACTCAAGATCTCAATTTCCATGGCAGCATGCTCCTGATCTATACAGGAACGTGTTCTCATGGGATTTAGGACCTTCAATTTCCCCAGGAAAAGAGATCGCTAGAAGCCTGAAAGTAAGATAAGTCTTTTTATGTTTTTCTCCCAAATAGTTTTTTCTTTTCTTTTTGTAATTGAGCAATTTGATGGCAGGGGTTGGGGGATGACCACATAAGTGGGCCTTGTGTTTTAGTGCAAGCTCTCCCTGAAATACATATGAAACGTAGATGATTTTTGCAGCTCATGTGTGTGAATCAACTCAGACATCTCAAAAATGGAAAAAAAAGTAACAAAATGTTAATAATAAGTGAAAAGAATTACTAGTAAATACGGTATACTGCCTCCGCTCCCGCTCTGCCTGCTCTACAAATGGAGTCGTACTGCTCCCCTTTTAAAGTGTGACTCATCATTACCGTCCTTTTATGGAGTGTCGGTGAGATTAGAAGGTGCAGAGATCAGAACTGTCATCATGAGTTGTTAAACGAACATTAGAAAGCTGCAGTTTCCTGTGGGTGTAAGGAGCAGAGCACTTATGTTATACAATAACGGTATTATTGGGCCTATGTATATTTCACTGGAAAAATTAAAATAGATCAATTTTTTCACAGAAATAGAGCTTTCTTTTGGTGTATTTGATCACCACTTTCTTTTATTTTTTATTATATATATATGAAAAAAGACCAGAAATGTAAAAATATATATATACTGTATATATATATATATATATATATATATATATATATATATATATATTCTACTTTCTGTTATAAAAATATCCAATAAAAACACATTTGTGTGAAAGTTACAAACTACAAACAAAAATCTACAAACTATGGTATCCAGGTGCATCTCATAAAATATCACTAAAAAGTTAATTTATTTCAGTAATTCAATTCAAAAAGTTAAACTCATATATAAGCAATTCTTTCTTTTATTGATGATTATGGCTTACAGCTAGTGAAAACCCAAAATTCAGTATCTCAGAAAATTAGAATATTACAGTATAGTATGCACTCAATACTTGGTCAGGGCTCCTTTTGCATGAATTACTACAATGCGGCGTGGCATGGAGCAATCAGCCTGTGGCACTGCTGAGGTGTTGGAAGAGCAGGTTGCTTTGATAGTAGCCTTCAGCTTGTCTGCATTGTTGGGTCTGGTGTCTCTCATCTTCCTCTTGACGATACCCCACAGATTCTCTATGGGGTTTAGGTCAGGTGAGTTTGCTGGCCAATCAAGCACAGTGATATCATGATCATTAAACCAGGTATTGGTACTTTTGGCAGTGTGGGGTGCCAAGTCCTGCTGGAAAATGAAATCAGCATCTCCATAAAGCCAGTCAGGAGAGGGAAGCATGAAGGGCTATAGAGTTTCCTAGTAGAGGGCTGTGCTGACTTTGGACTTGATAAAACACATTCTGACTGCCTATCACATTTCTAGTGTGACTGTGAAAGTGTGGCGGGCAATCAGGGACTGGCGCTGACACTGGCTGGGAGGAACACTAAGTGCAGTTGCTAGAGACACTACTACAGTGATCGGGGTCTGCAGGCAGGTGGTTTATCGGAATCTGTCCATGATTGATGGCGAAGTGATTGATGATGGATCTACTTCGGGGGGCATTTTTTTTTTTTTTAAAAAGGAATTGTCAAAAACCTGTGTTGTGTCTTTATTCACTTTTTACACATTTTTGGTGAATGGGCAGGGGTAATATGTATTCAGATGGGGGGGCTGGAATACATAGACTCCAATAAGCCCCCCCCCACCCGCAGACCCCCACAACCACCACCCAGGGTTGTGGGAAAGAGGCCCTTGTCCCCATAAACATGAGGACAAGGTGCTTTGGGGTGCGAAGCAGAGACCCCCTGCCCCAAAGGACCTCCCCATGTTGAGGACATGTGGCCTGGTATGGTTCAGGAGGGGGCGATCGCTTGTCCCCCCCAATTTCCTTGCCAGCCGGTCTCCATGCTCAGATAATGTTCTGGTATGGACTTTTGCAGGGGACCCCACGCCTTTCTTATATTAAAGTTTGGTGTGGTATTGGGCCTGGTATGGATTGGGGGGGGGGGGGGGGGGGT
>BLSH010535819.1:257387-276692 GCA_018402905.1 Glandirana rugosa
CGGGGGGGGGGGGGGGGGGGGTACACTGTTTTTTTCTGACTTTTCTATTGCCGGCAATCTTTTGTTTACATTTCAGCTCTCAGCGGGGAAGCTTGCTAACAGCCGATGAGTTATCGTTTGTTAAGGACGCACTGGCCGGCTTCCTGGCCTACTCCTTAACAGCCAGCTATTCTTCACACAGAATTCGAGTTGGTTTATCATTTTTCAACCTATCCAAATTTGAATCATTCCGAAAATTTGGAATTTATTAGAAAATGCATTAATGAAGCAAAATTATACAAATTTCAACATCATTTCTTTATTATTTCATTCAGAGATTTGGATACATCTGAATCTCCGAATAACCAAAAATTTGTCCGAATTTACATTCGGACTGAAACGAATTACACAAGTCTATTGGCTAGAGTTTCACACTTCCTCCGCCAGCTTGCCTTCTTCCCATACTGCATCCTGGGGCTATCTCTACCCCAGGTAAACAACCCACACACACCCGACCATCCACATGATGTAAAAGAAAATGTGATTCATCAGACCAGGTCACCTTCTTCCATTGCTCCATGGTCCAGTTCTGATGCTCGTGTGCCCATTGTAGGCAATTGTGGCTGTGGACACGGGTCAGCATGAGCACCCTGACCACTCTGCGGCTTAGCAGCCCCATATGCAACAAACTGTGATGCCCAGTTTTCTGCTTCAACACATCAACTTCAGAGATAACATGTTTACTTGCTGCCTAATATATGCCACCGGCTTTTAGATGCCATTGTAATGAGACAATCAATGTCATTCATTTAACCTGTCAGTGATCATAAAGTTAAGGCTGATCAGTGTATCTGTGCTATGTCCCTTCCACGCTATGGTCCAGTGTTAGGGGAAGGTTGTGGTGGACTCATTGGGTATTAAAACGCCTTGTGAACACACGGACAAGATTTCTGCACGTTCACATTCAATGCTGTTTCTAACTAAGAGCACATAGCCCCACACACAACGGAGGTGGCCATTTTGTCAGCTGAACTAGTGCAGGCATGTCAATATAGCGGGCTGCATTCTCTTAAATACAGATCTTTTACAAAATGGCTGCTAGTTTTGTGATTGTGTAATAGGTACACTATAGTGTCACTTCTGATTAAAACAATGTATACACAGGACATTGCTATTATATCCAACAGACATTCAATTCTTTGACTTTTAGCCACAATAGGAAAAACAATATATCTGGGTTGATGAGGTAGTGGGTAATTATCCGTCCTCCCACTAGCTTTCCACACAAGTCTGCTCCCTTCTATTTTACTTGCAATTAACAAGGCAAATTAGTACATTACTGAATCTGTCAGCTTCCTGACACATGGGACGCTATGCATCAGATAGAGAGGGAAAGCAATGCAAAAGTGGAAACAGTCGACTTCTAATACCAGAAAAACAGCTGTCTGCCATACCGAGCCCACTACCAGCAACACACACTGACTGTGCTTGGATCCACAGCAACCAATCAAAATCAAGCTTGTATTAGGCTGGTTACAGTAAAATGTTTTCTGGTTGGTTGCTCTGGGTTGTTTTACTGGTTTATACAACACAACAGGCCCTAAGTTTTGGGGGGGATATGATCAACATGTACAAATACAAAAGTGGTCCATATAGTGATCTTGGTGTTGAGTTATTCACTTTAAGGTCATCACAGAGGACAAGGGGGCACTCTTTACATTCTAGAGGAAAGGAGATACATTCTTCAAATACGGAAAGGTTTCTTCACAGTAAGAGCTGTGAAAATGTGGAATAGACTCCCTCCAGAGGTGGTTCTGGCCAGCTCAGATTGCTTTAAAAAAGACCTGGATTATTTTCTTAATGTACATAATATAGCTGGGTACTAACATTTATAGGGAAAGTTGATCCAGGGAAAATTAGATTGCCTCTCAGGGGTTTCTGCAGCAAATTGGATCATGCTTTACTGGGGTTCTTCTCCTTCCTCTGGATCAATTGTGGATATGGGATTGTATGTTTTATTGGTTGAACTAGATGGACTTGTGTTTTTTCAACCTAACTATGTAGGTTCTTAGGTCCTAGTTTTTACATAAAATAAAATACTAAAAAATATTGAAAAAACATAAAAAATACTGAAAAATATTGTTGTTTGCAGCAACCAATCATAATCTCCCTTTCACTCTTAGGAACTCTAAGGGGGGTTGTTCTGATGTCTCAATGTTAAGGGGGTTTATCTGGGGCCTGAATGTTAAAGGGGCTGATTTAGGGTCCGAAACAGAGATAAAAGGAGACAGATCTGAAGGATGGCTGTTCTGATATCTGTATGTTTAAGGTGGTTTATCTGGGACCTGAATGTTAAGGGGTAGGGGGTGCTGATCTAGAGCCTAAATGTTAAGGGGGCTGAATTTGCTACTGAACGTTATTGGGGTGGGGCAGACTTCTGGTCTGAATTTTAAGAGGGGCTGATCTAGAACCAGAATGTTGAATGGGGAGGGGGGTTATTTTCTCCGACTGACCAATAAGGCCTCATACACACGGGCGTACCTTTAAAAATAAACAAAACGTCGGGCCCGACATCAAGGAAAAACAATCAGTGTTTTTCGATGTTATGAATCGGCGTTAGTGAGCGTCGGCGTCAATAGGCGTTTTTTTAAAAAAAATCATCCCTCTGCTATTTTTCAACCTAAAAACTTTGACGTCAAAAAACGCCGGAAAACGCCAGTACAATATTAGTTGGCGTTTGTTGGCGTTTTGCGGCGTCGGTGTCAAAAAATGCCAAAACGTTACAGCCTCAGAACGCGATGGCTGTGGGTTCTACTTTCAGCTCACTAACGCCGACGCCATCTACAGCTCAAAAACGTCAATGTTTTTATGGGGCCATTAACTAACATGGAGAGCTGCAAAAACCGCCAGAAAACGCCGGCGTCAAAAAACGTCCGTGTGTATGAGGCCTAACTGTGGGAATTTTTTTCTCCCGATGACCACCAACAGCAGGGTTTTTCTTTTTTTGATCTGGGATCTGTAAATGAGTTTAAAGAAGACTTATCTGAGGCCTGCAGGGGAGTTTAGGGCAGGCTGATCTGAGCTCTGAAGGGGAGATTAAGGGTCGGTTCACACTGCTGCAATGCGGGAACCCTGCAAATCCATTGCGGGTTCCCGCATTGCATGTCTCCCAGCGGCAGTTCACACTGCCATATGCAAACTACGGTGAGTGTCTATACAAAGCTAATGACACCCCCAAATCAGTCTGCATATTGCACTGCGAACTGCAAACTCGCACAGGAATCGGATCGCATGGGTGTGAACACCCATGCAATCCGATCCTGCTGCGGACCAAAAAAGTGAATTTGGTCCGAAAGCGATGCGATTTCAACCATACTATCTGTATGGCTGAAATCGCATCGCACGGAGATCGCATGTTGCTTGCACCGCAGTTCCGTGCGAATCATATGCAATCTCGGACTTCAGTGCAGTGTGAACCGGCCCTAAGGGGGCTAATCTAAGATCTAAATATTAAAGGGGGGGTGGGTTGATCTGGGGTGTGAATGCTGGTTGGGGGGGCTATATTTTTTACCACTAAAGCTGGATACACACTATCCAATTTTCTGTAGATGTTATCCTTCAGATTTACCAAAACCATATAATATGAGATCAAACCTTAGGAGTTTCAATTTCTATGCAATCAGGCAGGCCCTTGCACTACATGGTTTTTGTACATCTAAAGGAAATCAAACAACAAAGGTTCTATAGTGTGTATCCAGCTTTAAGGTTTAAACTTGCTTGTAAGACTCTCAATTGTGGCAGAGTAACTACATAGTGTTTTATGGGTACAAGGGCTGCTGTAAACAAGTGCAGTGCATACTGTGGGTAGACAGAGACTCTATTTAACCATGCCCTTCTAAACCACACCCAATACTAGGAGCCACATATGTGACCACACCCACTTTTAGCTACGGCATGCCCAGCTGCATTATTCCTATTCCTGGCTGCCTTTCTTTATGGAAGTCTAACATTGGGATGTATGTATAATCTCTGTTATAAATAAAAGTGCAGTGCACACTTCCATGTTTATGGTGTGACTACCCTTTGGCTTCAAACCAGCATCAATTCTTAAGCCTCGTACACAAGAGCCGATGGTTCGTCAACCGAGCGTCCAACTTTTGTCCAAATTGGGCGACGGCAGTTTGGTCTAACGCACTAACACGAATCAAGTAATCGGCTAACAAAGCTGACCATAGTGACGTGTTCCACGCGTATAATGAGAAGGTTCAGGTGAATGTGATTTGTGAATTATGAACACAGGTTACATGACGAACACTTCCTGGATTCCGAGCATGCGTGTTTGCACTTCCAACATTTGGTTGGTCAACTTCTGTACACACGAGCCAAAAATCAGTCAACTCCTTGTTGGTCAACACAAGTTTTCTAGTCTCGTCGTCCAACTTCTGTTGGAAGATTGGAAATCGGCTGTAGAATTGTGCGTACACACAATCGGATTTTTGGCCAACAGGCTGTTGGACGACCGTTGTTGACTGATAATGGGACCGTGTGTACGGGCCTTAACACTGGCACACGTTATACACTTGCACAAAGTCAGGGATTTTGTAAGATTAGAGTCAGGTGTACGGCTAACCAATTATATCATTATACCAAGCGATTCGGTGCTAGCAAACGCACTGCATTTGCGACCTGCGAGATTGCACTGACACTCACTGCAGATCACAAGGGCAGTGCAATTTGAATGCAGTGCAGGAAACACGCACAGATATCAACATTTTCTGCACATTAGTGTGAACCCAGACCTACTTTCGATTTTGTTGAAGTGGAATTAAAGCGCCATTTTTTTCCTGACCTGCAAAAGTAAAGGCATAATGTGCTAGTATGCATAGCTAATTATGTTAAACTTACCTGCAAACGAAGCCCTTGTCATCTCCACTGGAGGCCGCATCCGTCTTCCTTCCGGGTCCACGGGCTCTGGCTGTGTGACTGGCTGGAGCCGCATGACGTCATGCGCGGGAGCCGCCGGTCACAGCACAGGGTTCTGAAGAAACAGCGGCCCTACCTTTAAGGCACATGCACCGATTACGTAATCAGCTGCATATACAGTAAATATCTCCTAAACGGAGCAGGTTTAGGAGGTAGTTACAGAGCCTTATTGTAGGCTTACCTATGGGTACAAGCAATACATGGAAGTTTACTTCATCTTTAATTGAAATAAATAAACTATTAACACTTCTATTTTTGAAAGCATTATTAATTTACAGCATTTTTTTACACTGAACTGAATACACTGTACGCCCTTGAACATTATCTCACATAATATATTCACAAAATCCTTCAACACTGGTACCTATAAATCTATTGTGTTATTCAATAAAGTCTGCCAAGGAGTTAAGCATTTCTCAACACATTTCGTGAACCTACATCCACTTCTTCGGGAGAACATGCTGTACATAACATGGTGTATCTATGGTTATACAAATAATATGTTAAAAGCAGATGTTGCACTTATCATCAATGATTATATCTTAATAGAACATATATAATATACCCACAGTATGCACATCAACTGCCAATTTTAAACCAACCATATAGCATTAAAAACAGAAATCTCCAAGGTTTTGCTCTGCCATACATCTGACTCTTGGGCCAGGGCGAGGAAAAAAGCAGGAGGTGGCTCCCCCAAAGTAATCACATGTTGTCCTGGTGCCTAGGAATATATGATAACCCTTGTTATTTCATATGCTAATATTGGATTGAAAATGGCTATGGGGTTAACTGCAACTGCAAAAAGTCCCACTCAACCTTGTTTTTATGTCTTGAAAATTCCAAAAGTGATGTTCGTACATTTGATTTCAATCAAACGGTGGAATACTAATCCTACTGTTTGCCCACACCTAACCAACTAAACAAATCCCACATTTGAACACCTACATCGACATTTAGCTACACCTCTTCAAGATTTATATTTAATCTTGTTTTATCAAGTTTTCAACATAATAAACACAAAAAAGAACATCATATATGATAGACCATAGAAACATAAGTAGGCCCATGAAAAGTTAACCACTTGCCACCCAAGCCAATTCTATCACTTCTCTCCTACATGTAAAACTCATCATTTTTTTTGCTAGAAAATTAGTTAGAACCCCCAAACATTATACATATTTTTTAGCAGAGACCATAGGGAATAAAATGGCCGTTGTTGCAATTTTCTATGTCACACGGTATTTGCCCACAAATTTTTCGAACGCAATTTCTTTTGGGAAAAAAACACTTTAATGAATTAAAAAAAAAACACACTATTTACCCCAATATTTAGTATAATGTGAAAAATTATGTTACGCCAAACTACAGTACTTAAAAATCTCCAAAGGCGGCAGTTTAAAAAAAATTTACAGGTTAGCATGTTAAAGTTACAGAGGAGATCTAGCACTAAAAATATTGCTTTCGCTCTAATGATCGCACCGTTACCTTACATGTGTGGTTTGAGCGCTGTTTATGTATGCGGGCATGACCTACGTATGCGTTTGCTTCTGCGTGCGAGCACGAGGGGGTGGGGGCGCTTTCATTTTTTTTTATTTATTGTTTATTTTATTTTTTTATTTTTACACTTTCCCTTTCCCTCATTTTTTATTTTTTGATCAATTTTATTCCTATTACAAGGAATGTAAACATCCCTTGTAATAGGAAGAGGGCATGACAGGTCTCCTTTACGGAGAGATCTGGGGTCACCACATCTCTCCTCTATGCTGGGAAGCCTGAGGAAAACAAAATCGATCTCAAGCTTTCCAGCAAAAAAAATGGCAGTGCTTACATCTGCTAGAGCCGGAAGTGACATCATGATATTGCTTTCAATCTCTGGGGGTCATAGAGCTGGCTGGGGAGCAACTGGTCTATGGTAAATCGCTGCCGCCTGTGGATTGATTCTATGGCTCCCCAATCGCACGGGAAAGACCAGAGAAGGACCGGACAACCCCCCCCTCTCGCCGCCTGTAAAAGCAATCAAGCCGATATGATGGCTTTTACAATGTAGAAAATCGTCGGCTGAAAACAAAAGATATCTGGATGATGCCTGTAGCTGCACCCATCATCCAGACATCTTCACTCAAAGTAAATGATGTCATATGACGTCTACCCGGGGGTAGATTCCATAATGCATGGCATAAATATAGTCACACTAGGGAAGTAAATGCATTTGAACCAGGTGAACAATAGCAGGGTTCCCAGAAATAACTTGTAGAGAGCTCCCATGAGCATACTGGGGTAGGAAAAGAGAAAAAAAAAGGGTGGGGGTGGCAGTGCATGTGGGAACCCCCAATCCCACATGACCAGATCCTGGAGGTATTTTCAATCTCAAACCTTAATGTAGATAAAAAGGACACAATATTGGAAGAGTAATAAAAATGGTTCCAAACAGACCAGTCCATATAGCCAATATTCACTTCACAAGCCCAAGCAGCGAGTGAGGGCTGAGTGGGGCTCAGGCTGGCGCCAGCTTCTGGCAATGAAAGACAGAGCTGCCGTCAAAAAGTGTCTGATCAAACTTTTCTTAATTTCTTTGAAGGAGCCTGGTAGCATGGAGAGTACCATAATTTGAGGTTGATTAGGGTATTTGTCCCCCAACCAGAGTATCATATAATTCAGCCTTGTTCAACCAGGATGCCTTGAGTTTTTCAGGGGTGCCTTGGCAGAATATCTAAAAATTGCCCAAAAATTGTATAAAAGCCGGCATGTGGATGAAGGCTGCCTTTTAGTTACACTAAGTCACAGGTTTTCATTGTGCACCATTACAACCTTCTAGCTGCTGGCATCCTAACAACCAATGGCATCACCAGTTGATATGGAAGATGTCAGTTGTCTGCATAGCATCCTTGTTTGACCCTCCCTGCCCCTCTCCATCAGTGTTGGGGTCACATTAGCTAAGTGATAGAGAAAAACTGAGGGAAAGGAGAAACATTGGAATACTAGTCAGCAGTGGCGGCCTGTCCATTAAGGGCGTACGGGCGCCCCCCATCCATTCATGCATTCGGCCCCCCGATCTATATGCAGGGTGCCGAACGCATGGATTCCAATGGCAGCAGTGTTTCTTTGAAGCACGTGACTAGAGCCAGAGGCTCTAATAGGCTTCAAAAAAGGGTGGGCTCGGGGAGCAGAGCACTGCGCCTTGACCCCACCCAGTTGTGTGACAATAGTGAATGAATATTCCCTATTGCCACACTGATCCTCCTCCAGGCCAATCAGGAAGTGGGTCTTGAAACCCGTCACTTGATCGGCTGAAAGGACAGGCTATCCTATTGGATGCCTAGGAGGGAGGAGCCGCACGGTGGAAGTCACCGTGATGCAGAATAGGAGGAGAGGACACAGGAGCTGCTGCCCGATGCCCATAGGAGCCTGCAACCCACCCGCCGCCTGTAGGAATCTGCAACACACCCGCTGCTCTCCGCCTCTAGGAGCCCGCAACCCGGCCACTGCCCGCCACCCGTAGGAGCCCGCAACCCACCCGCAAACCTAGATGGGGTAAGTGCCGGGGGGGGTTCCACCAAACGACTGGGGGGGGGTTGTTTGCCTCCCCAAAACAAAAAAAGCACCAGCCGCTACTGCTAGTCAGTACCAGTTTGCAAAAGTATATTTCCTTTGGAAGAATAAATCACCTCTAATGTTGTGTGTCCTACATGTGGATGTCACTGCATTATGTAAAACTATTAGAATAGCTTTTACCAGTGGAGGTTGCTCATGCAGGGCGCTGCCCCCCCTAATCCATGCGCCCGGCCCCTAATCTAGATGCAAGGCACCAGACGCATGGATTCGAATGCATTTTTTTTTTCAAAGCACATGATTAGAGCCTAAGGCTCTAATTGGCTTCAAAAAGGGTGGTTTCGTGGCGCATTTCCTAATGTCTTCCTGTTTCTCCTCCCGAGCCAATCAGGAAGCGGGTCCTGAGACCCGATTGGCCGGAAGTCCTAAGACCCGATTGCCCACGAGTCCTAACTTCTGATTGGCCGGGAGGAAAAGCAACCGCCAGGAATTGGGAGGAGACGTGGGGGGGAAGCCACGGAAGCCGGCACCTGGATGGGGTAAGGCGGGAGGGGCCTGGCTGGTGACGCACGAGCAATCGAGCGACGGGGGGGTAAGTTATGTGGTTGGTTGGCTGGCTGTCTGCCCCCCAAGAAAATTAAGCACCAGCCGCCACTGGCTTTTACATTTTTGAATGGGTGCATCATTTTTAATGGATGCCTCAAGACTGTCCATAATTTTTAAAGGGTGCCTCAAGGCTGTCCATAATTTTTAAAGGATGCCTTGACTGGAAAAAGGTTGAGAAACACTGATATAATTGCCCCAAAAGGGGACAATGCGTGAGCAGGTACCCAAATATGGAGCATGGTGTCAGCGGCCCGCAAACAATGCCGGCACACATCAGAAATGGAGGGATTTTATGAAAGAGTCACTGGGCGACGATACCAGCGGGCGAGATTGTGGTAGTTGCACTCTTAGGCTTAAGAGGAAATTGACAGTTTGTATGACAATACTAGTACTTTGTCCCATTCCATTTCATCCGCTGGTATATTCAGGTCCAGACCTCTTCAGGATTTAGAGTAGAACTCAAGGTAAACTTTTTTTTCATTGAGTAGAGTTATAACACTTTTCAGATTTTTTTTGCCATCTGTGTCCCATTTTGGAGATTCCTCTCCAATCTGAGAGAAATCCTAGGTTGTCACCAGAACGAGCCCCATTAGATGAATTCTCCTCTATTCCTGTTCTGGTGACCACTAAAAATGTGTGATTTTCTTCAAATTTCACTTTCAATAATAACGGTCAGCAGTGCAAATAGAGAGGGTGAATCTTCCTAACGGGGACACAAACAGTAATAAAAACCTGACAGGTGTTATAAGCCCTCTCCACTCCAAGGCCTGATTCACACAGGGGCGACTTACGATCCCACTTGAGTCGCTTCAAGTCGCCCCAGGTCGCTTGACACAAGAAATCCCATTGAAGTGAATGGGAGCCGTCTTTATGTACACTACTGAAGTCGCTCCGACTTCAAAGCGACTTCAGAAGAGATTCCTGTACTACTTGGAGGTGACTTCTATCCGACTTGTGCCCATAGAATTCAATGGAAGTCGCCTGCAAGTCGGATCCCCCGTCTAAACAGAAGCGACTTCTCAGTGAAAAGAATAGAATTTATTTAGGGCAACCCCCTCCCTCCCTTCTCTGATTGGCCACAGCAAAGTCGCCTGGCATGAAGTCGTGTTGTAAGTCACCTCAAGTCGCGCTATAAGTTGGCCAAAGTTGTGCTGAAGTTGCTTACAAATTGCCTAGCAAAGTCGCCCCGCAAGTCGGATCGCCCCTGTGTGAACCGGCCCTAAAGCTAAAAAAAATGTTTTGCTTTCAGTTATACTTCAAGAATGGATACTGTCCCACCATAGATGGAACTCTGTGAATGGAGTTGAAATGAATACCCGCTGCACAGATGCAGATACTGTACTTACAGGCGTCTGTTACAGCAGTGACATTTCAGGAACGACGCTGTCTCTAGAAGTCGTGCTAATCTTATTCTGAACACCTGTCACAAAATCTTCAGTACAAGCTTGTTTGATGATTGAAACCTCGAAGTCTGTATTTGTATCCGAGATAAACACATGAGACAGACATGGCGAACGCTGAAACGTGTTATGTGTTAAATCCATTTAGAGTTCTCTGTACTTTTACAATGTTGATTAAAGACCAACATCCTAAAAACCTGTGATTGAGCTTGTGCAAAACACAGCTGCCCTTCATGAATTAAGCCCTGTACACACGTTCCGAAAATCGGACGACAGATCGTCCTTTTTTTTTTGCATGCTAATCTCAGATCGAATCAGAAGAGTGTACTAAAGTCACGAAAATTCTCACACGACAGAATAAAAAATCTGAAGTGATGTGATGTGCATGGGCGTCCGCAGATAGGGGCAAGGGGGGGCAATTGCCCCCCCCCCTGGAATCAGGGATCGGATTGGGGGTTGCCAACTAGGTCCTTACACTCTTGGGCTATGCATGAAGTCTCTGATCGTCTTGTGTGCCATTTCCACAGTCTCAGACCATCTCCTGTACTATGTCTGCAGTCTCTAACCATCTCCTGTAGTATGTCTGCAGTCTCTGAGGATCTCCTGTAGTATGTCTGCAGTGTCTGATCATCTCCTGTTCTATGTCCATAGTCTCTGACTGTCTCTTGTACCATGTCCGCAGTGTATGACCGTCTCCTGTACTATGTCTGCAGTCTCTGACCATCTCCTGTACTATGTCTGCAGTCTCTGACCATCTCCTGTACTATGTCTGCAGTCTCTGACCATCTCCTGTACTATGTCTGCAGTCCTTGACCGTGATAATGTGATAATGTCAAAAAGCGGCATAGTATGGGTGACATTAAAATGATGCCCCCCCCCTGAAAAAATTTCTGCGGACGCCCATGGTGATGTGTTGTAGTGTATTTGTATTGTATTTTCAGACGACAACTGTACTGATTAAACGAAAATCGTATGATCTGGTATCGCAAGAGAAAAAGTTTTGCGTTTGTCCGATCTAATAATATCGGATGAACTGTCAAGATCGGCTCTCGAAAGCTCTATACTAACGATCCGATTATCGTACAATCGATTCGAAAGTGAGATTTTTCATCTGATTTTTGGATCGTGTGTACGGGCCATTAAGCATCGTACACACTGCGACGGTCATATGAAAACAGTCGTACAACAGCTTGTTGTACGATCATCCGACCGTTAGTACGCGCGATTAGAACAGCCATCGTGCGACGGTCGTACAACAAAAGTTGGATGAGCAGACTAGAAAACTTTGGTTGTACAACAAGCGGTCGTACGACTGTTGTATCGTGTGTACAGAGAAGTTGGTCCAACAAGTTGTACGTGCAAAACACGCATGCTCAGAAGTCAGGAACGCCCAGAACTGTCCGTTCGTGTAAACCTACGTTCCTAATTCACAAATAACATTCACTTGAACTTCCTCTTTATGCGCTCGTAACACGTCACTACGTTAGACTTGGTCGTACGATCGCTTAGTGCACGTCAGTATGCGAGACACAACAGCAGACATATGATTTTGGACGTCCGGTCGTACGACCGTCGCATTGTTTGTCCATGGTCAAGCCTAGGGGATGCAAAACTTACATGAAGCAAGTCAGAAAGATGTCACCTGCAGATCAACAGCACCTGCCAATAAACTGTTCTCTGAAGCATCTCAAACTGATGTCCATTGATAGTAAACATTTGCCAATCCATTTTCTCAGTGTCGCAAAGGCATGCATTCCTTGCAACTGAAAAAAAAACGGACTCACCAGCTATTGGTCAGTGGTACTCCAGAGTCAATGACATTATGTAAATAGAAGGTCTGACAGCGACAGATTGGAAATCTTTAAAGCGGAGTTCCACCCAGTTAAAAGTCAGCAGCTAAGCAGCAAAGTGTAACTGCTGACTTTTAACAATCGGATACTCATCTGTCCCACGATCCAGCGATGCAGTTGCCCGAGGGCTTGCTCTTCTCCCTTCCCCTCGGCGGCGCTGGCATCACAAGTGTGGGCACCCGGCTTTGGCTTCAAAGCTGGGCACACACTGCACATGTGCGAGTCACGCTGCGTCTTGTGAATGGCCAGCGTATCTTCTGGGACCTGTGACGTGTGCCAGAAGATTGCTGAGAGGGGGGCTCTAGGAGAAGAAGTGGACCCAGTGAAAACAGGGTCCCCGGTCCCCCCCCCCCCCGAAAAAATGACATGCCTATTGTGGCATGTCAGGGGGTCACCTTCTGTTGGGTGGAACTCCGCTTTAACCACTCAACCTCAGCAGATCTACCCCCCTTGATGACCAGGCCACTTTTGCGATACGGAACAGAATTTTGTAAATAAATAATTTTTCTCCTTCACTGATGTGTGCTGATGGGCACTGATGGGGTGGCACTGATGGGCATTGATGAGGAGGCACTAATATGCAGCACTGATGAGGTGGCACTGATACGCAGCACTGGTGGGCACTGATATGTGGCACTGGAAAGCGGCATTTATGGGCAATGATGGGTGGCACGGATAAGCGGCAGTGATTGGTACTGATGGGCGGCGCCGAAATGCACACTGAGTTCCCAGCATAGGTAGAGAACTGACCACAATATGTTCTGCTGCTTAGTGTGGACAGTTTTTAATAGGAAAGAGGGACTGGTAGGAACACCAGTGATTTCACACAAAGAAAGCAATACAAAGAGAACAGGATACTTTATTATATAAGTACATGGCAAAGCACTTTCACTGTCAATCAGTGCAATACATTCTAAATGGAGCAAAACAAAAAGTATGCAAAGTCTTGAATTGCATTTAGTCGAAAAGCCCGTTCCCTGCCAACATGCTGCAGAGAAGGACCTTTAGGCTGGGTTCATACTATTGCGAATTGGATGCGGATCTCCCCCCACATCCAATTCGCGTGTCAGGCGATTGTGACCGGTTCTCTATGGAGTCGGTTCACACATCTCCGGAGCGACTCCGGAGCGAATTGCACAGGAGTCCTGTGCGTCTTCTGGTCCATTTCAGGTCTGAATTCAGCCAAAAATTCACACTGAAATAGGACCTGAAACAGTGAACAGGTACGCACCGGACCCCTACTGTGAGCCACTCCATGCAACAGTGTGAACCCAGCTTTTAGAGGCCAAACACACTATTCGATTTTCTGCAGATTGTTGTCTTCAGATTTACCAAAACCATATAATATGAGGTCAAAACTTAAGAGTTTCAATTTGTATACTACATGGTTTTGGTAAATCTGAAGACAAAAATCTGCAGAAAGTCTAAAGCCTCATACACACGGTTCGATTGTCGTACGACTGCGCTTCTGATTTTTGTCAAAAGCGTGTGTCCATGATTTTGTAAAGCATACTGACTATACAAAAATTGTCATTCGACAAAGGTGAATGTAGTGAGGTAATACGAGCGTATAAAGAGGAAGTTCATTTTAGGTGCGTCACCCTTTGGGCCGCTTCTGCTAATTTCCCTATTAAAAAGATGATAATGTGCACTGCATTTCGTAATTTTGATTGCCGCATCACAAATGTTAATTCTGGATTACAATCGCCAGTTTACCAGACCGAACACTTCCCGGTCGTTCCTTGATTCCGAACATGCGTGTTTGTACTTTCGACTTTTGTGTGTCGGATTCCTATACACGCCATCCAAAAATTGGATGTGGCCTTGTTGATAGACAAAAATTTACTAGTCTGAACATCCAGCTTTTGTCTGACGAAAAAAGCAAATCGGCTGTCGAAAGAAGCATAATAACGGTAAGAATTTTGGACGACGGGCTGTTGATCGACAATTCCCATCTGAATTTCTCATCATGTGTATGGGCCTTGATGGTGTGTATGGGGTATAAAGCAGTTATCTTATTGCAGAGGTCCAACATACCCCCTACTGAGAGAGCCCTATTGCTATCTGCTGCTTCCATGCAGAGAGCAAAGGTCCTTCTCTGCAGTATGCTGGCAGGTGACAGGCTTTCACTCAGGCTGTGGCTGCTTTCTTAAGAAAACAAACTTTTGTTTTGAACACCTGAAATGTATTTAGCGGCTTTAAACTCAACTGACTTTTGCAATCAAGTTTTGTACACTTACTTTTGCTTCAGCTCACACAACAAAGGCCTCCATCTCGCAAGAGATACAAGTAGCAAATCAATCCTGTAATCCTTTAGGAACTAAAGATTGATTGCATTATATCTCAAGGGCACAGCCATTGCATTCCTCTATCAGTCAGGGATGCCACTGGAGAATTTCCAGGTTCCACTATCAGCCACGGATATTAGTGGTGTTATACTCCCTTTTTTCATACAAACAAACTAAACAATGCACAGATCTTCATGTGATCCCTTGGATGCAAAATCATTAACAGTGGGATAACACAAGATTGGGCGCTGCTGCTCTCCAAGACACGCACAGGATGGAGGAAGGATCTGGAAATGATAAAAAGTCTTGGCAACCCTTAGGCTACTTTCACACTGGGGCAGGCGGTAGGGGTAAATCACCGCCAGTTTCAGTGCGACTTTCTGCTGTTATGCAGGCGGGAGCGCTGCACTTTTAACCCCCCATCAGGAGTTAAAAATGGGTTAAAAGTGCCGGTGCGCTGCGCTTCCGAGGCAGTGTGCAGCCGCTTTGGAAGTGCTTGCCAATGATTTTAATGGCAGGGGTGGTGGAGGAGCGGTTTAAATGCTGCTCACCGCACCATCCCAAAGATGCTGCTTGCAGGACTTTTTGTAACATCCTGCAAGCGTTCTGCCCTAGTGTGAAAGCACTCAGGCTTTCAAACTGGGATGGATGGGGGTGTATTTCAGGCGCTATAAGAGCGCTATTTTTAGCCCAAAAGCGCCTGAAAAACACCCCAGTATGAAAGGGGCCTTACGCACATTCCCGCCTGGAAGCCTGGTTCCTGGCGTTGTGGAGGTTCGTCATCAAGCTGGACCGGGCACTTTCCCAGTAGCCACTGCCCGCTGAGGCTTGGCTCTGGCGGATCCTGGGCTAATCCATCTTTCTGTGAGCCTCTCCAGATGCCATCTACCATCAGATCTTACAGCGGCTGTGGTGGAGGAACGGCTTTTATGACGCATGCCTAATTTTTTACGCCATCATTGCGTTATGTCTATTTTTATGTAAAGTGATTATAAAGGTTTATTTTTTTTAAAATAACAAACATGTTATACTTACCTGCCCCGATCCTCTTCTTCTGGGGTGGTCCTGGCTCCTCCACCGCCCGTGCCGGTGGGCTCACGAGTCCCGCTACTGCGTCCATTGACACAGACAGCGGGACTCGGCCCCGCCCCCCAGTGTTACTGGAAATGATTGACAGCAGTGGGAACCAATGGCTCCTGCTGCTATCAATCTATCCAATAAGGATGAGGACAGCAGCTGGAGTCACTGGGCTCGTGCTCATCGCTGGATCGATAGGGCTCAGGTAAGAAAAAGGGGGGCTCTGGGGGGGAGCTGCAGCACAGAAGGTTTTTCACCTTAAGGCCTCATACACCCGGGCGTAATAGCAAAACGTTGGGACCGACGTCAGGCAAAAATCGTCGTCAAAAACACGATTTCTTCTGTGTTTTGCATCATCGTTAATGCGCCTTAGTGAGCGTCAGTGAGCATCGGCGTCAATAGGAGTTTTGTTTAAAAAAAAAATTCTATATTTTAACCTGAAAACGCCGGCGCTGAAAATGCCAGTTAACGTCGCTACAACGTTAATGCACGTTAGTGAGTGTTTTGCCGGCTCAGCGTCAAAAACACCATAACGCTACAGCCTCGGAACACGCTGGTCCTATGTTTGATTAACAGCTTAAGAACGCCGAAGCCATCTACAGCTCAAAAACGTCAGCGTTTGTATGGGGTCATTGAATAACATGGAAAGCTGCAAAAAACCCGGCAGTAAAAAACGTCCGTGTGCATGAGGCCAAATGCATAGAATGCATTAAGGTTAAAAACCTGGAGACTTTACAACCCATTTAAGTTTAAGGCCTCATACACCCGGACGTTTCTAAAAAAATAAACAAAACGTCGGGCCCGACGTCAAGGAAAAAAAGTCAGCGTTTTTCGGCGTTATGCATCAGCGTTTTTGAGCGTTAGTGAGCGGCGGCGTCAATAGGCGTTTTTTAAAAAAAACATCCCTCTGCTATTTTTCAACCTAAAAACGTCAGCGTCAAAAAACGCCGGTTTAATATTAGGTGGCGTTTGTTGGCATATTGTGCCGTCGGCGTAAAAAAATGGCAAAATGTTACAGCCTCAGAACTAGAACCCTCAGGCTGTGGGTTCTAGTTTCAGCTCACTAACGCCGACGTCATCTACAGCTCAAAAACGCTGACGTTTTTATGGGGCCATTGACTAACATGGAGAGCTGCAAAAAACGCCAGAAAACACCGGCGTCAAAAAACGTCCGTGTGTATGAGGCCTAATAAATGGGATTACACTTGGGCTGATTGCTCTCTCTCTTCCTTGTGTCACTTCCTTTTTTCATACTATGGAACAAAAGAACCGGTCCAGCTGTTGTAACACCTTTGGTATGGCTGTTGGGAAATGACAGAGACACAAACCTGGGAGATTTGTGCACTGGAATCTTAGCAGGATACAAGCAACTGGTGGAGGCTCCGGCCCTATAACCTTGCTGGATCTAAGGCTGGAGTGCTTTCCAATACATCTGGCGACCGCATCACCATAGCAACAGAGGCAGAACAGCAGTCATATGTTGCGCGGAGGAGGATGGGAAACATTTTAGAGGTTAACATTCAGTGTCAAAGAATAATAGGTAAAAGCGAATGGAAGCGGTGTAAATCTATAAATGTATTATTATTACTTAACCCAAGGCCGCTGTTTAAGTGCCAAATCTGCTTTTCCTGCCTTTTTTTAAATGAAATATCGCATAATAAAAATTATTATAATTTATAATGCATTTAAACGAGAACTTTGTTCTCAATTTTTTTGCACTTATTAAACCAATATAATAGAATGCTTATGAAGTTAACAAGCTAAATGAGAGTAAATAAAAGAAGTTCATTCTTAGGATTTACAGTATCTCACAAAAGTGAGTACACCCCTCACATTTTTGTAAATATTTTATTATATCTTTTCATGTGACAACACTGAAGAAATGACACTTTGCTACAATGTAAAGTAGTGAGTGTACAGCTTGTATAACAGTGTAAATTTGCTGTCACCTCAAAAAAACTCAACACACAGCCATTAATGCCTAAATCGCTGGCAACAAAAGTTAGTACACCCCTAAGTGAAAATGTCCAAATTGGGCCCAATTAGCCATTTTCCCTCCCCTGTGTCATGTGACTCGTTAGTGTTACAAGGTCTCAGGTGTGAATGGGGAGCAGGTCTGTTAAATTTGGTGTTATCGCTCTCACTCTCTCATACTGGTCACTGAAAGTTCAACATGGCACCTCATGGCAAAGAACTCTCTGGGAATCTGAAAAAAAGAATTGTTGCTCTACATAAAGATGGCCTAGGCTAAAAGAAGATTGACAAGACCCTGAAACTGAGCTGTACCATGGTGACCAAGACCATACAGTGGTTTAACAGGACAGGTTCCACTCAGAACAGACCTCGTCATGGTCAACCAAAGAAGTTTAGTGCATGTGCTCAGCGTCATATCCAGAGGTTGCCTTTGGTAAATAGATGTATGAGTGCTGCCAGCATTGTTGCAGAGGTTGAAGGGGTGGGGGGCCTGTCAGTGTTCAGACCATACGCCGCATACTGTATCAAATTGGTCCTTCGTCCCAGAAGGAAGCCTCTTCTAAAGATGATGCACAAGAAAGCCTGCAAACAGTTTGCTGAAGACAAGCAGATTAAGGACATGGATTACTGGAACCATGCCCTGTGGTCTGATGAGACCAAGATAAACGTATTTGGTTCAGATGGGGTCAAGCGTGTGTGGCAGCAACCAGGTGAGGAGTACAAAGACAAGTGTGTCTTGTCTACAGTCAAGCAGGGTGGTGGGAGTGTCATGGTCTGGGGCTGCATGAGTGCTGCCGGCACTGGGGAGCTGCAGTTCATTGAGGGAACCATGAATGCCAACATGTACTGTGACATACTGAAGCAGGGCATGATCCCCTCTCAGAGACTGGGTCGCAGGGCAGCATTCCAACATGATAACGACCCCAAACACACCTCCAAGACGACCACTGCCTTGCTAAAGAAGCTGAGGATAAAGGTGATGGACTGGCCAAGCGTCTCCAGACCTAAACCCTATTGAGCATCTGTGGGGCTTCCTCAAACAGAAGGTGGAGGAGCGCAAGGTCTCTAACATCCACCAGCTCTGTGATGTCATCATGGAGGAGGGGAAGGGGACTCCAGTGGCAACCTGTGAAGCTCTGGTGAACTCCATGCCCAAGAGGGCTAAGGCAGTGCTGGAAAATAATGGTGGCCACACAAAATATTGATGCTTTGGGCCCAATTTGGACATTTTCACTTAGGGGTGTACTCACTTTTGTTGCCAGTGGTTTAGACATTAATGGCTGTGTGTTGAGTTATTTTGAGGGGACAGTAAATTTACACTGTTATACAAGCTGTACACTCACTACTTTACATTGTAGCAAAGTGTCAGCTCTTCAGTGTTGTCACATGAAAAGATAGAATAAAATATTTTCAAAAATGTGAGGGGTGTACTTACTTTTGTGAGATACTGTATGTATACAAAAAAAATTGCATTCAGCGTTTATTGATTGGTTTGCGCAAAAGTTGCTGCATTTACAAACCATGAGAGTTAATTTCTGGACTTTTCAATATATATATATTTTTTTTTACTGGTAATGGCGACGATCTGTGATTTTT
>BLSH010535819.1:276702-286995 GCA_018402905.1 Glandirana rugosa
GTAGTGGAAATGGGAGTTGAAGAAATCGTTCCGGCACCAGTAGAACCTCCACACAGATCCCAGCAATAGTACAACCTTTTGACTGGACAGAGGTTTCTCTCCCCTAGTACAAGACGAAGTCATACAGTGTCATGTACAACCGTAAGTACCAAGGGAGTTACTTGACATCGAGGGGTCACGGGCGTCGTAAGTATGTCGGGGTCTGGTACTGTGAGGGTGTTGGCACGAACTGACATCCGTTCTGTGTGAACAGAAACATGAGGAGTGGACCAACGGTGGTGTGTGCGAACTGTGGTAGACTTGGTTCATTCAAATGGTCTGATGAGACCAAGATAAACTTACTTGGTTCAGATGGTGTCAAGCGTGTGTGGTGGCAACCAGGTGAGGAGTACAAAGACAAGTGTGTCTTGCCTACAGTCAAGCACGGTTGTGGGAGTGTCATGGTCTGGGGCTGTATGAATGCTGCGGGCACTGGGGAGCTACAGTTCATTGAGGGAACCATGAATGCCAACATGTACTGTGACATACTGAAGCAGAACATGATCCCCTCTCTTTGGAGACAGGTCAGTTTTCCAACATGATAACGACCCTAGACACACCTCCAAGATGACCACGGCCTTGCTAAAGAAGTTGAGGGTAAAGGTGATGGACTGGCCAAGCATGTCTCCACAGCTAAACCCTATTGAGCATCTGTGGGGCATCCTCAAATGGAAGGTGGAGGAGTGCAAGGTCTCCAACATCCACCAGCTCTGTGATATCATCATGGAGGAGTGAAAGAGGACTCCAGTGGTAACCTGTGAAGCTCTGGTGAACTCCATGCCCAGGAGGGTTAAGACAGTGCTGTAAAATAATGGTGGCCACACAAAAGAGTGACACTTTGGGCCCAATTTGGACATTTTCACGTAGGGGTGTACTAACTTTTGTTGCCAGCGATTTATACATTAATGGCCGTGTACACTCACTACTTTACATTGTAGCAAAGTGTCATTTCTTCAGTGTTGTCACACGAAAAGATACAATAAAATATTTACAAAAATGTGAGGGGTGTACTCACTTTTGTGAGATACTGTATATACATGTAGCGCCACCCCGTAGGAGCTGTTTGGTAATTTTGGGTTTACTGTTCTGCGCCTCAACTCCAAGAACAACCTCAGACCCTCTGGTACATCTGGTTGAATAAATGTCACTGCAAGAACATGTAGAGACTAAAGGATAAATACCAACACCCGCTTAGACTCAGTTCACACTGCCGTGACGTGGGATCCGACTTGTGAGACCCCAAGTGGCGTGACATGTGAAATCCCATGTTAGTCAATGATGGCTGTTTTAATTAGCACTACTGAAGTCGCTCCGACTTTAGAAAAGGTTCCTGTACTACTTCAAGGCGACCTCCATTTGACTTCTACTCTCTTCTATTCTACACTTCTATCAAAGTAGTACTCAAGTCAGCAGGAAGTCACCTGGCAAAGTCGCACCGCAAGTCATGTAAATTTCAGGTGACGGCAGTATGAACCGAGCGTTAGTGATAAATGTACTTCCTAGATTGATACAGATTTAGAATAACTAGCAGTAGAAAACAGATGAACATCAGGTAAATTTGTTCACAGTCTGCTAGACAGAGTAATAACTACACCAAAATGACTAAGATCAGGTTCTATACCACTAATTGAAATCAATACATGAATTAGCAAATCAGTCTTAAACAATGTACAAAAACGTTAAATGCAGGGTGAGTGATACGAATATTACAATGATTTATAAAGTGTACTCGAAGGGACTGACTGGGGTATGGTCTTGTAAGAGGCATTCCTTTAGCTAAGAAAAAGGGTTGAAAGGCCTCTGGGTAGCAACTATCAAGGGGCAGTCTTTAGTCCTGACTCCTCAGCCAGCTAAACGTTGGGGCCGAGTAACCGTTGGTGCGCTTTAAGGAAGGCAAAAGGCACGTAGGTAGTACTATAGCTATAAGGTAGCTGGTTAGGTAATTTGAATGGTTCAGTCTCTGGCGGTAGTGGCAAGTAGTGGCCTCAAGGCTCTCTCACCAGACCCTGGAACACAGCAGCAATGCTCCAATCACATATCCGCTCCCTGTGGGTTGCCTCTGGGGGTCGAGGGTACCACACAGAGCAGTTCAGTCCACTCTGCCATTATTACAGTGGGGCCACTCCAGGTGCCCCCCCAGCACAGGAGCACAGCACACATACATAATAAAAAGAAAAGGCGGCACTACTCCCATAACATAAATGAAACAGTGCTAATTCACCCCTCCTTTCCACCTAATCCAATCAGGGAATGACTTCTATTCACTGAAAAAAACTACAAGGAGTATTATGAATGGCAATGGTGCTGAATAAGTGATAATCAGTGTGCAGGGGGAAGTCGTCTAGAAAACTGTGGCTATCACAATAGCAATGCTGATTACTACAGTGATTGTCAGCTTCCCCAGTGGCCCACCAGGTATGAGATATACCTGTGCCAAGCTAGACCAAAGTAAGTATGCAATGCATATAATTCCTAAACTCAACCTTAAAAAAACATACACACCAGGGAGACACATCTGCAGTGAATGAATGATAAATGTCACATTTACTGCTTCATAAATATACTTTTACATTTTAAATCACATTAGTTAAAGTGATATTAAAAGTTTTGCACAGAGCAGCCCCGATCCTCCTCTTCTTGGGTCCCTCATAGGCGAGCCTAGCCGCTCCCTCCTGCCGAGCACCCCTAGAGCAAGCAACTTGCAATGGAGGTACCGAAGCAGGTTTGCTCCCGAGCCACTGCTCTGCGTGTCCATTCACTCACAGAGCTTCAGGTTGGCCCCGCCCCCTATATCTCCTCATTGGCTCATTGGCTGTGATTGACAATGGCTCCCGCTGTTGGCTTAACCAGTGAGGAGGGAGAGTCCCCGGAGAGCCAGGGCTCTCGTGCACATCGCTGGATTGAGATGGGGCTTAGGTAAATTTTAGGGGGCTTCTACACACAGAAGGTTTTTTACCTTTATACATAGAATGTAAAAAAAACCCTGATACTTTAGAACCACTTTAAACTATATTCTATAGGGATTTTTACTTTTTTGTCTGTTTGTTTTTGAATCTTTCAGCATTGTACAGAAGTTGTAGACCTTTAGGCCTCATTCACATGGCCAATTAAGGCCAGACACTGCCAAGAATCAGCGTAAATCTCCAGCAGGGATCACAGGTGTATGTGGTCAGGAAGCTTACATAAATCATTGACAAGCATACAGCTGTTCGCATGTAAAATTACATTTGAGGTGTTACATGCGAATAGGAATTGATTAGCAGCCCTGGACGCAAACTACCTGTGTCTAGGGACACTCCTCTGGCCCTAATCCCATGTAACACTTCAGATGCCTGTTTACATGCGAACAGCTGTAGTACAAGTCAGCCTATCATTGATCTGTACAGGCTTCTTTACTGATTGTAAACACCTGTGATCTCCGTCAATTTATGCTGATTTCTGGCGGTTTATGGCCTTGAACTGCCATGTGAATGTGGCCTTAGAAGGTGAAAAAATAACCTGCAATATGCGGCAAATTACTAGTAAAGTTATACACTATATTGCCAAAAGTATTGGGACGTCTACCTTTACACACACATGAACTTTAATGGCATCCCAGTCTTAGTCCGTAGGGTTCAATATTGAGTTGGCCCGCCCTTTGCAGCTATAACAGCTTCAACTCTTCTGGGAAGGCTGTCCGCAAGGTTTAGGAGTGTCTATAGGAATGTTTGACCATTCTTCCTGAAGCGCATTTATGAGGTGAGGCAATGCTGTGGACCAGAAGGCCCGGCTCGCAGCCTCCGCTCTAATTCATCCCAAAGGTGTTCTATCGGTTTGAGGTCAGGACTCTGTGCAGGCCAGTCAAGTTCCTGCACCCCAAACTCAGTCATCCATGTCTTTATGGACTTTGCTTTGTGCACTGGTGCGCAGTCATGTTGGAATGGGAATGGGCCATCCCCAAACTGTTCCCACAAAGTTGGAAGCATGAAATTGTCCAAAATGTCTTGGTATGCTGACGCCTTAAAAAGTTCCCCTTAATGTAACTAAGCAGCCAAGCCCAACCCCTGAAAAGCAACCCCCAACTATAATCCCCCCTTCACCAAATGATTTGGACCAGTGCATAAAAGCAAGGTCCATAAAGACATGGATGAGCCAGTTTGGGGTGGAGGAACTTGACTGGCCTGCACCTCAACCCAATAGAACACCTTTAGGATGAATTAGAATGGAGACTGCGAGCCAGGCCTTCTCGTCCAACATCAGTGCCTGACCTCACAAATGCTGTTCTGGAAGAATGGTCAAACATTCCCACACTCCTAAACCTTGTAGACAGCCTTCCCAGTAGAATTGAAGCTGTTATAGCAGCAAAGGGTGGGCCAACTCATTATTGAACCCTACGGACTAAGACTGGGATGCCATTCATAGTTCATGTGCATGCAAAGGCAGACATTCCAATAGTTGTGGTAATATAGTGTACATTAGGCAATATGCACTGTGACGTTATGCGAGGCAAGATAGTGGATGGGCAATATTTCTCGTCTCACATGTGTTCATTTGGAGTGGACTAGTGAGTGGACTAGTGAGAGGCCGACCTGGGTTTTGCCAGCCACCGTGGCAGAGCTGGTTCCGGCCCGGAGTTTCTGGTCCACCCAAATCCCTCCCTCTTCCCGCTGCTTTAAATAACCAGGAAGAGTGCTGGCCCCGAAGCCCAATGACATTATAAGGTTTTGTAATGACTTTAGAAGGTTAAATAGCATGTCCAAGTTTGATGCATACCCGATGCCTCACTTTGACAAACTTATAGACCGATTGGGAGGTGCCCGGTAAATAACAACCCTAGACCTAACTAACGGCTATTGGCAGATACCCCTAACAGAGACAGCAAAGAAGAAGACTGCCTTTTCGACCCCTGAAGGGTCGTTTCAATACAAGCGGATGCCATTTGGGTTACACGGGGCCCCTGCATCATTCCAAAGAATGATGGATAAAACCCTAAGACTGAACCGCTCCTACGGAGCCGCCTACTTGGATGATGTGGTCATCAACAGCCCAGATTGGGAATCACATCTACACAGAGTGCAAGCAGTGATAGATTCCCTTAGGAAAGTGGGTCTCACAGCCAACCCAAAAAAGTGTGCCATCGGTTTAGAGGAGGCCAAATACCTTGGCCATGTTATCGGTCGGGGATTCGTTAAACCACAAACCAACAAACTGGAGGCAATCCAGAAATGGCCCCAACCTCTAATTAAAAAACAGGTGCGAGCGTTCCTGGGGATCACGTGGTACTATACGCGCTTCATACCCGACTTTGCCACCATTGCTGTCCCCCTGACAGACCTGACAAGGGGTAGGGGGTCGGTCATGGTAAAGTGGAACCCCGAAGTTGAGAAGGCGTTTCAGAGGTTGAAACAAGCCCTCTGCGTACAACCGGGGATTCTCACCCGGACTTCACCAAGGACTTTGTGGTGCAGACCGACACCTCTGCTGTGGGTCTAGGGGCGGTACTGTCCAAGATAAGAGATGGGGAGGAGCACCTGGTTGTATAGCTAAGCTGGAAACTAAACCGGCATGAGAAAAATTATGCCATAGTCGAGAAGGAATGTCTCGCTATTAAATGGGCCTTGAAGGCTCTAAAGTATTATTTGTTGGACAGGCCAATTAGACTGGTCGCCAAACATGCCCCCCTGAAGTGGGAAAAAAATAGTCAGGTGACGAGGTGGTTTTTGGCCCTACAAGTTTACAGTGGAACAAAAGCTGCAGAACAATATGGATGCCCCTTCCCGGATTCCTTGTATGGATGTGACAGTTGCTCAGCTGCAGGGGCTTGAGTGGAGAGGGGGGATATGTGACGTTATGCGAGGCAAGATAGTGGACGGGCGATATTTGTCACTTCGCATGCGTTCACTTGGAGTGGACTAGTGAGAGTCCGACCTGGGTTTTGCCAGCCACCATGGCAGAGCTGGTTCCGGCCCGGAGTTTCTGGTCCACCCAAATCCCTCCTCAGCTGCTTTAAATAACCAGGAAGAGATCTCAGTTGTGCTCTGGCCTGGGACTCAGTATCACTACACTGAGAGAGCTACACCTTGAGAGTTGGTTGCTGTAAGGATTGCAAGAGAAAAGGGTTGCGTTTGTTTTGTTTGGCGGTGTCAGGGACAAGCCCGACATCGTATAGAGAGGTATCCAGCTCTGTAGTAGTTTAGCACTGGACAGCAAGGTTTTGTTTTGCCATTTTGTTTGTTTTATGACTTGCAACCTTTTACAAAATAAAAAAGGCAACCCGCCAGATTTTAAGAAAGTTTGCCTTCAACCTGCCTTCTTCCCAGGAAAGGTGATCCACAGGAGCTGATCTCCCACAGCACATACGCGCATTTGCCCGTGCAGCATAAAAGACACTGTATATTTCTGATGCCCAAAATGTCCTACAGCTGCCCATTGACATGAATGGGCGAATGCAGTTGTGAATGCAGCTATGCGCCACTATTTGCGTAAAGTAGCACATGCACACAGATGTAATGCACTGAACGCACCTAGCATGCATTCAGTGTATTGTCTGTATGTGTGTGCGCTACTTTACGCACACAGGAAGCCTAAACAAAAGAAAGATCTTTAGAAATGGACTTCTAAAAGTTTTTTTGGGGGAAGATTTTCTGCAAGTGATGAGATATTATTATGGCAGTTCACACAGTCACCTTCATCTCTCAGATGAATCACTGCAGCCAAGAAGAATCTGCTCCACAAATGCGGAGAATTCATCTACGATGGAGCAGGGGAGATTGAAATGTCTACGCTCGGTAGGAAAGAGAGCTTAGTCGCAAGCGCCTGATGTATGTCACACACTGAAAAGGCCCCCTGCAGGTGGCAGACGGTATGGAGGTGCGTCTGTATTCTGAACACGAGCCTTCTCCGGTCTCTTCAAAAGAATACTGTGCATCTAAGCGGCAGAATTACAGAATCCCTGCGGGGTTGGAACAGCTTTCACACTGGGCTCAGTGGCAGCATATTCTTACCAGGTTCTGGACCTGCGGTTTAACCTTACCATTGCTTTGCAGGCCAGGAGCGCGCAGGCTTGCTGCACAGAGGATGCAGCGCTAATAATTCTTTATCTTTGTAACAGAAATATTTGTAAGTCATGTCACATACCCAATCTACAGTAATCGGCTAACACGGAACATGAAGGCCAAAGGTGAAATGTAATTAACTGTTGTGGGGGTTTGCTCTTTGTGCTGCCTTATTAAAAAAAAATCCTGTTATTTTTTTACCGCCTGACATTAAAGAGCAGTTGGATCTGCAGACATCTGGGCAGTAGCTTTGAGCAATGGTTTGCATTCAGTCTATAGAGTGGGTAGGCGTCCTTCAAACACCTCTGGCTCATAGCAACTCGGCAAGGTTTTCTAGGCTATCCGGTCCATATTCCAGCTTGTGAGCCTCGGCCAGTACTGTTTGCAGGCATCCCAATCAGGATACTGTCATCTAATACCTTAGGGCACCATAAAGCTCAACTCCGAGATTTTGTTTTAGCTTGAATTGAACAGGTGTTATAAAAAACAGCTCTGGCCTTTAATCCAGCACCAGTCCCTACAATACTTCTTTTCTGCCACAAGATGTCCTCAGTGTTCCACGTTAAATGCACCCAGCATTACTCTAACCTAGAAGACTGAGGAAATACAGAGAGTGCAAGCATCATAGGCCTGCATCATAAAGGGCCACCATACAGTGCCCTTCATTCACAGTATAACGATGTAGAGTGTTGATGTCAGTATGTCAGCATTTGAGAAGAGAAGGTCCCTGTGCTTCACTGGCCAAACTTACAGTGCGGGGGCCTCCAGGGGAGCGCTGAGCCTGGATTTGGGCTTTAAAGTAAAACGTTAAGCAAACTGTTAAATGCATGGTTCAAATACATATATATTCACTGTTTTATCTGGATTCCTCATTTTGGTCAGCAATTTTTGTAATATGCACAGGCCCCTACTGGTCAGATCACGGTGGTACTTTCCTATTTAGCATTACAGGTTCCAGGGTCTCTGCTTATTAAACAAAGGTGATGATGCTCATTAAGACCCTTTTCACACTGAGGTGCTATTTAGCTAAAAATAGCGCCTGTAAAGCGCCTCAAAAATCCCTCCCCAACCACCCCAATGTGAAAGCCGGAGTACCGGAGTGTTTTTTTCACACTGGGGCGGTGTGCTTGCAGGACGTTACAAAAGGTAGAGTGGTGCAGTGATATACCGCTCCTCCACCGCCCCTGCCCATTGAAAACAATGGGCACCGCTTGTGGCGTGTTAAAAGCGCACCGCTCCCGCCACCATAGCGCCGCTATAACAGCGGCAGCGGATTTACGCTACCGCCCCACCAAAGTGAAAGTGGCCTTAATGTTCAATGGGTCAGTGGAAGATATTGAAGTGATGAGGGAAGCTGCTTGGCTGGCATATGAATAAGTGTGTCCAGTGCCTGGATGTGCAGTGTTGAGGTGGATCGCCAAACACTAAGGTACGCATAATCAAGGCTACATAGTTGCATAGTTAGTCAGGTTGAAAAAAGACACAAGTCCATCTAGTTCAACCAATAAAACTGAAATAAATAAATAAAACCATACAATCCCAAATACAAAATCCTATGGAAAAAATTCCTTCCTAATCCTCTGAGAGGCAATCAGATATTCCCTGGATCAACTTTACCTATAAGTGTTAGTATCCAGTTACAGTTGCAGCTGGTGCTCAATGTTTGGGGGGGTATGGGGGCAAACAAACCTCCCCCCTCACTCGCACCGCCACCTAGCCCTCTCTTGCAACGCCGCTGCCACCCGAAGCCACCACCCCGTGCGGGTGACGGATGGGAAGGCGGTCTTACCTTAGGAGGTAAGGAGGAGGGGTAGGGCTGCTGCTCCTTAGATTTGTAATGGCTAATAGGTTTATACCAGATCAAGGCTAATAGATTTAAACAGTATTTAAAGTGTTTGTTAGGCCACTTGTATAAAAAGTTCCCATCCACTCTGTATTATAACAAGAAGCTGCCCTGTGTCTGTGTTTTAACATATATATACTTCTCTGTATAGATAACACACCTTCTTACTAGGATCAGTTGTCATTTTTCAGCTTTTCTCTCTCAGCTCAGAGTTTCTGAGGGAGGGGCTGAGCACGGCTGACGTCAGCTGGAGAGAGAGAGAGCCGTGCTGTGTTATCTATACAGGTAAGAATATTTCTGATATAACACTGACAAAGAGAACTTATTCTTCTAATACAGAGGAAATAGGAGCTTTTAGAGTTAATAATGAGAGCAGAGAGAAGAAGCTACAAGAGGAAGAGGGAGGGGGGAGTGGAAGACAGGCACACAGGAGATAGGGAGAGCTGGGAGTGACATAGCCTGCATAGACCACGGGGCTCTCAAGATAAGCTATATACAGGGGCAGTCAGTACATAGGGGGGAAGTCATGACTTGGCATTATCAAGCCGGTATTCTAGGGGATACAGAGGTATAATTTAAAAAGCAAAAGCACCATGCTGCTAATTGCACATTCAAGAGACAGGAGAAGCATTTTTTTGGGGGGTTATTATTCATTACACAGGCAAAATGGCAGTCAGCCTATGTAAACAAGACAGACTGCTGTTCTGTCAGTGGGGAAGACATTGATCCTGTGTTCCTGATAAGCAGGAACATGGACCTCTGCCTTCCCCTAATACAAGCACCTCCCACACTTTAGTAAAGCACATGCTAGGCGTGCAGTTAAAGCAGAGTTCCACACTGTTTTGTGTTTATTAAAAGTCAGCAGCTACAAAAAGTGTAGCTGCTGACTTTTAATAAACAGTAACTTACCTGTCTCCCGGTCATAGAAACATAGAAAAGTGACGGCAGAAAAAGACTGAGTAGTCCATCGAGTCTGCCCCTTTTTATTTTTTTTACATTAACCTTGTTGTCTGACTATGGATTTATGTTTATCCCAAGCATGTTTGAAGCCATTTACTGTTGACTGTCTCACAACCTCTGTTGGTAGTTTATTCCAATCATCAACCACCCTTTCAGTAAAATAATACTTTCTAAGATTAGTTTTGAACTTCCACCCAGTTAGTTTGAGGTCCCCGTGTTCTTGATTTTGGTTTCATATTGAAAAGACTGCCCTCCTGAACCTTATTCACCCCCTTGAGGTATTTAAAGGTTTCAATCATGTCTCCCCTCTCCCTTCTTTCCTCCAGACTGTACATATTAAGTTCCTGAAGTCGCTCTTGATATGTTTTATCCCCCAGACCTTTCACCATTTTTGTTACCCGTCTCTGAACTCGTTCT
>BLSH010535819.1:287263-318783 GCA_018402905.1 Glandirana rugosa
CAGGGGTCCAAAGTCTCCCTGAAGGACAGGGAGAAGGTGGAAGACGGAGACCCGGTGGATCCGCCGAGGAGGAGAGGAGGATCCGCCGGGGAGGGAGGACTGTTAGAAGACCCTGTGCAGTGTCCAGGGTCTTCTAACGGACCGGTGATCCCTACGCGTCGTGCTGAGCGCGTACGCGTCACCCATCCTTACCGTCCCGGCAGCCCTCCTCGCCCTCTGCTCGCTCCGAAGCCCTCGTCGACAGCGACCTGGCAACACAAAACACAATGGTCACAAAACCTGGTCCCACCACGACACCTGTATCGTATAGAACTAAAGTCGTTCCGTCCAGCTTGTACAACTTTTGTATCAGATCATTATGTGGAACTGTATCAAATGCCTTGCTGAAATCAAGATATGCTATGTCCACAGCACCACCCTGGTCCAAAACACTGGTAACACAAAACACAACGGTCCAGCGACAGCTGCTCCCGAAGCCTCGCTCGTCTCCCGCTCCTCCCGACGGCCCTGCCATTCCTACCCACTGCGCATGCGCGAGTCGTGCTGCGCATCCCTAGTGGCCAGGCAATCTTCTGGGACCTGTGACGTGTCCCAGAAGATTGTCAGGAGGGAGGGGCCGCCTAGGAGGAGAGGAGGAGCCGCCTAGGTGGCCCAGAGGCAGAAGGTGGAAGAGGGACAGGAAGTCCCTCTGAAACCTGGGGACACCCTCCCCCCCCCCCTAAAAAAATGACATGCCAAATGTGGCATATAAGGGGGTGAGGAGTGCTTAAAGTTCCATTTTTGGGTGAAACTCCGCTTTAACCCTTGGATCGTCCCTGATTTTAACCCCTTCCCAACCAGTGTCATTAGTACAGTTACAGTGTATATTTTTTAGCACTGATCACTGTATTGGTGTCACTAGTCCCCAAAAAGTGTCAGTTAGTGTCCCGACTGTCTGCTGCAATATTGCACTCCCGCAATAAGTTGCTGATCGCCACCATTACTATTAAAATAAATAAATAAAAATTCCATAAAAATATCCCATAGTTTGTAGACGCTATAACGTTTGCACAAGCCAATCAATATACGCTTAATGTGATTTTTTTTTAACCAAAAATATGTAGCAGAATACACATTGGCCTAAATTGATAAAGGAATTTGATTTTTTTACTGAATATGTTTTATAGCAGAAAGTAATTTTAAAGATATTGTTTTTATTTTCAAAATTGACGGTCAGTTATTGTTAATAGCGCAAAAAAGTAAATACCGCAGAGGTGATCAAATACCATCAGAAGAAAGCTATATTTGTGGGGGGAAAAAGGGACATACATTTTATTTGGGTACAGCGTCACTCGACTGGGCAATTGTCAGTTAAAATAGTGCCTTATCGCAAAAAATGGCCTGGTCATGAAGGGAGGTAAACTTTCCGGGGTTAAAGTGGTTAGTGTGGCAGAGGTGTGTAAAGTGCAAAATGTATTTTATTCATTTAAAGAGGAAATAAACCCTGATGGGGTTTACTTCCTCTATATTCCCCTGCAAAGTAGAAACATAATGGGCTACTATGCATCGCATAGTAGCCCATTATGTGTCACTTACCTGCAAACGAACCCTGCAACGTCCAGCGGTATCCCCTGTGCAGGCAGAGTCCATCTTCAGCCCCTCTTCCTTCCAGGGACGCGACTCCGGCTCTGTGACTGGCCGGAGTCGCGTGACGTCACTCCCGGAAGCCGCCAGTCACGGCACGATCTCAGTGAAAAAACGGCACGGAGGCTGAAATGCTGAAATGACATCACCACATCTAGAACACTATGGGGTTGATTTACTAAAGCTGGAGGGTGCAAAAAATTGGTGCAGATGTGCATGTTAGCCAATCAGCTTCTAACCTCAGCTTGTTCAATCAAGCTTTGACAATAAAACCTTGAAGGTTTCTGTGTGGAGCTGCACCAAATTTTGCACTTTCAAGCTTTTTGGTGCGCGCGGGAGCCACCAGTCACGGCCCGATCTCAGTGAAGAAATGGCACAGAGGCCATTTCTTCACTGCGCATGTGCCGAAATGACGTTGGCACATCTAGTACACTGTATGTCTCCTAAACCGTGCAGGTTTGGGAGATATGCAGGGCACCTACAGGTAAGCCTTACTATAGACTTACCTGTTGTTACAAGTTGACAACCACTTTAACTCATCCACAGTTCCACTGCGCAGTTTAGCAGTCTACCTGCCTCAAAACCCCTGACAGCAATGGGTACACGGGAATTCATTTTAATGGCAAAGCACAGTTGTTTCAGCAGTGCTATACCAGGTGATCAATGTCAAATATAAAGGAAAAAGGAGGGTGCACTGACCTTGTGCATTACCAAAAATAATTTAATGAAGTAAAAACAGCAAAGGTTATACTCACATACAAACATGGCATACAAGCATATCAAAGCAACACCAATGGTGAATAGTTTCTCCTGAAATGTGGTTGGAACCGGAGACACCAGAGGACAAGACGGTATTGCAGGGTGGCTTACGTGTTTCGAGGGAGGACCCTCTTCCTCAGAGCCAAAGTGATTGGATTCATCTCTTTGGCTCTTAGAAAGAGGGTCCTCCCTCGAAAAGCGTAAGCCACCCTGCAATACCGTCTTGTCCTATGGTGTCTCCGGTTCCAACCACATTTCAGTAGAGACTATTCACCATTGGTATTGCTTTGATATTCTTGTATACCACGTTTTCTATGTGAGTATAACCATTACTGTTTTTGCTTCATTAAATTATTTTTGGTAATGCACAAGGTTGGTGCGCCCTCCTTTTTCCTTTATATGTTGCAGTTCCAAGGACACCCATTGTTCTGATGAGGGCAGCAAGGCCACAGACATTCCATATGAGAGGGGCTGACTGTATCACACATTTATAGACTCAGCACCCAAGCGCAGGAGATTTTTTCTTTGATCAATGTCAAAGGACAGTGATCACTAACTGAACGTTGATATGCTCAGCTCCCAGAACCTTCACTCCAGTCTACGGATGTAATAGACTTGTCGCAGCACACCCACAAACCATTTCATTTTTCACTGTGACCATTGTGCACCTTTAATTCTCCACCACAGGGACAACTGCATCTTAGATTTAACGAGCTTTGCAACTTTATTTTTTTTTTTTAATCTTCAGCTCACAGAAAACAGCAGATTTTAATTAAGTCTCAGTCCAAGTAGGTGGCAGCTACCCTGGCACTGAAAAGAATGACAAATAGCGCCGCTCACCCTCAACTCTCCTACCGCAGAGAAGGTGAGGAGTACGCCAATTTACCATGCTTTATTCCAACGAGAAGGAAATTAACTTTGCATGTCTGCAGTGTATAGAAGGGATTTTGTTTATTAACCCGAACAAGCACATTCAATTCTAGGAATACACTCAGGATATGCCAGCGCAAAGCTGCCATACAAATGAGAACACATTAAAAATTGACATTATTTTATGTGCTGGTTCCAGCTTCTGTTTTAGCTATATACATTTTTTTTTTTTTTTTTAGCCCGTCTACTCTCCACCACAAAACAGGAAAGGAGCAGACACAAAAGCCATAGGCTGGCACTCCAGGGGCAGAAACACACATCACTAAAGTACGATAAGCGTTTGTACAAAAACAGCCCAACAAATCACTGCCAGCTCATCATGCCCAATTCCTTTCTGCTTTCTTTATTCATATTTAAAAGGCAGACAGCAATATTTGTATTATGCCCCACAAATTCATGTTTAAGCTTTGGCTGCAGCTCAGTGGGAGGATAAGTGAGATGTTCGGCAGCACGCCTTTCTCTCACCGCCATGCGGCACTTAAGACGGCGATGTAGCATGAGGATAATTTGTATATTCTTAGAGGTTTGCACATGTTCAGCGGGATAAGGATTATATCTTGAGAATTAAATTAGCTGAGGAATTAGACGTGGCTAACACAGAAATCTTTCCATCTACTGGAGTGTTGAATGCATGTATATCACGTGATACGGAGCTGAATGGGCGCCGTTTATTTATAAACAGTATGACGCAGTTTCACACATGAATATGGTAATATATTTAATGGTTCTAGGTCTCTCTCCAGAATTGATGACTGATATGGAGAAAACAAATGTGTTGTTTTTGCAGAATCTTAAAGCATCCTGCACTGGCTCCAGGAGCCTGGAGGCTTTGTAGAGCTCTGGGTGGGAATAAGCCTCCATTCCTATGAAAACATCATATCTGGTAGCAAGACCTCATTATAGACCTCACGTACTTCAAAAATGCACTTTTAACAGGCAAGATGGTATTAGATTTTCCAAGTTATAGACCTTATATCAGTAAACAATGTTGTTCCCTCTAGTGGCCAATATACAAACGTTCTTAATTGATAGAAGATCAAAAATATGGAAGCAAACTTGTGACGGTCATACCAAAATGACTTTACTTTAACATTGTGTGAGCCACTAGCTGGCAGGATTATAGCTGTGTTTGTTACACTTGGTTTCTCTCCAGGACTGGTGACTGATATGTAGAAAACAAACCTGTTGTTTTCCCAGAACCTTAATAAGTCCTACCCTGGGTGCTGGAGCCCGGAGACTTTATAGAGTTCTGGGTGGGACAAGACAGGGGATGCAGCTCTGGGAGTTTTTCAGTCAGGCTTCGGTAAGAACAAAAATGGCCTATACCTATAGAAAGGGCATTATCCTACTTTAATCAAAGCTGCACAGTTTATTTTTACCTTACTGCATAGGCAGTTTTCTGGTAAAGGTGATCAAGCTCTTTAACTGCAGCAGATTAGTCAAGACACCAAGCTGCATGTACTGTCTGACAGGGCTGTGTAAATCTTGGGACAGGACGGACCAAAATACAAATTCTTTGTCCGTTTAAACTAGTTAATGCTAGTATTTGCTCGTGCTGCAGCAACACATATTACTCGTAGTAATGCACTGTGGAGCTATTCATTTTTAATAGCACCCCAACGCACAAACATTGCAACACACTATTATTATACAGGATTTATATAGCGTCAGCAGTTTGCGCAGCGCCTTACAATGTGGAGGGGGGACAGCACAATTACAATACAGTTCAATACAAAAGGAACAGGAGGGCCCTGCTCATGGAGCTTACAATCTAAAGGGAGGGGGAGGTGGTACAAAAGGTAATAGCTGTGGGGGGTGATCTGATGGGGGTGGCTCGGGTACACTTCTTATGTGGAGGTGGGGTAGGCTTCCCTGAATAAATGAGTTTTCAGGGATCAACTAAAGGCGGACAGGTTAGGGGCTGACCAAACTTACTGGGGCAGGGAGTTCCAGAGGATGGTAGAGGCTCTGGAGAAGTCCTGGAGGTGAGCATGGGAGGAGGTAACAAGGGGGCTAGAGAGCAGGAGGTCTTGGGAGGAGCGGAGAGGACGATTAGGGCGATATCTGCAGATGAGGTTGGTGATGTAGCTGGGGGGATGTTGTGCATGACTTTGTATGTTGTGGTCAGTATTTTGAATTTTATACGGTGGTGTAGTGGAAGCTAGGAAAGGGATTGGCAGAAAGGAGCAGCAGTCGCAGATCGGTCAGTAAGGTGTATTAGTCTAGCAGCGGCATTCATAATAGACTGAAGGGGGGATAGCCTCTGTAAAGGTAGGCCAGTAAGGAGGGAGTTGCAGGAGTGGAGGTGGGAAATAACCAAGGAGTGAATAAGTTGTTTTGTGGTGTTGTTAGGAAGGAGCAAATTCTGGAAGGTTAGGGTGGCAAGATGTAGCCAGTGACTGGAGAGGTCAGAGTCCAGGATTACACCCAGCACCCTGGCATGTGTGGAAGGACCAATGGTTGCGCCGTTGATCTTAATGTTGAAGTCATGGGGAGAGGACCCGGAAGGAGGAAATATAACAAGCTCAGTTTTAGAAAGATTGAGTTTGAGAAAGTGGTGTGACATCCATAGCGATATTTTACTCAGTAAGTTTGTGACACGTGAGGAGATCGAGGGGGTGGGTTGAGGAGTTGAGAGATAGATCTGGGTGTCGTCAGCATAGAGGTGGTGTTGGAAGCCACAGGAGGTTATCAACTGGTCCAGGGACAAGGTATAGAGAGAGAATAGGCACATGACAACAGACCATAGTGCACCGCGGGCAACTTATGTGACATGTTCAATAGTTATTATTTTTATTATTTCTACAGGATTTCAATAGCTTGCGTGGTGCTTTGAGATCTTTTTGTGCACTAGAAGTCCATTGAGTTTAATGGGCTGCCTTGATATACGTGACGTAATGAGAGCACACATGTAAATGGGCTCTTAGAGTTTGCCAATAATAAATGCACACACATTAGTGGTACTTTCATATAAAGCACCCCTTGCCAACCACATCTAATAGGAGTTAAGAAACAATGGTCTAGACAATGCTTTAGGTTGCTGCTGAGAATTATAAAACAAAGTAGAATGAAATAATAATAAGGAAAAAGTCGGTGTGATGGGGATCCTTTCATCTCTATGACACGCGAGTAGCTTAGCTGTAGCTCCAATGTGTGCAGCATCTTATCTGATGTTGCTATGGAGGGGTACTGTCTATAGCGCTTACCTTGAGAAGACACAGAGCTCTGAGCGGCTGTTGCTAGGATACCGGCATCTCTTTTTCTTTTGGCAAAGGGAAAAGCACAGAGATCTAAAGGCAGCTGGGCCCGCCATGCAAGACCCACTATACGTCTTACTTGTATAATGGTAGCTGACACAGGCAGGCAAATGCATAAGCTGCTCACAACTCATATTTGACTTTTATCTCAGAAGGCTTGGCCATATTTTTATTAATATACAGAAGTCACATCTCAGTTAATGCTGGCCATACGCTGCTTGAATTCCAAAATCCTCAAATCCGAGCTATGGGTGGTCTTGGCCGGGTGGAAATATATTGGCCAAACAGCGAATGCATTCAATCAGATACTGTCACTGTTCTAGTATTCAGCAGCTGACGGTCCCACTGGCTTCTGAATATAATAGTCAGAAGTGGAGATTCCTTCATCTACTTTATTTATTGTGGATTGGGGAATCAACTGATTTCTCTCGAGGGTGAGAGAAATCTTAACGTGTATGGGCAGCTTAAAGCGGAACTAAAGTCCCCATACTTACCTGTCCAATAGTCGCCAGCATCTTCTTTTGAGTGCTGGTTATGGACCTCTTCATTGGCTGGCGGGGGATGACACCACTCCTGTGCATGCGCAGGAGGCCATCATCCCGGCACTCGCAGATGCCAGACCTGCACTGTAAGCTGGGCTGCGCATGCACAGCTCAGTTTACAGTGCTGGAGGAGACGGCGAGCAGACTGGTAGGGGCATTTGGCGCTGCATGGCTCTTCTGAAATCAAAATCTGCCTGCCTAAAAAGGTCAAACTTTTTTACTATATTTATTGTATTTATTTTTTATTATTATTTGTATTATTTTATTCTGCTGCTGCTGTATGGTCAGCTTGTGACAGAGACTCTTGAAGGCTCATCACCCCTCACCCACTGATAATCACCTTACCCTGCTGCTCCGTTCTTCCCATTGCTTCTGAGAATGGGGAAGTATGGAACCCTCTCCCTTTCCTCTGAGGATGCAGTCCTCAGGCTTGGCGATTGACCACTGACTGTCACGTGGGGAATGGGAGCTGGTCATTAACCCTGTGAAAGCTCTAACACTATTCTGAGAGTGGTGGAGAACACAAAAAAGATGAGTATCAGTGGGTGGGGGTGACCTCTCAAATATACCCATCACTTTGTCCTAAATGGTAGGGACACATTCCCTTTAATGAATCCCAGTCTGCCTTAAAAAATCTTATGGGCACCTCCTTGCAATAGAAATCTATTATATTCGAATCTCCAGTGGTTCATGTCTCCTACCTCCTGCAGCCTACTTCAGACTTTTCAGCATTCAACACCTCCAGGAGTGTTGGATGTCCATGTGCCTAGGCACATGCTATACTTCCATCCTCCACCCTCTTCATTAGCTGTTGATCTCCCTGCAAGGAGAAACTGGGCCACATACCCTGATGGACTAGTACACTGGTACTAGAGCCTGGCCAGGTAGGTGAGATACGAGGAAGCTTTGGGAGAAGAAGGGGGGGGGTAAGGGGCTGTGGAGGTAGATGTGCGCAGAGGTGGAGGATAGGGGAGAGTAGTACAGATGTCAGGGCCAAGCAGAAGGGGTGGAAGGGAGATGTGGACAGACACACTGTGCATAGCGCACCCCTAATCCTTGCACTTTGTATGTAGCGCACTCCTCAAATCTGCACTCTGTACACAAAGCACTCCTAAACTCTGCACTCTCAATGTAACACACTCCTGAACTCTGCACTCTGTACCACATACTCTTCTCTCTCTCTTAATATCTTATTACTAAAACCAGTAATAATCGAATGCAGAGACAATTATTTATTATGATAAAGAGTAGATACATTTGTAAAATCCAGCCCTTTCAGGGCAACTATAATTCTGATGCGGCCCATGATGCAATTGAGTTTGACACCCGTGCTTTATATGAAAATAGGGCCGCTTTAAAAAATAAAGTATGGGGTTGGATTTTTTTCTGACTCCTACTTACCTAGGTGGATGCAGCATTGATCCGATGCTGCATCTGTCCCCCACAGGCTCTAACACTGATCGCTCGGTTCTCACAGCTCCCTGGAGCGCTCCTCACTGGAGCGCTGGGCTGTGGCGGGTGCGGGATCGGCCGGCTCAGGCTCTCAGCTTTGTCCAGGCATGTGGACGGATTCCGACTTCACTGACGCGATCTTGCCCGAGCCTGGACTGGCTCTGTGATGTCAGCCAACAGTGGGCTTCATCCCGCCATCTGCTGAAAATGGGTCACAGGACGAACTGCACTCCTGTGATACACAGGAGAAGTACAGGCAAACAAGCTTTGGCTTTACTTCTCCTTTAAGTAGTGTCAGCTACTTTGTAAAAACTCAGCTCTACTCCATATGTTCCTTTTTAACACTGCTGTCATTACATATCATTTCCATACCAGCCCCCTTCCATAAGACAAGCTGGCAGCGCTGGTATAGACGTACAAGAAGGACATAACTCACTATCTGTTTTTATTCAATAAAGAATAGACTTTCCCAAGCAGCAGGGCTGCTCTGTGTTTCTGTTGTGGGTTTGTGTTACTATACTTGGTAAATATTCCGTTTATCCCCAAAGGCACTCTGCGAGTATTTTTGGAGTGAGCATGTGTGGTGCTCGCTAGGAGCTAAAAGCAGCTTCAAGGGAATATCAGTTATTTACAAAAGCCTCGGCCTTCAAATCCATCCTTCTCATACAAGCAGCGGTCAGTATATCACCATAGTGACATCTGAGATCTCAGTTCATAGTGACAACCAGTGTTGCCAACCTCCCGCAGCATTTTTTACTAGCAAAACATGGAAAATTTACTGGCAGAGCACATTTTTTTACTGGCACCTTGAAAAATAACAGAACTCCTATGAAAAACTAAGACAATTGATATTTAAACACAACATGGAAACACTGACAAAACCCATATCAAGTAATTGATCAGACCGTGATATTTATAGACAGTTGTAAAAATCACAGATTTTTACAAACTGTCAGTAAATTTACTGGCGGCTGGCAACCTTGGCGACAACTGACATCTCAGTTCACGACCTTGACCTCCAGCACAGCAGCTATCTTAGAGGGAAACAAGGAGGATAATATAATACTTAACGTGCACCTGTCACATTTTCACATACAATACAGAGAGCTTGCGCTAGTTTGTTTTGGTAATCAAAGAAACATAAAAAGGAAGGATGATGTTAAAATAAACCTGTCATTAACATTCACACTTAAAATGAATAGGTCGCCATCCGCATTACCAAACTACTGTATGTTTAAGAGTAAAAGGTAAGGCTGTCCATACATTATACAATTTTCTTATTCAATTTCCTTTAGATTTACCTTCAACTACAGTGGGGAAATTAATTATTTGATTCCCTGCAGATTTTGTAAGTTTGCCCACTTACAAAGTAATGGAGGGTCTATAATTTTTATCATCGTGTATTTTAACCACTTCAGCCCCGGAAGGATTTCCAGCTTTAGGACCGGAGCCTTTTTTGCGATTTGGCGCTGCTTCGCTTTAACTGACAATTGCGCGGTCGTGCGGCGTTGTACCCAAACTAAATTTGCGTCCTTTTTTTCCCACAAATAGAGCTTTCTTTTGGTGGTATTTGATCACCTCTGCGTCATTTCTGATCGCCGCTATAAACAAAAGAAGAGCGACAATTTTGCAAAAAAAAAACAAATTTCTTACTTTTTGCTAAAATACAAATCCAAAAAAAAAAATATAAAAAAACATTTTTTTTCACCGTTTTTGGCCGATTTATATTCTTCCCCATATTTGCGATAAAAAAAATTGCAATCGGCGTTTATTGATTGGTTTGCGCAAAAGTGGTCGCGTTTACGGATGATGAGAATTCATTTTTGGGGTTTTTATTTTTTTTTATTTTTTTACTAGTAATGGCGGCGATCTGCGATTTTTAGCGTTACTGCGATATTGGGGCGGACATGTCGGAACGTTTTGACACTTTTTTGGGACCATTGGCATTTATACAGCGATCAGTGCTATAAAAATGCACTGATTACTGTGTAAATGCCATTGGCAGTGAAGGGGTTAACCTGCAGGGGGCGCGCTAAGGGTTAAGTATGTTCCCTGGGCGTGTTCTAACTGTAGGGGGGCTTGCCTAGCTGGGGAAGGGAAGTGGTCACAGCCTTCATGTACAGGAAGGCTGTGATCACAGCCCTTCCCCCTCACACAGAGCGGAGGTCCGTGTTTACTTACACGGACCTCCATTCCTCCGCTCCTTCACTCCGGGGGGGGGGCATCGCGGGTGGCCGGCGGCAATCGAAGCCGCCGCACCCGCTCCCTGGCCCCCCCGAACACAGTGAGCGCGTGCCTCCGGCGGCACGCGCGCGGTCACAGTGGCTCTGTATCGCGCCCGCCGTCGTATGACGCCGATTTGCGTTACAGAGCCACTTTGTCGCCGTCAATTGCCGACCAGCGGTCGGCAAGCGGTTAAATGATAGAGTCAGAATATCAACCAAAAATCCAGAAAAAAAACACACAATACAAATGTTATAAATTGAGTTGCAGTTCAGTGAGTAAAATAAGTATTTGATCTCCAAGCAAAAGATGATTTAGTACTTGGTGGAGAAACCCTTGTTGGCAAGCACAGAGGTCAGACGTTTCTTGTAGTTGGTGACCAGGTTTGCACACATCTCAGGAGGGATTTTGTTCCACTCTTTATACAGATCTATCTTGGCTGTCACTTGGAAACTTGAATTTTCAGCTCCCTCCATATATTTTCTATAGGATTAAGGTCTGGAGACTGGCTAGGGCATTCCATAACCTTAATGTGCTTCTTCTTGAGCCACTCCTTTGTTGCCTTGGCGGTATGTTTTGGGTCATTGTCATGCTGGAAGACCCATCCATGACCCATCTTCAGTGTTCTGGCTGAGGGAAGAAGGTTCTCATCCAAGATTTTACAATACATGGTCTTGTCCATTGGCTCCTCAATGCGGCAAAGTTGGTCTGTACCTTTAGCAGAGAAACAGCCCCAAAGCATAATGTTTCCACCTCCGTGCTTGACTGTAGGGATGGTGCTCTTAGGGCGATAGTCAGCATTTTTCTTCCTTTAAAATCTGCGAATCCCCCTCCTCAAGAAGGCACATGTACAGTCATGCCAATGAACATCTAAATGATTCAGAGAAGGATTGAGAGGAAGTACTGTGGTCAGATGAGACAAAAGTTGAGCTCTTTGGCATCAACTGGACTGGTCGTGTTTGGAGGAAGAAATTGCTGACTATGACCCTAAGAACACCATCCCTACAGTCAAGCACGGATGTGGAAATATTATGCTTTGGGACTGTTTCTTTGCTAAAGGTATGGGCCGACTTTGCTGCATTTAGGGGCCAATGGACGGGGCCATGTATTGTAAAATCTTGGATGAGAACCTTCTTCCCTCAGCCAGAACACTGAAGATGATTCGTGGGTGGGTCTTCCAGCATGACAAATACCCAATACATACCGCCAAGGCAACAAAGGAATGACTCAAGAAGAAGCACATTAAGGTCATGGAGTGGCCTAGCCAGTCTCCAGACCTTAATCCTATAGAAAATGTATGTAGGGAGCTAAAACTTCAAGTTGCCAAGAGAGAGCCAAGAAACCTTAAGGATTTAGAGAAGATCTGTAAAGAAGAGTGGACCAAAATCCCTCCTGGGATGTGTGCAAACCTGGTAACCAACTACAAGAAACGTCTTACCTCTGTGCTTGCCAACATGGGTTTCTACACCAACTACTAAGTCATGTTTTGCTTGGTGATTAAAATACTTATTTTACTCACTGAACTGCAACTCAATTTATAACATTTGTATCATGTGTTTTTTTCTGGATTTTTGGTTGATATTTTGTCTCCATCATTTAAAATACACCGGTGATAAAAATTATAGACTTAATTTCTTTGTTAGTGGGCAAAGTTACAAAATCTGCAGGGGATCAAATAATTATTTCCCCCACTGATCCTGATCACATACAAATTGAAAGTATTTAGGTGTAACTAAAGGAAAATTGTACAAGAGAATTGTATAATGTATGGCCAGCCTCTTTCTTGCCGTGAGTAAAACGCTGTCTCAGAGCTTCCCAATGTGACCGAAAGCCTAGACAAGGGTCAAAGGTCTTTGGCTACTAGGAACATCGTGGGTGTTTCACATCATTAGAAACTACACCAAGGTAATTGTTTCCTGACTGCGAATGGCTGGCTTGCAGGTAGATGAGCATCAAGGCATTACTAAACACTGAACAGAGCTTATTTATGTAATCTTTTTGCCCCATGTACATATAGGTATAAATTTACAAACTGTACATGGTTTCTAAAAAACCTTAACACAAGATTATGTATGTAAAACCCTCCTAATTACGCTGCTAGGTTTGGTTAGGCCCCTGTTGGGGTAATGTCGCCCCACAGGTGTGGGTGGACACAGTTTATGGTTACGGTTACTTGGTGCTCGAGCCCTAAAAGACTGAGTGGGATAATGTCGCCCCGCAGGTGTGGGTGGACAGTGCTTATGGTGGTACCTGGTGATTGGTACAGTTACTTGGTGCTCGAGTCCTGAAAGACTAAACAGGTGGTTTGGTGAAAGTTTTCATGGTGATATTGGTCTGTGTGTTTAATGTTAAAGGTATGGTACAACGAAGGTTAAAGGTTATCATATTTGTTTTAAAACCCAAATAAAGGGGCCGCGGCCATAAGTTTCCACGCTTCAGTTTCATAGTTTTCTTTACTATCATGATTGATCAGATGGCGATGGTGGGTTGGAATTATGGTGGCTGTTTATAGGGTTGTACAGTCTCATGTAATCAGCAGAGCCGTGTGTGATTACTTTAGGCTGCTTTGGGTTCTGCAGGCTTCAAGTTTGATTGTTCAGTTTTTTTGTTGAGCCAGCTGACAGAACAAAAAAAAACTGCACCGATGCCCCCATCCACACATTTGATGTGGGTGGGAGAATCCTCCCTGCTGTGTCTTATTCTGACAGTGGGACCTCCCTGCCATCAGAATTCATTGATGAGGGCTTTTTCCAACAAGCTAGTTCATGAGACGCTGATCAATAGATCAATTTCTCATGAATGGGAATGGCCATATGTGGATCAAAATTTGTCCAGTTCTTGTTGAACCGGCTGAATTTTGGTTCATGTATGGCCACCTTAAAGCGGTAGTAAACCCGCCTGATAAAAAAAAAAAAATCCTGCAAGACAATAGCATAATATGTTAGTATGCATCGCATACTAACATATTATGAAATACTTACCTTAGAACAAGGCACCGATGCCCGGGTCGGTCAGCGCTAAGGACGCTGACATGTTGGTCCTCTTATTTCTTCTGGGTACGCGGCTCCGGCGATGTGAGTGGCCGGAGCCGCATGGGAGCTCTTCGTTCCGGCAGCCAGCTCTGATTTGCCGGCCGCCTTGGCCGGATCATCAGAGCGCATGCCCCGCTAATGTCAGCGGCTGCATGCAGGGTGAATATCTCCTAAACCACGTAGGTTAAGGAGATATTCCTTTTACCTACAGGTAAGCCTTATTATAGGCTTACCTGTAGGTAAAAACAATAGTGGGGGGTTTACTACTGTTTTCACTCCCACAATCTAACCATCTTGCGCAGCCATACTACATACAAACGGACTAATGGCACATAGGACAAGAAAAGTCTTGAACTTACAAAGTCACTATACATTCCCCTTAAGGGAAATTATGAAATTTTAGAAGTTTGTATGCATATGCTCTTGATTATAGGTTTTAAAAACATCTAACGGGGTACATCCACGATATTCAGTTTACAAAGCATGGTAGGCTTTCTAACCGCACTCTTTGTATAGGTGAGTCAATTAAACCATTTATCTGTGCTGGAGAGTCTCTCCTATGTAAAGCTGGCCATACATTATACAATTTTCTTGTTTAATTTCTTTTAGATTTACCTTCTACTATTCAGTGCAAGGGCCTGCTTGATTGCATACAAACTTAAAAGTGTTTAGGTTTGACCTCATAATTTATGGTTTTGGTCACTCTATAATGTATGGCCAGCCTAAGTCATTTTGCAGTGTGTGTAATCTGATTTCCCTGCTATTCATGTCTATTTCACAACAGCATCTGTTATCTGAGCCTTCAAAAAACTGCTCTTGTTCAGAGCTTATCATCTGCTGGCTGTGAGTGGTAAATACAAAAATATTCATATGCAATATGAGCATTAAGCTATTTCAAAACAACATCTTTTACCATGAGCATATTGTAGGAAGATATAATAAGACGCTATACAATCCCTTTAACCACTTGGCCACTGGGCACTTAAACCCCCTTCCTAACAAGACCAATTTTCAGCTTTCTGTGCTCTCACATTTTGAATGACAATTACTCAGTCATACTACACTGCACCCATATGAAATGTTTGTCTTTTTTTCAAACAAATAGAGCTTTCTTTTGGTGGTATTTAATCACCATTGGGATTTTTATTTTTTGTGCTATAAATGGAAAAAGACTGAAAATTTTGTAAAAAAAATGCATTTTTCGTTGTTTCTGTTATAAAATTTTGCAAATTAGTAATTTTTCTTCATAAATTTTGGCCAAAATTTATACTGCTACATATCTTTGGTAAAAATAACCCAAATAAGTGTATATTATTTTGTCTTTGTGAAAGTTATAGGGGTTGATTTACTAAAGGGAAAAAGACTGTGCACTTTGCAAATGCAGCTGCCCTCTGCAAGTGCAGTTGCTCCAGAGCTTAATAAATGTGCAAAAACTCTGCTGACTTCCCTCATCCAATCATGTGGAAACAAAAATGCAGTTTTTTTCCATTTTCTTTGCACATGATTGGGTATTCTTTGCAAAGTGAAGCCTTACCTCATTAACTAACCTCTGGAGCAACTGCACTTTCAGAGTGCAACTGCACTTTGCAAAGTGCACAGGCTTTTTGCCTTTAGTAAATCAACCCCATAGAGTCTACAAGCTATGGTGCCAATCACTGAAAATTGATCACCTGATGTACTGATGGCCGATCTCATTTCTTGAGACCCTAACAAGCCAGGAAAGTACAACGACCCCCCAAATGACCCCTTTTTGGAAAGTAGACAGTCAAAGGTATTTAGTAAGAGGCATGGCGAGTTTTTTGAAATTGTATTTTTTTTTTAAACAATTCTTTGCAAAATGAAGATTTTTTTTATCTGTTTTTTTTTTTCACAAAATTGTCATATTAACAGGTTATTTCTCACTCCCAGCATATGCATACCACCAATTACACCCCAAAACACATTCTACTACTCCTCCTGAGTATGGTGATACCACATGTGTGAGACTTTTACACAGCCTGGCCACATACAGAAGCCCAACATGCAGGGAGCACCGTCAGGCATTCTAGGAGCATAAATTACACATCTAGTTTCTTGACTACCTCTTGCACTTTTTAAGGCCCTGGAGCACCAGGACAATGAAAACGCCCAAAAAATTACCCCATTTTGGAAAGTAAATTCCCCAACATATATTCTATGAGGCATGATAAGTCTTTTGAACATGTTTTTTCCACAAGTTTGTGGAAAATGTGGAAAGAAAATGAAAATGCATTTTTTTTTTTACACAAAGTTGTCCATTTATACAATATTTCTAACACACAGCATGTACATAGCAAAAATGACACCCCAAAATATATTCTGCTACTCCTCCCGAGTATGGCGATACCACATGTGTGACACTTTTACACAGCCTGGACACATACAGAGGCCCAACATGCAGGGAGCACCGTCAGGCGTTCTAGGGGCATACGTTTCAAATCTAATTTGACTACCTATTACACTATTGTGAGGCACTGTAGTGGCACTGATGGGCGCTGTAGTGGCATGGATGTGTCACGGATGAGAACTGATGTGGTATAGATGAGCATGAATGAGACATAAATGAGCACGGATGGGGGTGGATAAGCCGTAGATGGGGATGACTGAGCACGGATGGATGGCTGGGCACGGATGCATGGGTAAGCACGGATGCATGGGTGAGCATTCATGGATAGGTGAGCACAGATGGATGGTGGAGCATGGATTCATGGCTGAGCACAGATGCATGGGTGAGCATGAATGCATGGGTGAGCACAGATGGATGGCAGAGCACAGATGCATGGCTGAGCACGGATGCATGACTGAGCATGAATACATGAGTGAGCACAGATGGATGGGTGAGCACGGATGCATGGGTGAGCACGGATGCATGGGTGAGGATGGCTAGATGGGTGAGCACAGATGCATGGGTGAGCACGGATGAGGCTGGATGGGTGAGCACAGCTAGATGGGTAAGCACCGATGCATGGGTGAACACCGCTGGATGGGTGAACACGGATGCATGGATGAACACGGATTCATGGGTGAACACAGATGCATGGGTGAACACGGATGAGGCTGGATGGGTGACGCGGCTGGATGGGTGAGCATGGCTGGATGAGTGAGCACGGAAGGATGTGTGAGCACGGATGCATGGGTGAACATGGATGCATGGGTGAACACGGATGCATGCGTGAACACGGATGAGGCTGGATGGGTGAGCACGGGTGAGGCTAGATGGGTGAGCATGGATGAGGCTGGATGGATGGGTACAGGGTATGGATGGGCAGACTGGCACATAGCAGTTCTGTGGGCTCTTCAGATCCTGCCCACAGCACCACTGCATCTCCTCTCTCCCCTGGCCTCTCACACGGTGCGGAGAGGGGAGAGATAAGCCGGATATCCGCCTGCTTGTTTACATCTGACCGATCACGTTGTAAACGGCCGCTGCAAGCGGCCATTTACTGCGATCCGTGATGCGGATACTCCCGGGTGTGCGCCCCAGGGGGTGCGCGGGAGTGCTATTCTGGGAATACGTTATAGTACGCCCTCCCAGAACAACGGATCCACCTTACGGCCGGGTGTTTACAGTACACGGTCGGCAAGTGGTCAATGAGCAATCATGTCCATATACATACACTATATTACCAAAAGTATTGGGATGCCTGCCTTTACACACACACACACGAACTTTAATGACGCCCCGGTCTTAGATGCGCTGGGATGCCATTAACATTCATGTGCGTGTAAAGGCAGGTGTCACAATACTTTTGACAATATAGTGTATGTGACTGTAAAATATACACGGTAAAGCCTTTTCTTAAGCAGCAATATTCATTGACTGTATAAATGTTTTTTCATTGTGTTGTATCTATTTCATTCTTTTCTGCCCCAAATTATCAATGACCTCCTGTGCTAGCTAAATACTCCTAATCTGACTGTACTGCCTAATGTGCCTTGTCCACTGCTTGTATTTTTATTATTCTCAATAGAATTTTCTTGTGAAAAAAAAAACATAAAAAAGAGAGAGAAAAATTATAGATTCCCTTTAAAGCAACATGACAGAGCCATCTTAATGATAACAATGGTATCTCTCACACAGATGCAATAACTCTTTGGTTCATGCCATTTATTGTTTTTGAAAGGTTTATATCACATATGTCAAACACAAGGCCCGCGGGCCGAATGAGGCCCTCCAGGCCTTGTCATGTGGCCCTCGCACCCAGTTTTGCAGCCGGAATGTGGCAGAACTCCATTTTGCCACCTCCAACTTTGGTAGTAGAGCCAGGCAAGGTAGAAGAGAGAAGCAAGGATGCTTCGGTGAGGGGGTTGGTGTTGCACATTGTGCATAGCGCACCCCTATACCCTGCATTCTGTACACTGCACACCACTGAACTTTGTATGCAACGCACTCCTGAACCCTGCACTCTGTACATAGCATAAACCTCAGTTCTGCACTCTGCACATAACGTACTCTTGAACCCAGCACTTTTTACGTATCGCACCCAAGATACAACCGGCCCTTTTAGGGCAACCATACGGCTAATGCGGCCCTCGATGAAATGGAGTTTGACACCCCTGGTTTATATCAAGGGAAACAAGATAGTTGTCTTAAAGTCCATATCTAATGCATTTATTGGTATTGGCTTTATTGTACATTGCCTTATAGCTTCTTTTGCTTTAGAACTCGTACATTACAAAGAGGTTGTTGTTCAATATCTGTATTGTCTGAAGATAATATGCTGTCATTTGGAATTCCCCTTTTAACGGCAAATGCATAATTGATTGCAAGCACGTGCATGTACTTGTTATGCCTTCTATATAATTGACATTGCTCTGAAAACGTATCTGCAATTGTTGAAGAACAGAAGTAGAGCAAGCCTGATGTGCAGTGCAAAGCAGAAGAACAACAGACAAGCTGGATTTTTTCGCGAAGCGCTTCAGTTGGCACTTTAGGTCACGACTATGGACACCAGCCTACACATTACATTGAATTAGGTATACCACCTGGGTTAGAACCAAACTGCCAACATCCCTAATGTGTATGTAGAGAAACAAAATTGTACCCCCTTGTACTTGGGACTTTTAAAGGCAGACTAAATAATGTTCTTTTTTTTATAAAAATAGAAAAGTTTATTACATAGTAGATAAAAGTTTTTTGGGTGTATACATCACCAATACAAACATAGTACAAAAAGATAACTCATGAATTTTCAAGGATATTCGGATACTTCTCAAATTCCCAACGCGTTTCAGGAACTTGTCCTTTCTTCAGGGGCAATACTGCAGAGAAGTATATTCTTATGGAAAACAAAAAAGCCAGGCTCTTCATATGAGTGAGCAAAAACAGCAACACCACTATACATAAAGCCGAGACAGATGAAACTGTGCCTGCAAAAATGTGCTCCCTGGATGGGCAGAGAGCCACACACATGTCCTATGTGCCCACCGCTTCCAGTGAGTTCCCAAAGGAATCGGTCCAATGAGATAACTCTGGATAACAGATATTGCGTGGCGGTCACAACAAATTGTTCATGCGCCAATAACGCTATCAAAAAACTGGGAAGATCCCAAAGGAGATGGGCAAACACTTTGGTGTGTGTGCGTGTATAGTAAATGGCGGCGAGACACACTCAATTGGAGCATTTCAGAGGGCAGATAGTATGAACAGGCCTTATAGTGTTGTAAACTGCTAAAAAAACCTTTTCTCATCAGCAGTTAGAGCAGTCTTGTGACTTCTATCAGTGTCTGGTTAAAGCTTGTAGGAGGAATTTTCATTCACCTGTGATTGTCCTATCAGTGCTGATCACATGCACTCTCCTAAGAACAAAAAAAAACTTGTAGCAATACACACCAAACTGAGCATGTGCAGCTTGTCCTCTAGCCTCTGTTCTATCAGGAGATGGATTGGGGATGTTGGAAGAAAGGGAGGATCAGAGAAGACAGGATAAAACAGCCTTTTCACACAATGCAGAGGATTAACTTTACTGCATATACAGACTGATTTTACGTTTGTCGGTTTAGTAACACTTTAAGATAGCATTTAGACTGCCTTTACTCTGAGCAGAACAAATTATTTCAGCAGGATAACAATGTTCCCAGGGTAGCTTCAATTTTTTTTTTTTGGTTCCTCAGTTTGCCATCCATTGGAAGCACACACTACCACCCTCCAAAGGTGAGTATTTAAAAGAGAAGTAAGATTTTTTTTTGGATTCATACGTACCTCGGTCGGATTCTGCATCTGTGCCCCGGTGCCTCTACACTGAGAACCGAGCGGTCGAATACCGCCGATCACTCAGTTTTCAAAGCTCCATAAGCAGAGAGCTGTAGACTGTCAGTCACAGCTCTCTGCTCTTCTCCCTCCTCGCTCACTGGAGCGCAGAGCTGTGGAGGGGGCGGAGCGGCCATCTCAGGCTCTAAGTGGCTCGCTGAGAGGCTGAGACGGGTGTCAGTCCAGGCACCTGGTGGATCCAGACTCTGTGGTCGTGATGACATGGTGCCTGGACTGATATTGGTGACATCAGCACTTCAGTTCGCTCTCTGCTAAAAACGGGTCACAAGAGTACAAAATGAATTGCACTCCTGTCTGTAATTTATAGGAAAACTACAGCCAAACAAGCTTTGGCTATACTTCTCGTGCGACGTTGTGCCCAAGCGAAATTTACGTCCTTTTTTCCTCACAAATAGAGCTTTCTTTTGGTGGTATTTGATCCCCTCTGCGTCATTTATGATCGCCGATATAAATAAAAAAAAGAGCGACAATTTTGCAAAAAACTGTTTTCCTTACTTTTTGCTTAAATACAAATCCAAAAAAAAAATATATAAAAAACTATTTTATTCTTCCTCATATTTTTGGTTAAAAAAATCGCAATCGGCATTTATTGATTGGTTTGGGCAAAAGTTGCCGCTTTTACAGATGATGAGAATTCATTTCTGGGGTTTTTATTGTTTAACTAGTAATGGCGGCGATCTGCGATTTTTAGCGGTACTGCGATATTGCAGCGGACATGTCGGACCATTTTGACACCTTTTTGGGACCACTGGCATTTATACAGCGATCAGTGCTATAAAAATGCACTGATTACTGTGTAAATGCCATTGGCAGTGAAGGGGTTTACCTGGAGGGGGCGCTCTAAGGGTTAAATGTGTTCTCTAGGTGTGTCCTAACTGTATGGGGGCTGGGCTGGCAGGGGGAGGGGAGTGATCACGGCTTCCATATACAGGAAGCCTGTGATCACAGCCCTTCTCCCTCTATGAGAACGAAGATCCGTGTATACATAGCCGTTGGTGATCAAGTCCGCCCTACCTGCTCCCTGGCTCCCCCAGAACACAGTGAGCGTGCAAGCGTGCCTCCGGTGATGCGCACGCTCTCACAGTGCGCAATCTCACACTCTTGCAATCTTGCAATAACAAGCCATCTTGTCGCCCTCAAACTGCAGTTGGCGGTCGGTAAGTGGTTAAAGAGGTGTTCCAGCCTGGGAAAAAAAATTAAGTCAGCAGCTACAAATGTTGTAGCTGCTGACTTTTAATATATGGACACTTGCCTGTCCGGGGAGCCCGCAATGTCGGCACCCCAGCCGGTCGGGTGCTGCCACCACCATCTCCACTAAGAGAAACTAGCAGTGAAGCCTTTCGGCGCCATCTCCGGATGGTTAGGAACTAAAAGGTGCCAAATGTGGCAAGGGAGGGGGGAGGAAGTAAATAAGCGGAAGTTGGGTGGAACTCCGCTTTAAGGACTTCAGTTCCACTTTCATAACAACATGGAATTTACATAAAGATCAGATGCAGTGCAGCTGATCAGGGCGGCATGGTAGTGCCAGGAACGTATTAGTGGGCGGAGGGTGACCCATCAAGAGAACCTGTCACTTTTCCCTTAATGTAAGTTCGCCATGATGCAAACATCATCCAAATTAGCTAATCACATTTCTGTGGATATTGGGAAATCCTAGTGGGAAGGATTGTTCCTATAGTTAGAAAGTCACAGAAGACAGATGTCCATACTGCACAATGGCACACTACTTCCACCCAGTATGATGCTGCCTCTGATAGCACATTATCGTGGGTGGAATATGGAGTGTGCAGCATATGTTTAACATGTAAATGAATCAAACGCATCCGCGCTTCCACCACCTCGATAATCCACAGTGACGTTCCCTTACGGAGGAAAACAATGTGCCATCCGTAACTATTTCTCACATTTCAAAACGCTGCTGGTGATTGTTCTTACAAAAAATTGCCAAATACAGTACTGTGCATAGAGGTCACCTTTGCACAGCCAAATGTAGCTGTCATTTGTTTCACAACTTCTAACAAATTAAATAAAGAATAACGAAAAAATATTTAAAGGCCAGCTCCAACCAAGATGTTTTTCTTTTTAGCTTTGGATAGATGTGGGAAGATCAAACACATCTATGAATGTTTTCTTGCAATCCATGACTTCAATGAGTCACCTGACATCCTGTATCTCTGACAACGAGACTTGAAATGAGGGGAGGCAGTTGTCACTGGAGCAGGAAGACACAGTAACAATCTCTCCAAATGTTACTGAAAAAAGTGTTGTGCTGCTGTCTGTGTCATCAGGGACATTTTGGGATTGTCGAAATTGGCGTTTCTCATCCAGGATATTGTAGGGGATCCAGGAACAAAGGTCTTTTTAGCTATCTGTAACGTAGACATTCTTCTCATTGACCTCCAATCTAAAAAGGCCCTTCTCCATTGACCACCCATACACCTATATAAGAAGACCTTTGCCCACCGATCACCAATATAAGTGAGCATCTCATTGATCATCAATCAAAGAAGCCCCTACTCTTCTGATCAAGGGGGCAAGTCACTGGTCACCAATGTAAGGGAGCACTTTTCCACTGGCCAGACATTTCTTTACTGATCTCCATTTTCTGGCCATTATTATCATCATTTGTTTAATTTATAAATTGTTACTGAAAATAATTTTGTGGTATAGAGCAGTCTTTGGTGTTAATCGTGATAAACATTTTTACATTCCTTATTTTTTAACTACTTGCTGTCTGCTCACAGTAGTTTTATTGCGAGCGAGCGGCACAGGCAGGCCCGGACAACTTACCTGTATGTCGCCGCCTTGCTTCCAGGTTTGGGGCAAGCATGCGCACGCCCCCTGCTGACCCGTGCTGTGATTGGCCATAGCACAGGTTTGGCAGCTGATTTCAGCCAATGATTTCGGCTGAATTCAGCTGATTGGCTGTATCCAACCACATACAGAGTTCTGTGCACAGGAACAGTGATACAGACAGAAACAGCCAGATAGTAAAGTAAAAGCAGCACATTACACACACTCTCAGCTGTCCCTGATTTCGAGGGACTGTCCCTGATTTGGAACAAGATCCCCCTGTCCCTCTTTCCTCCTCATTTTCTCCTCATTTAGGTCGGATCTATATAGTTGTACATAAAATGCACTATTTATCTTTCCAAATGTGTTTCACAGTGCTAAACCTTTCACCCAATTTGTAAATTTCTGCATTGGTAAATTTCAATAGCCAATATAAATAGTAGTGGTAATAAAAGCACTTGTGGGTTTAACTATTTTTTTTGTATAATTCTCCTTTAAGGGGGCGTGGCAGGGGGTGTGCCCTATGCCTACATACATTTTCTAATAGGTGTCCCTCGTTCCCATCTCAAAAAGTTGGGAGGTATGCACTAGTACAGTGTCAGTGTACAGTATTATTCCTGCTCACTGTATTAGTGTCACTAGCGATGTCAGTGTCAGATAGTGTCTGTTAGCGCCAGATTGCCCGCCACCCTATTACAGTCACACTATAAGTCGCTGATCACCATCATTACAGTACGGTGTCTATAGCTGCATAATTCTAGTATATATACCAGCCTTTTTCAACCAGGGTGCCTTGAGGTTTCTTCAGGGGTGCCTTGGCAAATGCCTAAAAATTGATCAAAAAGTGTATACAAGCCAGTGGGTGGACCAAGCCTGTCTTTTAGTTACACAAAGACACAGGTTTTCATTATGCGCCATTACGACTTTCTACACACTGGCTTCCTAGCAACCAATGATGTCATCAGTTGATAAGGAGGATGTCTGTTGCCTCCACAGCGTCCTTGTTTGACCCTCCTGTGCCCCTCTTTCTCAGCACTGGAGTGACATTAGCTGACTGACTGAGAGAAATTGAGGGAGAAGAGAAACATTAGCGTACTAGTAAGTACCAGTGTGCAAAAGTGTATTTGCTTTGGAAAAATAAATGACCTCTAACGTTGGGTGTCCTACATGTGTGAATGTTGCTGCATTGTGTAAAGTTATTAGAATAGTTTTTTTACATTTTAGAATGGGGTACCTCAACACTGTCTATAATTTTAAAGAATGCCTTGAGATTGTCTATAATTTTAAAGAGTGCCTTGACAGATAGGCCCAAAACAAACAAACAAAAAAAAAAATGGATGAAAGGCTAGCATGACTGGGCTAGCAGGGGAGTACAGGAGCTATTGGGTTAAAACTGTATGGTCCAGTGTTGGGTAGTATTACATAACTTGTTTGGTGGGATTGAAGTTTAGGGGTGGGACAGGAACAATGTGGAGGTGGGAACGTGAAGGTCAGCAATCACTTCCAAGGCAACGGACGACAAGAAAACATCCCACCCTCCTGCCCTGTGGATGATAGACTTGTTGGTGGTTGTATGACTGTGACATGAATGAGAACTTAATACACAGCTGCTTCCCGCGCTACTCTGCAAGAAAAAGACTGGTAACACTTTACCCTGATGTGCCCCCATGTGCCCTGATGTACCCTAATGTGCTCTAATGTGCGCTAATGTGCCCTGATGTGCCATAATGTGCCATGATGTGCCCTAATGTGGCCTGATGTGCCCTAATGTGTCCTGATGTGCCATGATGTGCTCTAATGTGCCATAATGTGCCCTAACGTGCCTGATGTGCCCTAATGTGCCCTGATATGCCCTGATGTGCCCTAATGTTCCTGATGTGCCCTAACGTACCCTGATGTGCCTGATGTTCCCTGATGTGCCTGATGAGCCCCGATTTGCCCTCATGTGCCCTAATGTACCCTGATGTGCCCTAATATGCTTGATGTGCCCTAATGTTCCCTGACATGCCCTAATGTACCCTGATGGGCCCTGATGTGCCCTAATGTACCCCGATGTGCCCTGACGTGCCCTAATGTACCCTGATTTGCCCTAATATACCCTGATGTGCCCTGACATGCCCTAATGTGCCTGATGTGTCCTGATGTGCCCTGGTGTGCCCTAATGTGCTCCATGTGCTCTGATGTACTATACCCTGATGTGCTGTGCCCTGATGTGCTGTGCCCTGTGCCCTGATGTGCTGTACTCTGATGTGATGTGTACAGATGTGCTGTACCCTGAAGTGCTTTGTCCTGTACTCTCATTTGCTGTGCCCTGTAATCTGAGATGCTGTACCCTGATGTGATGTGCTGTGCCCTGATGTGCTGTGCCCTGATGTGCTGTACCCTGATGTTCTGTGCCCTGATGTGCTGTGTCCTGATGTGCTGTGCCCTGTACTCTGATGTGCTGTGCCCTGTAATCTGATGTACTGTACCCTGATGTGCTGTGCCCTGATGTGCTGTACCCTGGTGTGCTGTGCCCTGATGTGCTGTACCCTGATGTGATGTGCACAGATGTGCTGTACCCTGATGTGCTTTGTCCTGTACTCTCATTTGCTGTGCCCTGTAATCTGATGTGCTGTACCCTGATGTGATGTGATGTGCGCTGTACCCTAATGTGCTGTGCCCTGATGTGCTGTACCCTGATGTGCTGTACCCTGATGTGCTGTGCCCTGTACTCTGATGTGCTGTGCCCTGATGTGATGTGCGCTGTACCCTGATGTGCTGTGCCCTGTATTTTGATGTGCTGTGCCCTGTAATCTGATGTGTGCTGTCCCCTGATGTGCGCTGTACCCCGATATGCGCTGTGCTCGTAACCCTGATGTGCTGTGCCCTGTTGTGTTGTGCCCTGATGTGTCCTGTGCCCTTTGCCCTGTACCCTGATGTGCCCTGGGCCGGTCTGGATGAAGTCCAGGGCCAAATTTTTGTCCCAGTCCAGCCCTGGTAGCAACTAATAAACTAGGATGTTAAAAATGTAGCTGCTCCATTCTGACACTCTTTATAGTGTACATCAGGATGGTAAAACCATTATTTTTTCCAAAAGTATATATGGCCTGTATGGTTCTGTTCCTGCCATTGCACAATGATAATTGTATTCATGCGCGCATTCTGTAGGTAACTTTAGACCTCGGTGTCTACAAATACCATTTAGAAACTAGGAAATTAGATTATTTCCTATCGGCCATAATGGATCATTCATAAGCCTGTGTAAGTATAGCAAAGGGAACAGATGACAGAGAAAATCATTCTACTCTCCTATCTTAAACTGTCATATAACAAAACTGTTGGTCTAAAGCAGTGCTCTAGAGAAGCACCTAAATCTATATATGACATATTATAGGGGTTGATTGACTAAAGGCAAATAGGCTGTGCACTTTTGCAAGTGTGGTTGCTCCAGAGCTTAGTAAATGATGGGGAGCTCTGCTGACTTCCATCATCCAATCATGTGCAAGCAAAAATTCAGTTTTTTTTAATTTTCTTTGCATGTGATCGGCTATTCTTTGTAAAGAGAAGCTTAACCTCATTTACTAAGCTCTGGAGCAACTGCACTTGCAAATTTGCACAGTCTATTTGCCTTTAGTAAATCAACCCCAGACTGTGCACTTTTGAACATGCAGTTGCTCCAGAGCTTAGTAAATGAGGGGATGCTCTGCTGACTTCCATAATCCAATCATGTGCAAGCAAAAATGCTGTTTCTTTCTTTTCCTTGCACGTGATTAGATAATCTTTGTACGGTGAAGCTTTACATCATTTACTAAGCTCTGAAGCAACTGCACTTGCAGAGTCTGCTGTCTATTTGCCTTTAGTAAATCATCCCACCAACAAAGAAAAAAGTTGGGACTTTTATTGGGGATTTAATGTATGCTATGTAATAAAATATTAAGTTTTATATATTCTCACTGTTTCATGTTTCTACTTGGGAGATTCCAGCGACAGCCTTTAAATACAAAACACCACATATAGTGTAGATTAAAACAATTGATGCAGCACATATTAGGTGCGTAGCCATATGAGGTCAATCCCATTCTTGGTCGTCCCCAATGGTTGACCGATGGGAAGAAAAAGCTTCCAGACTGATGTATAACTTTCTAAAATCTCACAATAGGATCACTACGCGTTTCGCTATTTGCTTCTTCAGGCTATCCGTTTTCGAGAGTGGGCATATCGTGTGTAAATATTCAAAGTCTATGTATCCCTCGGGGGGTATGTATATTCACCCCTACCGGGGTATCCTGAGCACAATGTGCAACTGCCCCAGTGCTACCAATCCGGCAGTAAATGTCTGTATGGGGAAAAAGGCAGTCCCAAGGAAACCAAACGACTAGACGCCCTGGACCCGAGTGAAGGGGAGAGGGACCTTGATGGAGGAGCTAGTGCATGCAGGCGTTGTGAACGTTTAGTACCCATATGGGGTTGTGCTTTGGCTCCCCTCGTTTGGTTTCCTTGGGACTGCCTTTTTCCCCATACAGACATTTACTGCCGGATTGGTAGCACTGGGGCATTTGCACATTGCGCTCAGGATACCCCGGTAGGGGTGATATACATACCCCCCGAGGGATACATGGACTTGTGAATATTTGCACAAGATATGCCCACTCTCCAAAATGGATGGCCTGAAGAAGCAGGGAGGAGGGGGGGGGGGGCTAACCTTTACTCATGACATCCAAAACAAAAAAAAATATTTTGCCTAGAGATACACTTTAAGGAATCTCCAGCAACCTCTGGAGGAATCCTAGGGTTCCACAGAGTCCTGGGTGAGAAAGTGAGAAAGGCTGGCCTAGAGGACGATACCACTGTTCAGAGCAGTCATCTCCACTCTTTTATTCTGCTTCTGAAAACTTGAATGAGCATCTCTGGTGAAGTCCCCCTTGGGCTCTAACCTTCCTCTAAACTGCCCAAAGAACTCTCTCCTTCAATCCCCAGTGCCTGAAACATGCTAAGATGACACAACTGTGCAATGCGAAACAGCTTGACAGGTTCACTGTGATTGCACTCCTGTCCTGATCTCTTTAAGTTAAAGAAAGATAGATGGCAGGTAATTATGTCAGCAGCATTTAAAATGAAGGAATGCATATTTGATGGACTAAAGAGTGGTTACACTTTATGTCTTCTGCAAGCATAGATAAAAGCGAACTGTCACATGAATGTTTTTGGAAACTTAGCTAAAACGAACTCCAGTCTAATAGAAAAGCAAGGTGTTAATTAACACGAAAAGCTGCTGGAATCACTAAAAATAGCGAGTTAACACTCCCATTCCTTGTAATTGGAGAGCAGCTAAAGTGCAATCCATGCAAACCCAAAAGTGTGCCTGTGCCCACCCCCTCCAATACATGATGAGCTTATATTTATTATATGGTTCCTTCACCTACAAAGAGTCATATAGGAGATGTGTCTTTAGCATTTTGGAGCAAATGTTTTTCTGTAGACTAGACTTTATCAACGAGGGCCCCAAAGCACCCCCCATGTTGAGGGCATGAGGCCTGGTATGGTTCTGGGGGATCGTCCTGACCTGCCAGGCTGCTTGCTCTGATAAGGGTCTTGTATGGATTTTGGGGGGGACCCAATGGCAATTTCTTTTTCAATTTTGGTTCCCCTTTAAATCCATAACAGTCCCGAAGGGCCTGGTGTGGATTGGGGGAGGGCAGACCTCACACAGTTTTTTCCTGATTATTTTATTACATTAACAACCGATGACTCTCCGCTGACAGCTGATGACTCAACGGTTGTTAAGGATGTGGCGGCTGGCTTCCCAGCCCGCTCCTTAGCAACCAGCTATACACAGTGTGTTAAAGTGAAAAAAAAAACAAAATGCATCAAAAATGCATAAAAAACGCAAGTCTATTACACTCGAAATGCAATCTGTTGCGGGAAAAATGTCCCAGACCCATTCCAAAAAGTAACCAGCTGAAAACGCATAGGTGTGAATGTGTACCATAGGAAAACATGTTAAATGGACTGTAGTGTGTTTTTGCAAACTGCAAAACACACTAAAAAATATGTTATTCACGTCTCATTCTATCGCATATCCCAAAAATAAGAAGATAATTCCTCATTTCAGAACCCCTGGTGTATAGTGAAAATATAGCCTAATACTAAAAAAACATTTTTTCCAAACTGCATACAGATGTTTAAAACAGAACTAAAGGCAATTTATTTTTTCTATTTTGGATAGAGTAAAACACTGGCAAAACGCACCAGGTGTGTTTGAGTGCCATTTGGGCATCACGCAAAGCTTGACGCCCAAAAAGGAGCAGAAGTTTCTCTTGGGTGACAAGCATCGCGCAACCCGGTTTGCCACAATTGCCATGTGTTTTATCGTGTGACAATCGTGGCAAAATCCGTGCTGTCTTTGAGGTGGCATTAAAATTGGATGGCACCCAATACACTTTTGCCACTACTGCCGCTGGATTTGGAATTGCAGGCAGAATCAACTCAATTCTGTCTGGGATCCCAACTGCCAGATGTGAACAAGGCCTAAGAGATGGTTATAACCCCTGTCAGGGGAATTAGTGTCCCTACTGGAAGATTTCCCCTCTATCCCTGTTCTGGGATAACCTAAAATTCAGGGTTTTCTTTGTACTTTCACTCTCAGTGACAATGGTACACAGGACAAATAGAGCGGCTAAATCTCCCTAATGGAGGAATAGACTGCAATAAAAAAAACGACAGATTGTTCTAATCCCTCTGCACAAAACTAAAAAAAAAAGTTTTGCCATCAGTTTCACTTTAACCTCCCTGGCGATATTCCTGTGTGTGGCTCGGGGTGGAATTTCAGTACCATTAGCGGTAACCCCGAGCCACACTCGGGATCGCATCGCTGGATCCAAGGCAGTGTTACTCACCTTGTCCCCTGGATCCAGCGATGTCCCCCGCCCTGTCTGCGGGCTGTGTCCGCCGCCCAATGCCGCACGGGGGCGGAGACCAGCGGCAAATTCAAAAAGTGAAACACACAGCAAACATACAGTATACTGTAATCTGTAAGATTATATTACTGTAATGAAATCATTTCACATCCCCTTTGTCCCTAGTGGTTTGCCCAGTGCCCTGCATGCACCATTCTTTCTGCCTGGAAGCTTGAGAACGTCCATGGCAACCAAAAAGTGTCCCTTTAAGTCAAAAGTGGTTTTTGATCAGCTAGAAAACACCGATAGTAAATAAGAATCATTTGCAGAATTGAGTGATACTGATTTTTGGGGAAATTTATCATCAGACACTGAAAGTGACGACAGCGACAATTCTGCAACTGAGCAAATTTCAGTGTTTTTGGTTTGATTACATTATCGAATACATTTTATTACTATTACGTTATTATTTTTGATAATTATTTTTATTTATTATACTATAATTTATGATTTCATGTTTCAAACTTTATCATACCTGGGATGTCTACTAGACTCAGGTTTGGACAGATTTAAGTGAGTTATTCCTAAGAATTACAGGCCTACAATATAAAACGCCTAATTTCCATGCAAAATAATTGTACCGCTTTCAGCACCAAAAATCTGAAATAATCATACCACTAGGGAGGATAAGACTTTTTCTCATTATGACATCAGGTGTTTGGAAACCATGGCCTCTATAAAGTAGGACTTGGGACCCAAGGAGACAGGTTATGTTGGGAAGGTCCTTTAAGGAATCAACAAGCCCCCCAACTGAATCAGTGCATAGGAGCACAGTAAAGCCTTCTTAGGATGTAAAGTATTCATGTGTCTCATTCCATCACATATCCCAAAATAAAAGGATTATCAACTACCTTATCAGCTATGATGTTCTGAGAAGTGGCCAGGCACATGACCAAGTGTTCTGAATATGGTCATGTGCCTATCTAGTAAATTTATGGGGAAGCCATAAATAGTAATTTTTTTTAAAAATTCAAAAGCAAGATTGATACAATTCGTGATGAAATCTCCACTCTACAGTCATCTTCTTCAGTTAACACCCCATGTCAACAAGCACAATCGACACTCTCCTTGTTCAAACCTACTACTATAAACGAGGTTGCTAAACTCCTTTCCAACTCCCACCTAACCACCTGTCCACTGGACCCTATTCCCTCTAAAATACTACGCTCACCCTCTGACTCTATCCTGCACTCTCTAACTCACATCTTCAATCTCTCCCTCTCTTCTGGCATCTTCCCCAATGCTCTAAAACATGCATTGGTCAACCCTGTACTCAAAAAACCATCCCTGGACCCTACCGATCTTAACAATCTACGTCCTATCTCCTTGCTCCCATTTTCCTCCAAAATCCTCGAACGTCTGGTCTACAACCAACTGAGTGACCACCTTGTTAAGAATAACCTTCTCGACCCCCTCCAATCTGGATTCCGTCCTCAACACTCCACAGAAACTGCCCTTCTTAAACTCACAAATGACCTACTAACCGCTAAAACCAATGGACACTATTCTGTACTCCTACTTCTGGACCTTTCAGCTGCCTTTGATACTGTCGACCACCCCCTCCTCCTCAAAAAACTTTACTCCCTTGGTCTCCGGGACTGTGCTCTTCAGTGGCTCTCGTCCTACCTATCCCATCGCACCTTCAGTGTCACTTACAATTCTACCTCCTCCTCTCCTCTCCC
>BLSH010535819.1:319203-336443 GCA_018402905.1 Glandirana rugosa
AGTGACGGTCCTAACTTGACTTGCGGCTCCCTGGTTTCTTTTATGGGTCATCAACCTCCTTTTACACTAACTGAAGGGAAGGAGAATACACTGCCGTAACAAAGACTAACCTAATCACAACAGTGTACCCCCACCCCTCTGTCAGGAGTTGGGGTACATTCGAGACTGGTCTCGGTGAGGTTCGAATGTTGTCTCCCATGAAGAAAGAAAATGAAGTTCTGCGAGTACGATCGTTCGATTTACAATACACTTTACAGGAAATTGGGGTTACATTGTTGTTCGAAAAATAATAATAATAATAATAATAATAATATGTCATAAATATATCGCGGCTGTCAAACGCGTCGCGAAATGTATTGAATTGTATTGTATTGTACTGTCTGCCCTAATATTGTAAAGCGCTGCGCAAACTGTCGGCGCTATATAAATACTGTATAATAATAATAATAATAATAATAATAAAAAGCTTGTTGTTACATTGGGGTTAAAGGACATTTCACATAACATTTAGCTTGCTAGCATGAGCGTCTTGAAGTAAAAGAAAGAAGTACCCTCTGTTGTAAGCTTGGAGTGGCTCTGGTCAGAGCTTACATGGGGTTGAGGACTGTCTCCCCACCCCCATGTGACAACACTAATCCAATCAGAAACAATGCCGTCACATAAGAGGAAGGGAAGTCAATCACATTTTCCTCCAACTACTGGGTATTTTCTTTGGTCCCTCGGCGTTCAGTTCAATCCTGGCAGTGAAGAAAAGGAAGGAGGAAATTTGACTGACCCTCCTTCCTCCTGGGTAACAGCACTGTTGCATGGTGATTGGTTTAGCGGTGTTACATGAAGGCGGGGGGACAGTCCTCAACCCTGTGTAAGCTCTGACCAGCGGCTCTGATGAAGAGGGTTCGCCCTGGAAACGCGTCAGCCTTGTCCTGTGGTGAACGTCTAGGCCCTCTGCTGAGGCTCCACCATCGTCCCCATTGGATTTACTGTTGTATTCCAAAAAGTTTTTACTTCAGATCCGTTTGTGAGTATATTGATTTTATCTATTTTTATATTAAACTTTTTAATGGTACGGCACAAGGTCGGTGCGCCTCTCTTGTTTTTTCTTTGCTATAGTGTGTCTGGATGCGCATGATCCGAAAGAGGGCAGCAAGACCTTTATGTGCTATCCGCCATTACTCTAGTGTGGCTATCATCGAATGAGGAGCCCCTGCTGTACCACATTCTTTGGTTTTTGGTCCCTTGAGCGCAGGAGTGCATTGGTTCAGCATCACTGGTTTAGAGCTTACATACTATGCTCCTAGAGGCTGAACAGAACAACATGGAGGAAAGGTTTTTGTTCCTGGGCCTTGTGTCATGTTCTTGTTAAATGAGATGCTTACTCAAATGACTGAACAACGTCAAGTAAGGCTAGCCATACGCATTAAGATTTTTCCCATTCAGACCTACAGGGTGGTTGGAGTAATCTCCCTTGACAGCTATAGGATTCTGACAGATGCTGCTCCGACAGCTGTGACTGCATCTGTTTGGCCGACAATTTTCTGACCGGCTCCTTCGATTTTCAGATTGAATTTTGTCAAGCCAGGTGGTGTTGACATGGCTAACTATGGTTCAAATTTGGGATGATATAGCAAGAATTGGCCAAAATTTGAGATGTGTATGGCCAGCTAAAGTATTTAAAGTGGTTCTAAAGGCAGAAAGTTTTTTTACCTTCTCTGCATTAGGGTAAAAAAACCTTCTGTGTGCAGCTTCACTCCAACCCCCCTTACTTTCCTGAGCCTGATCTCGATCCAGCCCAGTGAACGAGAGCAGCAGCTCTCTCTCTCCTCACTGGTCATGAAGGCAGCCATTGACTCCTGCTGCTGTCAATCACAGCCAGTAAGGATGGAGCAGGGGCGGGGCTGAACCATGCTGTGTGTGCCAATGGGGAGCCTGCATGAGTGCCCCCCTAGCAAGCAGCTTGCTAGGGGGCACTCAATGGGCGGGGAGGGGGGTGTAGAAGAGGAGGATTAAAACTGTTGCGCATATTTTATTTTTTTTATCATTTACAATCTCTTTAGGTAGTCCTTGCTGAAATCAGGTTCTCCTAAACTCCACAAGTGTTATATTAATTGGTCATTTCCCCTTTGAAAGCCGCCTTCGGGATATCCACTTCTAAATAAACACGGAGCCTGGACTTTGGTTTCCATGGTAACTTTCCATGGCCAAATATTTTCTTAATTTTGGTGAACCATGCCCAAAACGGCTGTAGTAAAATTTTCCTTGCCTTCGCTGCTTATTTTTATGTGAAAAAACAATCCACGCTCTGCTAACAAGCTGTCTGCTCTTCACCTCTTCCGTCTGGATCTGCCTGTCTGTAAGAAAGCATCCGCGTGTTTACTTCTTAAACTGTGTATGCAGTAATCCTGCATCCCTGTAACATTATACAAGAGATAATGGGCATGCTGCAGCTAATTAATAGACTTCACAGAGGAATTCCGTGCCCACCTAGTGCTTTTCTATGAAGGTCACAGAACTCTGAAGATAAATCTAATCCTTAAAGTGGAACTTTTAGTAACTTTCCAAGTCTGCATGAATAAATTACAGATGTATTCAGCAGTCTTTTTTTTATTTCAATAGTTTTTATTAAAATTATCAAAGAGATCATACAAAAGTACAAAACAGTACAACCTTTCTCTGGTCCTTCTCAGCATACATTTCTGGTTCCAGAAGATGAAACATTATCAGTCTATAGCATTCAACCCATAAGCAACCTATTGTGGGGTCAGGCAGCTGAGTCGTAACTAAACAGGGTATGAATAACTTGAACACAGTCATCAAATAAAAGAAATAAGAAAAATCAAAGGAGGACAAAACCATGTCCATGCAAGAACAGCAACCTGATGGATTCCGTAGATCTCTTCAAACCCTTCACTAGTTTATCTGATGAAGGAGCCACACCAGATCAGCAATAGCTTAAAACTTGTACCAGCATATGAAAGAAAAAGGATAAAAAAGTAAAAAGAATAGAAGGGATAAAGTTTAGTGGAGAGAGAGAAATGAAAAAGACTAAGAACAAGACGTGCACCCCTCTATATGTCATACAGGTAGCCCTCCGTCCCCATCAGGTGGGTCCCGAAAGGTATTTTATTCAGGGATCCCATGTTTTCTCAAATCAGGCCAGCTTATCCCGGAGAATAGCTGCCATTTGCTCATTGACCATGATCCTCATCAGTTTATTCTTAAAAAGATCAAAGGGAATGGTAGGGGACTTCCAGGACTGTGCAATAGAAATCTTAGCTGCAGTGAAAATAAATGCGATCAGGCTTCCCACAGGTCCCGTTGTGCCCTCCACCTGCCTCCCCAGAAGGGCCTGCTGTGGGGTCTTGGGTAGATTCACTTGGGTGAGGAATAGATGAAATTATATGTGTGGATCCAAAACCACCACACTTTGTTGCATGTCCACCACATATGGAGAACTGTTCCCTCCTGATCACATCCACAGAAACATCCGAGGGAGACCCGCCGGAAAAAGGACGCCAATCGAGCTGGTAAAAAGTACCACTGTAGGAAAATGTTATAATTCAGTGATATACCTCTTTTATGCTCTACCTTTATTGTTAAAAAGCAGTCCCTGAGTGATGATGCCTAGGCTGAGATGAAGACTTCTGTCAGCTTTTTACTGGTTTCTGTATCCCCACTGTTTAGCCTGGTGACCACTGTCAAATGGACTTAACGTGATACTAAACACACACTGTTTAATTAACATTCTCCCTTCTATTTCTGTATATGGATGATGGCACTGTAATTATTTTAATAATAAAAAAAAAAATCTAAGTACCATTTTCCTAATCGATATACAGCTGTCCCATGACCCAGCTCTCTCCCAGCCTGTCTGTAGGGAAACAAAAGCAGGAGGAGCTTCTATTCCTCTGCTGCTGGTCACATGTTCAAAATAAGAAAAAACTGCCTTTGGAATATAGAGTAAAAATAAATAATTAATATCAATAAACTGTCTTAAATTGTTGTACAAATATATATTTGAAATCAAATCTTTATTATTTTTTGGCAATAACATGAACAGCATGTAATACATTATTGGTTGTTTTTTTATGATGTGGGTTTAGTGACACTTTAACCGCTTGCCGACCGCCGATCGGCATCTGACGGCGACAAGGTGGCTCCTCTGCGCAAATCGCGGTCATGTGACGGCGGCTGCGAGATCGAGCCCAGTGAGCGCGCGCGCACCGCCGGAGGCGCGCCCGCGCACTCACTGTGTCCGGGGAGGGCCAGGGAGCAGGTGCGGCGGATTCGATCTCTGCCAGCCACCCGCGATGCCCCCCCCAGAGTGAAAGAACGGAGGTCCGTGTAAGTAAACACGGACCTCCGTTCTGTGAGGGGGGAAGGGCTGTGATCACAGCCTTCCTCTACATGGAAGGTGTGATCACTTCCCTTCCCCAGCTAGGGCAGTCCCCACACAGTTAGAACACACCCAGGGAACATAGTTAACCCTTAGAGTGCCCCCTGCAGGTTAACCCCTTCACTGCCAATGGCATTTACACAGTAATCAGTGCATTTTTATAGCAGTGATCGCTGTATAAATGCCAATGGTCCCAAAAAAGTGTCAAAATGTTCCGACATGTCCGCTGAAATATCGCAGTACCTCTAAAAATCGCAGATTGCTGCCATTACCAGTAAAAAATTTTAAAAAAATAAAAACCCCAGAAATTAATTCTCATCATCCGTAAACGCGACCACTTTTGCGCAAACCAATCAATAAACGCAGATTGCAATTTTTGTTATCACAAATATGAGGAAGAATATAAATCGGCCAAAACCAATGAAAAAAATGTTTTTTTATATTTTTTTTTTGGATTTGTATTTTAGCACAAAGTAAGAAATTTTTTTTTTTTTTTTGCAAAATTGTCGCTCTTCTTTTGTTTATAGCGGCGATCAGAAATGACGCAGCGGTGATCAAATACCACCAAAAGAAAGCTCTATTTGTGGGAAAAAAGGACGCAAATTTCGTTTGGGTACAACGTCGCACGACCGCGCAATTTTCAGTTTAAGCGAAGCAGTGCCGAATGGCAAAAAGTGTCCCCCCCCCCCCGGTTTTCTCCTCCCCCCTTTACCTGTCATGCATATATGCCCATAATTTGCATACTCATTTGCCCAGCAGATCCAGCATTATCCTGCTGTGATCCGCTGAGCCGCAGCCAAAGCCCACACCACCATGTCTGGTCCTGACATTGGGTGCCTTATAATGGTTCAAGCTGCCCAGCCCCCTGATGACATGCACAGGCCAGCTCTCCTATACAGCTTCTATGGATAGGACCTGAAGTATCCTGGGATAAGTGACATACAGTACATCTCCCAGGAGGCATCAGAGTGATGTAGACGTCATTCTAACCTAGGCAAGAATGGCAACCAGAGGGAAATGAGGGCAAAGAAATTGAAAAAAAAAAAAGGAAATTTGCCATTTTATACTGCAGAAGGATGGAGGAGCACAAAGATACTTAGTATATCTGTAGGATGAGGGTCCACTTTAAGGCCTGATTCACACCTATGCATTTTAAGTGCTTTTTGCATTTTGCAAATTTTCACTACAGAACGTGTTCCATAGGAAACCATGTTACATGGACTGTAGTGCAAATCTGCAAAATGCAAAAAGAACTAAAAATGCATAGTGAATGCGTGAATCAGGCCTAAAGTGGACCTTCACTCCAAAATACCCCTTTACATCATTATAATTCTCCCCAGATACTTTCTTTAGTTTGTGTGTTTATTCGCTTTTTTTTTTTAGAGTATCATAACCCTCTCATAATGACCAAATGAGAATGGTAAAAACCAGTGGCGGCTTGTGGGTTCTTCTTTTGGGGGGGCGACAAACAGCCACCACCACACCCCCGCAGCATTGATAGCAACACCAACTACCCCCCCGCAATGGCTGGCGGCCCGGCACTTACAGCACCCCCCACCCTCCGCGTGCTGTGGTGTCCTCTCCTCTCCCTCTCTCGAAGTGTGGGCAGCGGCGGCTCCGGTGTCTCCATCTCCAGGCATCCAATAGGATCGCCTGATGCTTTGGCCAATCGGGAAATGGGTCTTACAACCTGCCTACTGATTGGCGGGGAGGAACTTCAGTGTGAAAATAGCAAAAATTAATTCGCTATCGTCACACAACTGGGTGGGATCGGGGTGAAGTGCTATGCTCCCCAAGCCCACCCTTTTTTGAAGCCTATTAGAGCTTCTGGCTCTAATTACGTGCTTCAAAAAATACACCCCCCCCCCATTGGAATCCATAGTCTGGCGCCCTGATATGTAGATGCATGGATGGGGGAGCGGCGCCCATGCGCCGTTTATCGAAGGGCTGACACTGGTAAAAACAGCACCCCTCTCCATTCTTCACAAACACGTTAATAGTGAAGTGTTTAGCAAAACATTGCACGCCCACTGACATAATCCATCACAATCTCAGCAGAAATGTTCTAGAAAAGTTATTTTTAACACTTGTGACCTTTTGTCTGGTCTCCTGGTCGGCTGATTTTGATGTACAGAAAACATAATCATGCTCCATGTTATAACTTGTGTACACAGAATAATACAGAAGTAAGATTGTGTAACTGCCAGCTAAGCATTTCAAATTCTTTAAATAAAGCTTTGTATCGTCTTACTGAGAATCAATAGTTTCCATGAGTAAATTCTCTGGTAAAACTATATACCTTCCATAGTAGAGAAGCAAAGACATGGGATATCGAATAAACACCTTTTTATTGGTCCATCAGAGCGAATTTCACAGTTGATGCGCTGCTTCTTACAATGTGCAAATTGCAATTCATAATAAAGCAAGCAATTTGAGTTAGATGTTTTTTTTGTTTTTTTTTAAAACAATTTTTATTTAGATAGGCATAAAAGACAGAACATGTTGTAAACATTCGGGGTTTCCCGGTACATTGTAAATATAGCAGTACAGTATGTATCTGTATGTCTTTCAACAATTTAGCATTTAAGGCACTTTACATTTCCTGCCCATCTCCAACCACCGTCTCCCCGAGAAAAAGAAAAACCGTAAAGAACACATGTCAACCCATCTTTGTTTTTTTTCCAGAGATACTCTCGGGGCCTGCACTCCCCATAGCAACCCCCTAATGACGGTCTCTAGATCTTTGAACATCCTTTTTGCTATGAACACAGGTGAATTCGAGAGAATGTATAAAAATTTTGGGAGGTATACCATTTTAAATAAATTCACTCTCCCCATCACCGTTAGCGGTAAGGTCTGCCACTTCTTCACCTTCTCTTTCAGGTCACCTATAATCACAGTCAAGTTGTCCTCCTCATACCTGGTAATGGGAAGCGCCACCTTTACCCCCAGATATTTAAATGAGTCTGACAACGGAATGGGGCATCCCTCCGGGGACCCATCCTCCCCATCAATTGAAAACAGTGCTGACTTAGCCCAGTTAATCCTGAATCCAGAAAAATCTCTGAATTCCCGAATCAACTCAGTGGCAGCTCTCAATGATGGACCAGGATCTTGCACATACAATAACATGTCGTCCGCATATAGTGATACCCTTTCTTCTACTCCTCCCACCTTAAGGCCAACCACAGTCGGGCTCGTCCTCAGTTTCTCCGCTAAAGGTTCTATGGCCAGTGCAAATAGGAGGGGCGACAGCGGGCACCCCTGCCTAGTAGCCCGGTAGATTTTAAAGGGTTCAGATATAACTCCATTAACTCATAAACGGACTAGCGGGTCGGTATATAGGAGTTTAACCCAGGAAATGAAAACAGGGCCCAAACCATATTTTCCCAGGAGAGCAAACAAGAAAGGCCATTCGACCGAGTCGAAGGCCTTTTTTGTATCCAGGGAGGCCACCACCCTTCTCCCTGAGTTATCATGGGCTGTCTGCAGATTAAGATATAGTCTCCGGATATTCATTTGCGCACATCTCCCAGGTATGAAACCTGTCTGATCTGGGTTAACCAATTTCAGAATAACCTGCTGCAGCCGCGCTGCTAGTACCTTGGCCAATATTTTAGTATCCACATTCATCAGAGAGATGGGGCGATAGGAGTCACACAGCGTGGGGTCTTTCCCTCCCTTAGGGATCAGGACCACTAAAGCCTCTCTCATCGATGGCTGCAGTGTGCCTTCAATGAGTTAGATGTTTAAAGCCCCACTGAACCTTTTCTATTTATCACTGTAAAACAGTCAGAGCAAATATATAGAAATAAATATGTTCCTCTTTTATGCAATGGCCCAGGACTCTAGCGGTCCAACCCTCCCCTGAACACTGCTCCAGTTAGGAGATCTATTGCTCCCTGTTGATTGGAGCAGTGTGCAGGGGGGTATGTCAGACCAGTTCAAACCCGGGCCGCTGCATTGTGTGTGAGAGCAGTGGTCCGTCTCTCCAATGTGCTGCCATACCGGCACATGGGATTTTAACCCTTGCTGCAGCACATAGCAGGCAAAAGAAATGGAAAAAGGAGCATATTTATTACCGTACTGTATATGCATTCTGACTGCATTACAGTAATAAATACAGAAGGTGAATTTGGACTTACCACTTGAAGACCAGGCTTTTTCTGGCACTTTTTGTTTACAAGTTTCATCCCTTCTCACCCACGCTATAGCCAAAAGACAGCTACAGCGCAGGCTCACTTTGCTGGCAGGGCGTCGATGGACATCCTCCTGTGATCTTACTGCCTGTGCGGGTGGCGTGCTCTGTGATCGTTGAGTCCTTTGGACTCAGGGGTATAGGACCAATCACAGTGGCCCTTTACCATGTGATCAACTGTGTCCACTGAGAGCTGATCACGATGTAAACACAAGCTAGTTATCGACTTTCCTTTCCTCATGCTGACAGCGTGAGGAGGGTAGAAGAGAGCCGACAACCAGCTTGTCTTAAAGGGACATCCACATTGATAATCAGGGCACTGATTATTAGTGTCCTGATTATCAGTGCAGTCCCAACAGTGTCCACCAGTGCTGCCAATCAGTGCCCACCAGTCCTGCAAGCTGTGCCGATCAATGCTGCCAATCAGTGCCTTCTCATCAGTGTCCCATATCAGAGCTGCCTATTAGTGCCCATCAGTGCTGACTATTAGTGCCCTTCGGTGCAACCGATCAGTGCCCATCAGTGCCACCTATCATTGCTCATCAGTGCCACCTATTAGTGCAGCCTCCTCAGTGCACACCAGTGCCGCCTCATAACTGCCAATCAGTGCCACCTATCAGTGACCACCAGTGCTGCCTCATCAGTGCCCATCAGTGCAGCCTATCAGTGCCCATCAGTGCAGCCTCAGCAGCGCATATTAGTGAAGGCGAAAAATTACCTATTTGTTTAAATCCTGCTGGAAGGCGAATATATAAGATTTAGGGATTTTGATTGGGAGAGCACTATACAAGAATAGGAGCTTAGGTAGTATGGCAGTATGGTCATTTTTGCTGCCATGACTCTTCCTAAAAAGGAGACAGGATTTCCTGCCAAGTTTTGAGGGATTGTTTGAGTTTGCTTATCATGAGAGGATAATTAATGGAGAACAGAGATCCCTTTTTTTTTTTAGCAGAGACCCTAGTGAATAAAATCGCCATCGTAGCATTTTTTTATGTGACACGGTATTTGCACAGCAGCTTTGCAAACACAATTTTTTGGGGAAAAAATACGCTTTAATGAATTTTAAAAAAAACACAATATTTACCCCGATTTTTTTGTATAATGTGAAAGATGATGTTATGCCAAGTAAATAGATACCTAACATGTCGCGCTGTAAAATTACGCACGGTTGAGGAATGGCGACAAACGACAGTACTTAAAAATGTCTATAGGCGACGCTTTAAATGCCTTTATGTTACCTGTTTAGAGTTACAGAGGAGATCTAGCATTAGAATTATTGCTCTCGCTCTAACATTCACAGCAATACCTCACATGTGTGGTGCGAATACCGTTTACATATGCCTGCGCGACTTACATATGCGTTTGCTTAACCCACGGAGGGTTGGGGTTGCTTTCATTTTTTTTTTCTTCTTTACTCTACTTTTACAAGGAATGTAAACATCTCTAGAAATAAGGCCCTCTTCATGGAGTGATCTGGGGACAAAAATACCCCAAATCTCTCTCTAAAAAAAATTGTGTTTCTTGTCGTAAAAGCGTGGGGAAATGCAGCGTGGTAGGGCAGTTAACACACAGAGTCCAGTTAAAAAGGACAGAACTTAAGTGGTTTTAAAGCCACAAAGTCTGTGTGAAGCGCCCCCTCCCCAATACTCATCCGAGTTCCCTGTCGTTCCAGCGATATGCATGAGAGCTGAGCTTCTCCAGGGTCTCTCAGTCTTCATTGGCTGAGACAGCAGCGTGAGCCATTGGATCCTGCTACTGTCAATCACAGCCAGTCAGCCAATAAGGAGACAGTGGGGGGGGGGCGGGACCAAGCTGCAGTTTTATGTGTGCACCAGTGCCCCCAGAACAAGTGGCTTGCTATTGGGGGCACTGGCTGAAGAGAGAGAGTCAGGAGTCAGGATTGGGGCTGCTCTTTGCAAAACCATGGCACAGAACAGGTAAGCATAACATGTTTGTTATTTATTTATTTTAAATGAGCCTTTAGGCCCCTTTCACACTTATGCGACTTGTCCTGCAAATTGTGACTGCAAAGTCGCATGACAAATAGTTCCCCATGATTTTCAATGAGTACCGTTCATATCTGTACGACTTCAAGTTGTGCCGACTTCAAAGTAGTCCTGCATTACTTTGGTCCAACTTTGATGCAACTTGAGGTCCATAGACTTCTTCAATGATAAACCCTCAAAGTCGCATGCAAATCGCACCTGAATAATATAGATACGATTTCTGTACTATTTCTGTACGACTTTTGTAATTTGTTTTTATTGTGCCAAAGTTTCAACAAAGTCGGACCAAAGTTGTACTGATCCCAAATCGTAGCAAAATTGCGGTAAAATCATGTGACACAAGTGTGAAAGGGGCCTTACTGTCTATTTAATGCAGAATCCAGTAATTCATAACAACTCGGCGGGAAGGCACCCAACCAGGAACACTCACAGCATGTAACAGTAATGAGTAGTGGAGTAGGTCTCAGATGTGCCGACAGCATCTGTCTTGAGGTGTGGAATGTGGCTTTGCCGATCCATACCAAAACAAGAAGGCTTCCAGGAAGGACGGCGTGTCCCTATCCATTCCCCTCTTGTCTAGAACCTCTCCCGGCCGCTAGTCACTGTCCCTGTCAGATGGGTGACCTGTCCCTACACTACCCACTTGAAATGCATGCCAAGCCAGGGCCTTGAAAAGAAAACCATGTTCCTCTTGACTTCCCCTCCCCCTGCAATGCCGCTGAGGTTGACCTGGAGTGGAGAAAGTAGAATAAATCTGCCTACAACAGTCCTTGGAAATACTAGGTACTTCTGGGTATGGCAGAGCATAACCTTCTCCATTTCATTCCAAGATGTATTCCTCAGAGTCCGAGTGCCCAATCAGCATGAGGGGAAGAAGGTAATTTTTTGTTAACCTCAACATGGACCTTTCGCTGGGTTTGGATTCAGTTCTCAGGCATGAGGGAAGGTGTCAGTGGGTGCGGTAGTGGTCTATTAAAGAGGAAGCAAACCCTGATGGGGTTTACTTCCTCCATCTTCCCCTGAAAAGTAGAAGCATAATGGGCTACTATGCATCGCATAGTAGCCCATTATGTGTCACTTACCTGCAAACTAAGCCTGCGACGTCCAGCGATGTCCCCTGTGCAGGCAGCGTCCATCTTCCGCCCCTCTTCCTTCCGGGGCCGCGACTCCGGCTCTGTAACTGGCCAGAGTCGCGTGACATCACTCCCGGGAGCCGCCAGTCACGGCACGATCTCAGTGAAGAAACGGCTGCAAATGTGCTGAAATTACATCGCCACATCTAGAACACTATGGGGTTGATTTACTAAAGCTGGAGAGTGCAAAAATTGGTGCAGCTGTGCATGTTAGCCAATCAGCTTCTAACCTCAGCTTGTTCAGTCAAACTTTGACAATAAAACCTTGAAGCTGATTGGTTTCTGTGTGGAGCTGCACCAAATTTTGCACTTTCAAGCTTTAGCAAATCAACCCCTATATATCTCCTAAACCATGCAGGTTTAGGAGATATGCAGGGCACCTACAGGTAAGCCTTATCATAGGCTCACCTGTAGTGGTTGTCAAGAGTTGACAACCACTTTAAGTGCAAAATAAAAGGTTCCTTCCACCACTGAAATTTTATTTATTGCTCTGAGTTTGGGCAAATCTGCACCTAAATGCGATGTTTGAAAATAACATTACCCAAACTTGCTGAAAAACGTTGCACAATGCAAATGAGAGCAGATCTCATCCTTCTTGTCACGCTTAAATTAACTGCTGCAGCAACAGCTATGGCACACAGGCCCCACCGCACAGAGGACATCAAATTCAATATCTAAATCAGAAACATCACTGCAATTGCTTTCAAACCAAAGCAACATCTAAAATGCCGTCTGGCTACGGAGGAAGAAATTTAATTACTTTGCCTGGAACGCCAGTGGATGTTTTCCATAAGCTCATAAAACAGACTGCGCATTCCTGCACGCTGTTTTGTAGAATAAAAGAATAAAGTGGAGCGTGAAGGTGCAGGGTGGGGGGGGGGGTGACAATGTGCAGCTTTCCTGCTAATTCTCTCTTCGTGTTGACGTTTGTGTTGCCTGTGCTCCTGACATCTAGTAATTACGCTATAGGGGATGACGTTTCATTGGCATATCGCTGGTCCTCCTCACTGCAAAATAAACATGCCGTAACGGAGGTGTGACCTACAAAAGCCAATCTGCAAGTGAAACTGGGACCTAATTAAATGGCTTCTTTGCTAAGTGTTGTTCATGTCTAAAATTTCCCCATAAAAGACAGAGGAATTCAAAAAAGCATTGATGACTATTTTCTGGTGCTAGCTCCCTTTAAAACAACCTGTGCCTAATTCAGCAGTTGTGCCATTTTCGGTAACAGTGCCAATGTGTGACAAAGTCAGGTAGTTCTTACTACCGAAATAAGGAAGAGATAGCCTGGCTGCCGCACAGCTCGGCAGGTCCCTGCTGAACCGGCCAAATTTATATCCATGTATGGCCGGCCTAAAACTAGCTTTGAGCTGCTGTACAGAGGTATGCCACTAATCAGAGTGGTGTATGTCTGTGCTGGAAAGCTGTCATAAATGTGACAGCGTCCCTCCCAGGGCTCTATCTCCAGCCCCATTTAACTATTGGCTGGGAGATTCCCCGGCCCGGAGCTGAATGTAAACAAAGGGACAGGATTGTGGTAAATCAATGGCCGTATTTTGGAAATGACGAGCCATGGGGTGGGCAAAGCCTGATGGAGTACTAGTTTCCACAACTGCAGTATCTGATGGATGGGCAGAGCCTGATAGAGTACTAGTTTCCACAACTGCAGTATCTGATGGATGGGCAGAGCCTGATGGAGTACTAGTTTCCACAACTGCAGTATCTGATGGATGGGCAGAGCCTGATAGAGTACTAGTTTCCACAACTGCAGTATCTGATGGATGGGCAGAGCCTGATAGAGTACTAGTTTCCACAACTGCAGCACCTGATGGATGGGCAGAGCCTGATAGAGTACTAGTTTCCACAACTGCAGTACCTGATGGATGGGCAGAGCCTGATGGAGTACTAGTTTCCACAACTGCAGTACCTGATGGATGGGCAGAGCCTGATGGAGTACTAGTTTCCACAACTGCAGTACCTGATGGATGGGCAGAGCCTGATAGAGTACTAGTTTCCATGACTGCAGTACCTGATGAATGGGCAGAGCCTGATGGAGTACTAGTTTCGATGCCTGCAGTACCTGATGGGTGGGCAGAGCCTGATGGAGTACTAGTTTCCACGACTGCAGTACCTGATGGGTGGGCAGAGCCTGATGGAGTACTAGTTTCCACGACTGCAGTACCTGATGGATGGGCAGAGCCTGATGGAGTACTAGTTTCCACGACTGCAGTACCTGATGGATGGGCAGAGCCTGATAGAGTACTAGTTTCCACGACTGGAGCCTAATGGATGTGCAGAGCCTGATGGAGTACTAGTTTCCACGACTGCAGTACCTGATGGATGGGCAGAGCCTGATAGAGTACTAGTTTCCATGACTGCAGTATCTGATGGATGGGCAGAGCCTGATGGAGTACTAGTTTCCACGACTGCAGTACCTGATGGGTGGGTAGAGCCTGATGGGGAACTAAGAATTCCCATTCAGATTCACCTTGCATTTGACTGACAGTGCATGGCAGCGGGCAGATTCCAATGCTACCATAACGCATTCCCTTCACTGTTGTACACTGTAAACCATAAGCAAGGCCGACCTAATGAAGAACCAGCTTCTCAGTTCTCCATCAGCCTCTGCCCACCCCACTACAAAACTCCTCAGCCATATGTCTGCCAATGTGGCGGGTATGACGGGCGCAGTGGCAGGGAAGGGAGCGCATTGAAGAACGGGTGTCCAGTATAGTCTTGACCTTCTGTTCTACAGGGTTGAGGGATCAGTGGATGTATATTAAACTTTTCCAAACAAATGTGGACCAATTTAAATTGAAACAGAATAACAGAATTGTAATCATGTTTAGAATTACCACTAATAAAATAATATATACAAGAACATTTTCTGCACAAAACAACAGGACTATGTCAAATTGAAATTAAAGCGATTGTCTCCCCTAGGAAAAAAAAAACCTGCAAGGCAAAGGCATAATGAGCTAGTATGCACCGCATACTAGCTCATTATGAAGTACTTAACTCAGAACGAAGCTCCGACAGGTCCGCCCGGTCCCCGAGGAGGGAGCTGCCATCTTCCATGCGTGGATCCTTCTGGGTGCGCGGCTCCAGCCACTCACAGCGCGGGAGCCCGTCTTTTATGGCGGACTTTCCAGCAGGGTCCGGCGCTATGCGCCGGGCCTTCACTGCGCATGCACCTGCTGACGTTAGCAGCGCTTGCAGTGAGAAAATCTCCTAAACTGTACAGGTTTAGGAGATATTCTTTTTACCTACAGGTAAGCCTTATTATAGGCTTACCTGTAGGTAAAAATTACTTTTTAGGGATACAACCGCTTTAATGTTGTTGCAGCTCATGATTCCTGCCTAATGCTCCTTGGGTCATATATTCTACTCCTCCAATGGCCACCTCGGGTACTTTCGAGTTGAATGACTGAACTGTTTTTAAATCTGGCTGATAAGTGACTGTTTCACCATGTATCTGTAAGTGAATGATTCATCTATATATTTGGAGATCATAAATATACTCTACCAAGCTATAACATATATTGTATATATCTCTTGTAGACAAGTGTTTGACTCAAGCCCCCGATGAAGACTGTTTAAAACGTGTTAGGATACATGTTTTTACTACAACATAATTGGATAGGTTGATTGGATATGGGATTATGGAGAATATAAATCATTTTTGATGCTAATGTGAAACATTATGGAGTTGATTTACTAAAATCTGGTGCCGCTGTGTATGGTAGCCAATCAGCTTTTAACTTCAGCTTGTTCAATTAAAGCAGAACTTCATCCAAAAGGGGAAGTTCCGCTTATTTGATTCCTCCCCCCCTCCAATGCCACTGTGGCTCCCTGGTGGGGTTTTTCGGTCTGTGTCATCCACCCAGTGACTTTGGAATACCACCATATACCTCTACTGCGCTTGGCCACATTGGGAGAGCTTTGTAGTGTGCTCACTGGACCCTCCAGAGACAAGTTCTGCTTTATATTCATAAAACACTTTCTAACCACACCCCCAAGCCCCTGAGGAAGCTGATAAAGCGAAAGGCGTCGAATTGAGTTATCCTTACTATATGTGAAAAAAAATCCCTGATGTATCATCTTTAGTATAATAAATAGATCTCACTCATCTAATGTCCATAGGGGAGGACCTCTATCTATAGGGTTTTTGGTTGAAATATGGGTTGTAGAAGCTTTTCGTGTTTTAGGGGTATATATCCCTCATGCTACTTTTTAATCAATTTTGTAATAAAGAATCTTTTTAATCAAATGGCTGAATACTGGTAATCATTCTGTAAGAAGGTTTCAACGCCTCTAAAGTTCCATTTCCATATGTACTTTTGATCTCGTTACTAAAATTGGGGATGTTGTGTTGATTTTTTAAACTCAGCTTGTGCCTCTTTTTCATGTTTGCTTAGTATAAACAAGAACGTCCATTCAATATGTAAAAGATATGCATGTTTATACACTGATCTGGTCGTTGGATTACGTAGATGCATCCATCCGTTTCCCAGTCACTACAGCCAGTTGGAAAATATGCACACTGGTTAACTAGAATTAAAATGGTTAATCTGTTAGCCAGGGGCCATTTTTTGGTCTGTATGAGATATAGAGGCGAAAAATAGTCATGTGCCTTATTATGGTATCATAATTGAGAACAGTCATGTGTAATAATCACCCAGGTACTGAAAAAGAATAAGATCCAGAATTTACAGCGGTAATTCATATAGCCCCAGGTCGTTTTTTACGCTGTCCTCTCACTGATTGGTTTATCAGAACCTGGAGAGGAATCCCTTATGGCCTGACACCCATTTAATACCAGCGGAAACTAATTATGTAGAGTGTAAGCGATCAAATTTTGTAAAATCCCTCATGCCTAACAGCTAAATAGTCAATGTATGAGCTGAAAAAATATGTATATACTATATATATATATATATATATATATATATATATTATTATTATTATACACGATTTATATAGCGCCAACAGTTTGTGCAGCGCTTTACAATATAGAGGGGGGACAGTACAATTACAAAACAATTCAATACAGAAGGGACAGGAGGTCCCATATATATATATATATATATATATATATATATATATATACACACACACACATACAGTAAATATATATATATATATATATATATATATATATATACACACACTCGCCGGCCACTTTGTTAGGTGCACCTGTTCAATTGCTTGGTAACACAAATTGCTAATCAGCCAATTACATGGCAGCAACTCAATGCACTTAAGCATCTAGACAAGGTGAAGGAGACTTGCTGAAGTTCAAACTGAGCATCAGAATGGGGACTTTGAACGTAGCATGGTTATTGGTGCCAGACGGGCTAGTCTGAGTATTTCAAAAACTGCTGATCTACTGGGATTGTCACACACAACCATCTCTAGGATTTACAGAGAATGGTCCGAAAAAGAGAAAATATCCAGTGAGCGGCAGCTGTGTGGTGGAAAATGCCTTGTTGATGTCAGAGGTCAGAGAA
>BLSH010535819.1:336453-363245 GCA_018402905.1 Glandirana rugosa
CGGGTAGTCACGTCGGAGTAGTCAGGGTAATCATGTCGGAGTAGTCCCGGGTAGTCACGTGGGCACTGATTAGGGTTGCCACCTCATCCATTTAAACCCGAACACATATGAATTACACAGGTTGTTCTGAGGCTAATTTAATGCAGATAAGGCACCAAGTGAGTTTAATTGCCACCCTAATCAGCCACAGAGCCGGTGTAATTCATATGTATTCGGTTTTAAAGGGATGAGGTGGCAACTCTAGCACTGATGAGGCTGTACTGATGGGCACTGATGAGGCTGCACTGATGGGCACTGATGAGGCTGCACTGATGAGGCTGTACTGATGGGCACTGATGAGGCTGCACTGATGACGCTGTACTGATGGGCACTTATGAGGCTGCACTGATGGGCCCTGATGAGGCTGTACTAATGGGACTGATGAGGCTGCACTGATGGGCACTGACAGGCAGCACTAATGGGCCCTAATGAGATGATAGGGTCAGAATTTGGGGTAAAAAAACATGAAATCATGGATCCATCCTGCCTTGTATCAACGGTTCAGGCTGGTGGTGTAATGGTGTGGGGGATATTTTCTTGGCACACTTTGGGCCCCTTAGTGCCAATTGAGCATTGTTTATACGCCATGGCCTACCTGAGTATTGTTGCTGACCATGTCCATCCCTTTATGACTGCAGTGTCCCCATCTTCTGATGGCTCCTTCCAGCAGGATAATGCACCAGGTCACAGAGCTCCAATCATCTCACCACTGGACAATGAGGTCACTGCACTCCAATGGCCTCCACACTCCCCACATCTCATCCAATAGAGCACCTTTGGGATGTGGTGGAACTGGGAGATCGTGGATGTGCAGCCAAACAAATCTACAGCAACTGCGTGATGCCATCATTGTCACTATGGAGCAAAATCTCTGAAGAACGTTTCCTACACCTTGTTGTAGCTATGCCATGAAGAATGAAGGCAAATGGGGGTCCAACCTGCTACTAGCAAGGTGTACCTAATAAAGTGGCCGGCGGGTGTGTATATATATATATATATATATACACATACATACAGTATATATAGACAGTTTATTTTATAAAATGTGTGTGTTTGTGAATATATATATATATATATATATATATATATATACACACACTCGCCGGCCACTTTGTTAGGTGCACCTGTTCAATTGCTTGGTAACACAAATTGCTAATCAGCCAATTACATGGCAGCAACTCAATGCACTTAAGCATCTAGACAAGGTGAAGGAGACTTGCTGAAGTTCAAACTGAGCATCAGAATGGGGACTTTGAACGTAGCATGGTTATTGGTGCCAGACGGGCTAGTCTGAGTATTTCAAAAACTGCTGATCTACTGGGATTGTCACACACAACCATCTCTAGGATTTACAGAGAATGGTCCGAAAAAGAGAAAATATCCAGTGAGCGGCAGCTGTGTGGTGGAAAATGCCTTGTTGATGTCAGAGGTCAGAGAAGAATGGGCAGACTGGTTCGAGGTGATAGACAGGCAACAGCAACTCAAATAACCACTCGTTACAACCAAGGTATGCAGAATACTATCTCTGAATGCACAACACATCGTACATTGAAGCAGATAGGCTACAGCAGCAGAAGACCACAGAAGCCGTGTGTCAGCTAAGAACAGGAAACTGAGGCTACAATTCACACAGGCAAGTGAACCACTTACCAGAAGCAAGCAATATTAACGCCTCTGGCTTCTCACCCAGTCTGGGTCCCTTATCAGGGTTGATTGCATCTCCTCACAGCGAACACTTCCCAGAAAGCAGGTCACTTGTCTCCAATACGCCCAAATAACTATCGGGCATCCAAATAAAATAAAAGCTCACAATAGTGTGATATCGTTTTCCACATTTAATAACATAAAAAATATTGCACTTACAACAGATCCTGGTAAATAAGCGTTTAAAAGTATTAGCCGGCTGGCTCCACGTCCCTGCTCCATGTACGTTTCGTCTATACACAGACGTCGTCAAGGGGATCGTCTGTGTATAGACGAAACGTACGTCGGGAGTGCGCATTGATGTCACTGCTATCCTTGTTGTTTACACCCGTGGAACGGGAATGTGGAGCCGGCCGGCTAATACTTTTAAACGCTTATTTACCAGGATCTGTAGTAAGTGCAAAACTTTTTTATGTTATTAAATGTGGAAAACAATATCACACTATTGTGAGCTTTTATTTTATTTGGATGCCCGATGGTTATTTGGGACATATTGGAGAGAAGTAACCTGCTTTCTGGGAGGTATTCGCTGTAAAATCTACCCTGATAAGGGACCCAGGCTGGGTGAGAAGTAATATTGCTTACTTCTGGTAAGCGGTTCACTTGTCTGGTAGCAGATAAGAGCATCTGTTTGGAGTGGAGCACTTGGTGTTATGTGATCTTCTACCTTTACCTGCTAGTTCAACAACTTGTTTAAAAAGGACTTTTTAATGACTGTCATTTATATTTGTTCACATCATGTGCACATATTACTTGCTTATGGTATGTCATAATACTAGCGCAGCCTCTTTTGTATAATTTGTGATATGTACCAGTACTGTGGGCTTTGGGTTGAAGCTTGTTTGATGCTCTAAGCAGCAGCGCGGTATTCCCCCCCCCCCCTTTTTTTTACAATTCACAGAGGCTCATCAAAATTAAACAACAGAAGATTGGAAAAATGTTGACCTGATGAGTCTCAATTTCAGCTGAGACTTTCAGGTGGTAAAAGCATGGATCCATCCTGCCTTGTATCAACGGTTCAGGCTGGTGGTGGTGGTGTAATGATGTGGGGGATATTTTCTTGGCACACTTTTGGCCCCTTAGTACCAATTGTGCATCGTTTAAACGCCACGGCCTACCTGAGTATTGTTGCTGACCATGTCCATCCCTTTATGACTACAGTGTCCCCATCTTCTGATGGCTCCTTCCAGCAGGATAATGCACCATGTCACAAAGCTCCAATCATCTCACCACTGGACAATGAGGTCACTGCACTCCAATGTCCTCCACAGTCACCACATCTCATCCAATAGAGAACCTTTGGGATGTGGTGGAATGGGAGATTCACATCATTAATGTGCAGCTGACAAATCTGCAAAAACTGCATGATGCTATCATGTCTATATGGACTAAAATCTCTGAGGAATGTTTCCAACATCTTGTTGAATCTATGCCATGAAGAATGAAGGCAGTTCTGGAGGCAAAAGAGGGTCCAACCCGGTACTAGCAAGGTGTACCTAATAAAGTGTCTTGTGAGTGTGCGTATATATATATATATATATATATATATATATATATATATATATATATATACATATATATACACAGTTGTGCTCATAAGTTTACATACCCTGGCAGAATCTATGATTTATTGGCAATTTTTCAGAGAATATGAATGTGAACACAAAAACATTTCTTTCACTCATGGTTAGTGTTTGGCTAAAGCCATTTATTATCCATCAACTGTGTTTACTCTTTTTAAATCATAATGAAAGCAGAAACTACCCAAATGACCCTGATCAAAAGTTTACATATCCAGGTGATTTTGGCCTGATAACATGCACACAAGTTGACACAAAGGGGTTTGAATGGCTATTAAAGATAACCATCCTCACCTGTGATGTGTTTGCTTGTAATTAATGTGTGTGTATAAAAGGTCAATGTGTTTCTGGACTCCTGACAGACCCTTGCATCTTTCATCCAGTGCTGCACTGACGTTTCTGGATTCTGAGTCATGGGGAAAGCAAAAGAATTATCAAAGGATCTGCGGGTAAAGGTAGTTGAACGGTATAAAACAGGAAAGGGATATAAAAAGATATCCAAGGAATTGAGAATGCCAATCAGCAGTGTTCAAACTCTAATCAAGAAGTGGAAAATGAGCGGTTCTGCTGAAACCAAACCACGGTCAGGTAGACCAACTAGATTTTCGGCCACAACTGCCAGGAAAATTGCTCGGGATGCAAAGAAAAACCCACAAATAACTTCAGGCCTCTCTGAAAACATGTGCTGTGGCTGTTTCAAGATGCACAATAAGGATGCACTTGAAGAAAGATGGGCTGCATGGTCGAGTCGCCAGAAGAAAACCATTACTACGCAAATGCCACAAAGTATCCCACTTACAATACGCCAAACAGCACAGAGGCAAGCCTCAAACATTCTGGCACAAAGTCATTTGGAGTGATGAGACCAAAATTGAGCTTTTTGGCCACAACCATAAACCCTACATTTGGAGAGGAGTCAACAAGGCCTGTGAATCACGGAGGTGGATCGCTGATGTTTTAGTGTGAGTGTGAGCTACAAAGGCACAGGAAATTTGGTCAAAATTGATGGCAAGATGAATGCAGTATGTTATAAAAAAATACTGGAGAAACATTTGCATTCATCAGCCAGGAAGCTGCACATGGGACGTTCTTGGACATTCCAACATAACAATGATCCAAAACACAAGGCCAAGTCGACCCGTCATTGGCTACAGCAGAATAAAGTGAAGGTTCTGGAGTGGCCATCTCAGTCTCCTGACCTCAATATCATTGAGCCACTCTGGGGAGATCTCAAACATGCAGTTCATGCAAGACAGCCCAAGAATTTCCAGGAACTGGAAGAAAGTCACAAGATGAAAGCAGGGGTTGATTTCTATAACATATTTGTGAACCCAGAAACCAGGATTTACATGGTTGCGACATCCTCTGATGCGGGCCCTGGATGATGCCCTGTACATAGTGCATAACAAACTAAATGTCACCCAGTGAGGGTTTAGATCTAATTCAAACACAACATAAAAAACACAGCACACCGTATTGCCATCCTGCCAGGTTTCTACTAATCAGGTTGCACTACTTGCAAGTAAACATGAGACAATGTGTGAATGAATGCCACAACTACACGCAGGTACAGGTTGAAAGAAAACAGCTGTGGGTTCTAATTAGTGCAGGTTGGCAGCACTCAGTGTGTGAAGTGGCTTCTGAGGTCCTTGTTAGACATTCCTGCTGAACTGTGAGCCCACGCAGGACAAGTCATGAGATGTACAGTCTGGTGAACAGGGCGTGTGAGCCAAAAAGACAGTGAGGGCCTTGTGTAGTCAGGGCCCCGCCAACATCTAGGAAAACTGTCATTGGCGACCTGTCCTGAAAAAGATAGTTTCCTGGCTGTCATACCGACTCTGTTGCTTTGATGGTGTGAGATAGTGATAATATGTTCTGCTTTTTTTCAGGTGTAGGCAGGTGCTGTCTATGTTCTCCACTGCAGGTGGTGCTTATCCGCAACTGTAGGGGAAGAAGTCGAGATGGTTACCTCGGTCACATGGAGCCACCTATCCGATTGGATTCTGGTACCACAGATGACTTTGGTGGCCATCTTGGGTCAGGCAGAGTCTATTTAAAGAGGAGTTCCAGTCTCTTATGAAAAAATAACAGCAGCTACAAAAACTGGTGTGCTCACCCCAGTCTGTTTCACCTGCTGTCTTCTTTCCTCAGCGCCGGCATCTTCACTATGGGCACCTGGCTGTGATAGCTTGCGGCTTCACAGCCAGATGCCCACTGCACATGTGCGAGCAGCTCTGCGCAGAAATTGGTGAATGGTGGAAGTGGGAGAGGGTACCTGCCAAAATCGTGTACCCGCTCCTCAAAAGTGCCAATTCTTCAAGAGTAGCGGAGGACGAGTCCTTAAAGCAGAACTTCCTCTTTTGGGTGGAGCTCCGCTTTAAGACCCTGGCTACTGGGTTTGGCATACAATTTGTGAGTGGCTAGTGTAGGGACAGGTCGTCTGTTTAACAGGGACAGTGCTGAGAGCCAGGGAAAGGTTTCAGAGGATTAGGTAAAGTGTAGGGACTACACCAACCCTCTGGAAAGCCTTCCCTTTGGGTACAGACCTGCTCCTAATGGCAGATGCTGTCGGCATCTCCGTGTCTCTAGTCTACTATCTAGTCACTGTTGCACCTTGTAAGTGTTCCCAGCTTAGTTGTCTCCCTACCGGGCCTGTTGTGTACTGCTAAATCTTTGTTACAATATATTCCTGTTACTGCACTTGACTCCATGTGCTTTCTGCCTGCCGCATCACTCTGCACCTACCCACACTGGTGTCCTTTATAACCCTGTGAAGTGGACCTATCACTGGAAGACTAGAAGTGTTATGAGATGTGGCGAGAGCCTTAACTCTTTATGTGGCCTCCAGTTCCATATTTCCATCCCAGATCTACAAACACTACACTCACTGGCCACACCTGTCATTATCAATACCGCAATGAGTTGACTTGGCCATTAAGGCAGGTAATTTCCCAGAATTCCATTGGTCTTGCCACGTTTCACTCATACATGATGCCCCATGATCATGGGTCACGCACAGGTAATGAAACCACTTAGCCACAGCCTAAGGCGTCATCTGGTCTCTCAAACTGACATCATTTGATCTGAATTTCTACAAAAACTATGCTAAGAACTATTTGTTGCATGTAAATGCACCACATTATACTGCATAACCCTAATGCAATTTCAGAAAAATTAAAAAGGGAAATACTTAGAGGGCTATTAATAATACAACACCAGACAAATGAAAAGAACAGAAGTCGCCCATAGTGACTTATCAGTATTCATCTTTTAGTCAATTAGAAAATGAGAAGACATCAAGGATCTGCTTGAGCATTATGGATAAAAATTCTGCCAGTCCTTTATAACTTGCCACTGGCTTCATACCTATGTGCTTGTGTTACTGCGCATGTTCACGCATGATGTAATGCAGGTCACGCATATTGGAAGTGCACATTTTGTATGTGTTTTAGGGGTGCTCCTATTTCTAATGGGCCCCAAGCGTGCACCCCAAACAACACTTTGGGCACTACAGGGAAACTTATTCAAGTTTTGCTGGTGATGGACCACAGCGTTGAATCCTGGATCTTCTTCCAGGCAGTACAGTCCCCTAAGGCTCAGCTGAGGAGTCAACTGACTTGCAAGCTGCAGTGCGGATAGTTCAGCCAGGGATAAAAGAATCCTGAGAGCCAAAAAAACTCTACCTAAAAGAAGTAGACCTCTCTCAGTAGAGGGAAGGCGCCACCTAAGGACACTAGCAAACAAATGAGGCTTTCTGGGAGTGGTAACTGTGGCAGAGCGATGCCCCAACAGAGGTGATGTTAACCAGGATTCTCAACCAGGCAGGTTGAGGGACTCCAGGGGACTTGCTTAATTAGGAGGAAACTGGCTTTTCGGTTTCCTCATAGTTTAGAAAAATTTGTTTTTGGACCTGGAGCCTGGAGATTTCATAGTAATCCGGGTGGGATGAAATCTCCAATTCTGGGTCCAGACTTTGTGAACCACCAACACATTGATTGGTCAGGTGTGTGCTGGGCTATTAGTAGTGACCTGACCATGGTTCTGGGCTCCACCCTCCTGAGGAGTCCAGGTGTGCAAGGGAGAAGCCAGAGAGTACATGTCTGCACTGGGAAAGACAGATACCCAAGCCTGAGGGTCAGAGCAGCGAGGGGTTGTTACCTACGTGGGCAGTGTTGGCAAGGAAATGGTCTGTGGGAGAAAGACCAGGGTCTAACTTGGAACGCCTGAGCAGCACTTTACTTAAGTGAGCAAGTAGGCTGGATATTTAATATTTGGGATAATGGTGTAGACCCCATGCATGGGAAACATATGAATTATGTTTTCAGGAACCTTGTGTGAACTTACCTTTAAAATAAAGTGGGCCAACGAGCCCTAAACTGAAATATTTTGCATGTGCTACATTAGAGCTATACAACCCCAAATTTTACATGTCCCTGCAACTTTTTTTTTGCCATTGTCCAATCACCTCACTGTGGCTGAACCAGTGACCCTCAGCATACTGCCACTAACAGTTGCAAAGCCTCAGACTGTTTTGGATTAATAATATACTTTGGAATATAATATACTTTGGAATACAGATTGCTTGAGTTCATGTAAGCTTTTAAAGGCGAGTTTGTGACCCCCAAAATATATTGGCTTCAGAAGCAAGGCTGGCCCCTCCCAGGGGGCCGTCTTCACTCAGTGTATAACCCCTCCGCCTGCAAAGCACACCAATCCGTGACAAGCAGTACAAACCTAACCACAGAGGGGTGGGTGCTGCATCTGTCAATGAACTCAGAGAAAAGGATTTTACGGTAAAAATGGCCCAGGAAGTACTAATCGCCCTGGTGGAATGAGCCGTGACCGGAAAAGGGGTCTCTTGCCCCCGAACAGCATACGCATGGGTCACAGTCTGTCTGATCCAACAGGATACAGTAGCCGACGAGGCCGGCAAACCTTTGTGCGGTCCTTCCGTCAGCACAAAAAGGACATCCGACCTCCGAAAAGGAGCCGTAGATGACAAATACACCCGCAGGGCCCTCACTACATCCAGGGAGTGCAAGGCAATCTCCTTAGGATGTGACGGGCGCGGGCACAAGGAAGGGAGCACAATGTTCTCATTAATGTGAAAAGAGGAAACCACCTTCGCTAGAAACGAAGGGGAAGGGCCCAGCAGCGCCTTATCCTTATGTAGGACCAAGTAGGGAGACCTACACGACAAAGCCGCCAATTCAGACACCCCGCCTGGCGGATGTAATGTCCACCAAAAAGGCCACTTTCCGTGACAGCAGATGTAGGGGGATATCCCTGATCCATTCATAGGGCGGCTTCTGCAGTACAGAAAGCACTAAGTTCAAATCCCACAGTGCCAAAGGCGACCGTACCCGAGGAGCCACATGCCGTACACCCTGTACAAATGTACGAATCAAAGAATGCGTCGCTAATGGACACTGAAGCAGAATCGCCAGAGCAGAAATCTGACCTTTGAGTGTACTCAATGCCAATTTGTGATCCAGGCCTTGCTGGAGAAAAGCCAGCACCCGAGTCACCGAGAAAGAACGGGGGTTCCAACCCCCCGCCTCACACCAGGCAATATAAGCCTTCCAGGTGCGATGATAAATCTTACGCGCAGTGCACTTGCGCGCCTTAAGCATGGTGGGGATCACTGACTCAAGAGACCCCCCTATCCCTCAGCACCTGGGACTCAATAGCCAAGCCGTCAAAGCGAGGGTAAAGCAGGGTGCAGGATGGGTCCCTGCGACAGCAGATCTTCCCGAAGCGGGAGCCGCCAGGGAACATCTGTTACCATCCGCATCACGTCAGCATACCAAGGACGCAGAGGCCAATCTGGAGCCACCAGGATTGTCGGGATTCCCTCCACTTCTATCCTGCGCAACAGCCGTGGTAGAAGTTTGAGAGGGGGAAAGGCATACAGAAGCCGGTACCGAGACCATGGGGCCACCAGGGCATCCGTGGCCACTGCCAGCTGATCCCTCGTCCTGCACACGAAGGTCTGCATCTTGTGATTGAACCTGGACGCCAGTAGGTCCACATCTGGCGTGCCCCATTTTTGGCAAATCTGGCTGAACACCTCTGGGTGCAGGGACCATTCTCCCTGGTCCAGTGTCTGGCAACTGAGAAAGTCCGCCTGCCAATTTTCTACACCCGGAATGTAGATGGCGGAGATTGCTGGCACGTGAAGTTCTGCCCACCTCAGAATGTGGGCCGCTTCCGCAGCCGCTGCCGAGCTTCTTGTTCCGCCTTGATGGTACACGTACGCCTCCGCCGTGACGTTGGCCGACTGAACCTGAACTGCAGCCTCCCTGACCAACGGGAGAGGCAAAGCCTGATTGCCTGTAGCTCCAACACATTGATCGGAAATCGAGATTCCTGCGCCGACCAACGGCCCTGGGCAGATAATTGCCCCAGGACCCCCCCAGCCCGATAGGCTGGCGTCCGTCGTAACTGTTGACCATTCCAGGGGAAGAAACGACTTCCCCAAGGTCAGCGCCGGGGCCCGAAGCCACCAGGTCAACGACCCCCTGGTCTGATGATCCAACCTGATCAGCGGATCCAGGGACAAGGGAGACCTGTCCCACTGCAGCAGGATCGCCCGCTGCAGGGGTCGGGTGTGACTCTGGGCGTATGGAATCGCCTCCAAGGCTGAGACCATGAGCCCCAACACCTGCATGCAGAAACGTAAGGAGGACCACCGTTGTGACAGCAGAGTTCGCACCGCTGCTTGCAGCGTCAGCAACTTGGCTGGAGGTAGGAATACCTTCACCTGCTCAGTGTCCAATATCAGGCCCAGATATTCTAGGCGACAGGACGGGGTCAGTGCCGACTTCTGTAGGTTGACCAATCAGCCGCAGTCCCGCAGGGAGGTCAGGGTGATAGCAACAGTGTCCTCCAGAGCTGGAGCCGACTCCGTTTGCAGGAGTAGATCATCTAGGTATGCTACCACAGCAATGCCCCTCTGTCTCAGCAGAGCCAGCACTGGAGCCAACAGCTTGGCGAAGACCCGTGGGGCAGAGGCCAGACCGAAGGGAAGTGCCACAAACTGGTAATGGAAATCCCCTACCGCAAAGCGCAGGAAGCAGTGATGCCGAACACAAATGGGAACGTGAAGATACGCATCCCTGATGTCCAGGGATGCCAGAAAGTCCCCCTGGTGTTGGGCGGCCACGATCGAGCGGACTGACTTCATCCTGAATTTACGCGCCCTCACAAAGTGATTGAGCGCCTTCAGGTCCAGAACCGGTCTGACCCCATCGTTCTTCAGCACCACAAAGAGATTCAAGTAGAACCCGCGGAACCTTTCCGCAGGGGGGACTGGCACAATTACCCCCTGCTCGGACAATGTCTGGACGGCTCCTAGCAGAGCCTGCCGACGCCCCGGAGGAAGACCCAAATTTGATGGAAAGAACCTGTCCGGGGGCAGAGTACGAAACTCTATCTTGTACCCGGAGGACACCACCTCTCGCACCCACCGGTCGGAGATGCGAGCGATCCACCGGTCCGCGAACCCCAGAAGCTGGCCCCCCACCCGAGAGTCGGGCGGGGGCAACCCATCAAGCGGAGGAGGACTTTTCCTGTCTTCTCGGACTTGCGCTGCCAGGGCACTTACTGGTCCCCGTGGCAGCCTTGCCGGGACGGGAGCCCTTGCCCGTAGAACCGGGCGCACGAAAAAAACTCTTCTGGCCAGAGGACGAAGGTCCCTGTGTGGGCGATGTTCCCGTCGCCTGGGTTTCGGGAGGAAGGTACTCTCCCCCCCCCCACCTGTGAAATCCTTAATGATTTCATCCAACTGAGACCCAAACAGCTGACCGCCCTGAAAAGGCAGGTCAGTGAGGCCCTTCTTAGATGCGTGGTCACCCGACCAGCACCGCAGCCACAGCAGCCGTCTAATAATGACCGCAAAAATGGAGATCTTAGACATCATTGGGACTAAATCCAGTGCTGCGTCACACAGGTAATGAAGACCCTGCACCAGCTGATCCACCCGCTCCACCGAATCTGGCGAATACCCCAAGTCCCCCAGATCCCAGTGCAGCTCCATTGCTTGTTCAGTGAGCGACTGTGCCACCATGGCCGAAGCCAGTGCCGGCCTCATGGCTGCCCCCGCCAGCAAGAACAATGCCTTGGGCACTGCTTCCGTCCACCTATCGGCCGGATACTTAAAGGATAGCGACCCTTTCATGGGAATGGTAGTCACCTTGTTCAGGCGGGCCACCGGCGGATCCACCACGGGGGATGCCCATTTCTGTATCAGGCTGTCCTCAAAGGGATAGCGCACAGAAAAATGTTTTGGCAGGGTAAAGGAATTTTGTGGACGCTGCCATTCCTTATAGACAAACTGGTCGAAATACTGGACATAAGGGAACACCTTAGGAGCCCGGGCTGGCTTACGGGACCCAAAGACGTAAGCTGTCTCTTGTGGCTCCCCAGCCTGGCCCAGCCGCAGCGAATCATGGACAGTTGCGACCAGTGAACCCACCAGTGCCTTTTCACGCGCCACTGGTCCTCCTCACCATCCGAGGGCTCCAGTTCCCCGTCTGAGAGGTCCACGGGGGTCCCTGTAACCACAGAGCCCCCTTCTGGCTCTGATTTCTCCCCCGAAGAGGGAGGGGGGTGGCCGCTTTTTTGGCACCCCCGACCACGGCTCAGTTCCCCCCGGGCAAGGAACTCTTCCAGGATAGAAGTCAGTCTAGGGGAACCATCGGTCCCAGCGCAGCTTGAGCCTCAGCGGACCCCTCCGGCGAAGAAACTGCCGGTTCAGTAGCCATTGCGCCACCTCCGGGACACTTGTGAGGCCTACAGCCCATAACACCCCCACAGTACACCCCCACAAACTGCCCCACAGAGCGACCGGGAATACCCAGGAGGACCGACACCGCCGCCACCAGCACCCCAGGGAGAAGCCAGCAATACTTGCTGTGACTCGTTCCTGCCCTCCTGCTGCTGCCGCCACTGGTGTCAAAGAGGCCGCTGCTGCCACTGCTGCTGCCGACTCGTGCACCGCTGATCAGGAAGAGAGAAAATGGCGCCAAAAGCACACGTTTTCCTATCCAGGAGACCAACCAAACATGGCCACCGAACGGTCACAACAGGCCAAACCATCCGCAAAATGGCCGCGGCTACAGCAAAATGGCGGCCACCGTGACTACGGCAAAATGGCGGCCGACACCGCGAAAATGGTGGCTATCGCCGCATGGCAAGCACACAGCAAGTAGCGGGGGGTACGGGCAGGCGGGGGTAGAAGAGGGGACACCCAGGCCACCTATACCCCGCATCATGGATGGGACCACTAACCTCCCGCCCCCTCCGCACCCGGGGGAGCGACTGTAGACCCGTTGCAGACCTTCCTCCCCCCAGATGGAGAGGGATGCTGCCGGCCATGCGACCCCTGGATGCGAGCTACAGCCCGGTCACTGGGTACACAGGTGGGGCGTTTAACCCACCGCCCCCCCCCCCCGCACGGAACGGGGCACGATGCGGCGGACCCCGCGGACAGCTAAGGGAGGCTCGCATCTGTCGGCAGTGCTGGGTAGATTTCCAGGATTCGTGATATCCAGCATATCACCCAGCCAGCTACTTGATTGTATTCTTCATCAGATAGCTTGAGCAAAAGAAAAAGAAAAAAAATTGGGGACCCGCAGATCCCAGCAGGGAACCAGGGCTAACTCCTTGCACTAGGCAGAAAAGACTGGTGTGCTTTGCAGGGCGGAGGGGTTATACACAGATTGAGGACGGCCCCCTGGGAGGGGCCAGCCTTCCTTTTCTGAGCTTTCGTTCTGCCTAGTCTACTCCTGGTAAAAGGTGCATAAACCCCACGTGTCATGAATAAGAGGCTACGTCTGTCAATGAACGTAAGAGAAACGTGTTGTGGGTATGCTGGTCAAGCATGTTATTTTGGTGCAGGGACTTGTATTGAGGACCCATAGGAAATGATTGGGCACAGGTACCACCACAAACTTTGCTGCATCAAGTAAAGTGCATCAGCATGTGATGTGTGTGTATAGGTGTACTTACTGTAGGCCTTTACAGTGATGGTTTGATTTCACTTCTCTTTACCAAAGGGTTCAGATGAACGCCAAAACTAAAATATTTTATTGTTTCTAATAACCAAAGCTCTAATCCCTTGCTTTCTTTGTTTTTTTCCATTCTTGCACATGTGAAATAAACCTCTCCTATCCAGAATAATAATAGATGACTACACTGGAATCTCTAATTTAGAAAAGTATGTATTTTATGATACAAAAGGTTAAAGGTGTTAAGTGGCATTTTCCAGGAGTGATTTTTGGTTAAAACACTGTATATGTAAACCCCACCACACAAAATCTCACACTTTAATATTTTATTGCAATCCCAAAAGTATTTTCAAGACTTTTAAATGTACAGCATAGGTGTGCGCAGGGGGTGTGCCAAGTGTGCCTGGGCACACCCTAATCACCCTGTGTGGCCCAGATTACCCTGCTGATATTTCACCAAAACCCCCCAATGGGGCTGCTAAAAAATTGTAAAACATAATAAATAAGTAAAATAATAAAAATAAAAAACTACTGACACCAATCTCTGCCCTGCTGACAAGTCCACTGCTCTACTGACACCATCCATTGCCCTACTAACACTGTCTATGTTTTTATAAATTTGGGGTGCACACCCTAATGCAATAGGCTGTGCACACCTATGATGTACAGCATTCGTTAAAATAATAGCCGGTGATCCTGCCATGAACGTCTCTGATCAGACACATCCTGCCTATGTGACCACTCTCTGTCCTGCCGCCCAACTATGTTCCTGTATTGTCAACCTATATCATGTTCTGCCAATGGAGATTATAAGTGGTTTGGGCAACAAAAACTGCACAGGCATTGGTCCATGTTTTAACTATCATTATTATCTAAACCCATCCTGAGAAAGGAGTACAGTGCCTTAAACAAGTATTCATACCCCTTGATATTTTCCACATTTTGTCATGTTACAACCAAAAAGGTAATTTTTTTTTTGTCTTTGGCATTTTAAGTGATAGATCAACACAAAGTGGCACATAATTGAGAAGTGGAAGGAAAATGATAAATGGTTTTTAACACTTTTTACAAATAAATATGTGAAAAGTGTGGGGGGCATTTGTATTCAGCCCCCCTGAGTCAATACTTTGTAGAACCGCCTTTCACTGCAATTACAGCTGCAAGTCTTTTTGGGGAAGTCTCTACCAGCTTTGTTTGCAGGGATAGGCAGGGACCAAAGCTGTGGTGGACATTTTCCAAAGTACAGACCTTAGTGAAGGACACTAAAATACATTTCAAATTAAAACTTTCAAAAAACACCGTCTACTCTGTGGCCTAGTTCTACAAGTACAACTATGTTTAAAATAACATTTATATAAATACTGCTTGTGGTATACGGTTATAAATTGTGTCAGTTGGAGGAATAGTGTCCCATCAGTGGGAGGAATAGTGCCCCATGATTGGTATCAGTGGGAGGAATAGTGTCCCATCATTGGTGTCAGTGGGAGGAATAGTGTTCCATCATTGGTGTCAGTGGGAGGAATAGTGCCCCATCATTGGTGTCAATGGGAGGAATAGTGCCCCATCATTGGTATCAGTGGGAGGAATAGTGCCCCATCATTGGTATCAGTGGGAGGAATAGTGTCCCATCATTGGTATCAGTGGGAGGAATAGTGCCCCATCATTGGCATCAGTGGGAGGAATAGTGCCCATCATTGGTATCAGTGGGAGGAATAGTGCCCCATCATTGGCATCAGTGGGAGGAATAGTGTCCCATCATTGATGTCAGTGGGAGGAATGGTGTCCCGTCATTGGAATCAGTGGGAGGAATAGTGCCCCACCATTGGTGTCAGTGGGAGGAATAGAGCCCCATCATTGGTATCAGTGGAAGGAATAGTGCCCACCATTGGTATCAGTGGGAGGAATAGTGCCCCATCATTGGCGTCAGTGGGAGGAATAGTGCCCATCATTGACATGTGGGAGGAATAGTGTCCCATCATTGGCATGTGGGAGGAATAGTGCCCCATCATTGGCATGTGGGAGGAATAGTGCCCCATCATTGGCATGTGGGAGGAATAGTGCCCTGTTTTTGATGTCAGTATCAAGAATTATATTCCATTGCTTGTTGAACTGGTAATGAACTCATTCAGGAACACATGGGCTGCTGAATCATCACGAGTGCAAAAGCTGCAGGTCTGTTTGATGCAGTGGCAAGCAAAGAAAATGCTTTGCTGAAAAGTTTTTAGGATAGCATTTGTCTTGCTTGGCACTGCTTCTGCAAATCTGCACTAGTCTAAAGATGCAGCCAGAAGCCCATGTTTTCCTGAATGAGTTCATCATCACCAGTTCAACGAGCAGGGCCCAGGCCTGTGCTGATGATTGCAGAATGCAGATATATATGCATCATATCTGCATTCTGCAATCATCAGTACAGGTCTGGGCCCTGCTAGTAGTTGAAGTTGAACTGGTGATGATGAACTCATTCAGGAAAACACGGGCTGCTTTCCTGCTGCATCACTAGACTAGTGCAGATTTGCATTTTTGCAGGAGCTGCAGTTTTGTTTGATGCAGTGCAAAGCAGAGCAAAATAGCAAATGCTTCCCTGAAAACATTTTCTTTGCTTGGCACTACATCAAACAAACCTGCAGCTCCTGCAAAAATGCAAATCTGCACTAGTCTAGTGATGCAGCAGGAAAGCAGCCCATGTTTTCCTGAATGAGTTCATCATCACCAGTTCAACTTCAACTACTAGCAGGGGCCAGGCCAGGCCTGTGTCATGCAGATGATGGATGATTGCAGAATACTAGGCCCAGTCCTCCCAGGCAGTCCAGACCACCCCAGACCCAGTCTAGTCCCTCCCTGTGAAAAGAATGTCCCACTGCTGAGGTCAGGCCCGACTCAGGTGCTACTGCTACTGATAGTCCAGTCCAGTGATGAAAACTTTTACTTACTGAGCTGCAATGCTCCACAGTCACACAGTCAATTAGGGTGGCTCAGCAGCACCTCCACTCCTCCTGTCCAGCTCCTGTTCTTCTCCCGAGTCCCGCGCTCAGCGCAGCACTGCTTGCCACACTCCACAGGTCTCTCTTCTCTCAAAACATCCAGCCCCACCTCCCTCAGATTCTGAGATCACTCCGCAGTGCACACTGCACTGCAGGAGACTCTAGGAGGACGAGTGGGCGGTGCCACGTGCCCCGGCTGAGTCTAACAGCCTATGAGGAGAGATATGTCTGTGCCAGCCACGGACACTACAGACAGTGCTGGAGGACACCTTGCCGACCCCTGTTTGTTTGCCCACCAGAATGCTTTCCCATTCTTTTTTGCAAAATAGCTCAAGCTCTGTCAGATTGGATGGAGAGCTCTGTGAACAGCAATTTTGCCACAGATTCTCAATTGGAATTTGAATTTAGGTCTGGACTTTGACTGGGCCATTCTAACGCATGAATATGCTTTGATCTAAACCATTCCATTGTAGCTCTGGCTGTATGTTTAGGGTCGTAGTCCTGCTGGAAGGTGAATCTCCACCCCAGTCTCAAGTCTTTTGCAGACTCTAACAGGTTTTCTTCTAAGATTGCCCTGTATTTGGCTCCATCCATCTTCCCACCAACTCTGACCAGCTTCCCTTTCCCTGCTGAAGAAAAGCATCCCCACAACATGATACTGCCACCACCACGTTTCACGGTGGGGATGGTGTTCAGGGTGATGTGCAGTGTTAGTTTTCCGCCACACATAGCGGTTTGCTTTTAGGCCAAAAAGTTCAATTTTGGTCTCATCTGACCAGAGCACCTTCTTCCACATGTTTGCTGTGTCCCCCATATAGCTTCTTGCAAACTGCAAACAGTGCTTCTTATGGCTTTCTTTCAACAATGGCTTTCTTCTTGCTACTCTTCCATAAAGGCCAGATTTGTGGAGTACACGACTAACAGTTGTCCTGTGGACAGATTCTTCCACCTGAGCTGTGGATCTCTGCAGCTCCTCCATAGTTACCATGGGCCTCTTGGCTGCTTCTCTGATTAATGCTCTCATTGCCCGACCTGTCAGTTTAGGTGGACAGCCATGTCTTAGTAGGTTTGCAGTTGTGCCATACTTTCCATTTTTGGATGATGGATTGAACAGAGCTCCGTGAGATGTTCAAAGCTTGGGGTATATCTTTATAACCTAACCCTGCTTTAAACTTCTCCACAACTTTATTCCTGACCTGTCTGGTGTGTTCCTTGGCCTTCATGATGCTGTTTGTTGACTATGGTTCTCTTTTAGTTAGGGGTACCAGAGTAAAGGGGGCTGAATACAAATGCATACCACACTTTCCAGATATTTATTTGAAAAAAGATTGAAAAGCATTTATCATTTTACTTCCACTTCACAATTATGTGCCACTTTGTGTTATTCTATCACATAAAATCCCAATAAAATACATATACTTTTTTAATTGTAACATGACAAAATGTGGAAAATTTCAAGGGGTAAGAATACTTTTTCAAGGCACTGTAAAGGATAAAAGACTGCTATACAGTACTAATGAGAAAAGGTATTTAGCAGTTTAGATTTTCTAAAATAATTGCATTTCAATGTCCTGTGGGAGACCAAATATAGTGAATTCAGGCTCCTGGGGTTAGTATCACTTTAAGGTTTACATATACTTTAAAGCAGAACTCTAGCCAAAAAATGTAAAGATGATAAATGAACGGCCTAGTGAAAGATTAAACTAACTTTTGCTGCCATATTTACCTTTAGGGCCAGTTCACACCATAGAAACGCAGTCCGGATGCTTTTCTGCATGCGCGTTTTTGACGCGTTTCCGGTCCGTTACGGTGCGTTTTTGATGCAGTCCAGTGCAGTTTTTTCCCCCTTTTTTTCTTAGGACATGTGCATTCCAGTGCGTTTTTGGTGCATGTAGGTGCATTCCAGTGCGTTTTTGGTGTATGTAGGTGCGTTCCGGTGAGTTTTTGATGCATTTTACCGCGTTCCAGTACAGTTCAGTGCATGAAAAATGCAGCATGTTCTACTTTTTTTTCTGGAGCTGAAACTGACTGGAACTGACTGCACTGGTGTGAACTATGCCATTGGAAACCATATAACCTACTTTCCATGCGTTTTTGATGCAGGATAAAAACGTACTGGACTGCATGTGGTGTGAACTGGCCCTTAAGCCAGAGATTTCCCCCACTGTATTTTTTTTTCTGCCACTAGATATCCTGAGTCTGATAGCCAGCATCATTCAACCCAATTCCTCTGGACCCAGGTCGTCCGCGAACGGCCCCAGCCTGCGTTTGGACAGTGAAAGACAAAGCACTACAGTGATGAGCTCATCTCATGTCACTCTGCTTTCTCCTGCTATCAGCAAGCTCCTTGTCAGCACATGAACTGATTGGTGTTTTGTTCTGCTTCTTCTTCTCACAATCCAGCCCTGCTATATAGGGACTGATTGCTTGAATTTACTAATGTATTAATGATCACAGAGCTGCATTCATTTGTGTCTTTTATATCTCCCTAGAATTCAGCTTTAAAATCCTCATTTGCAAGGTTGCAAATGTGAGTGTGTTTGTGATCACTTGAACTCCATAGAAATCTTGGGGAATTATTCATTTGCCATTTGAACACAGTGAATATAACATTCACTGTGAAATTCTTTAGAGTGAAGATTTTCACCTCGGTGGCCAATCTTCCCCCTCCCATCATGTCTCCTACTGCTAAATTATTTATCATAACAAGTATTTTCTGCAGTAGCTCTGGCTCGGCCGCCCCTTCTAGGACACGGGGAGAGCGCGTTGTGACACCTCTGCTCTCCTATTAATGAACGCCAGCAGCAATCGCTGTCTTCTATTCAGCTGGCCTGAATCAATCGTTAGAAGACAATGCTCGGCACAATGGCTAAAAGGCTCGTTCTGAGTGCCGTGGATACAAGAAGACTAGGATTCCCGAGAGCAAATGAGCTTCTGAAAATAAAAACAAACCAGACCACGTATTAATGAAAAGCCAGTGCTGTGTGGAACTGAGGTTCTAGCAAATGTACAAACATAGTCAATAAAAAAAAAAAAAAAAAAACTGAATTCATACAAAAAAAAAAATTAAATATATAGTAATATAATATACAGTTGTATGCAAAAGTTTAGGAACCCCTGACAATTTCCATGATTGTCATTTATAAATATTTGGGTGTTTGGATCAGCAATTTCATTTTGATCTATCAAATAACTGAAGGACACAGTAATATTTCAGTAGTGAAATGAGGTTTATTGGATTAACAGAAAATGAGCAATATGCATTAAAAAGAAATTAGACAGGTGCATAAATTTGGGCACCCCAACAGAAAAATCACATCAATATTTAGTAGAGCCTCCTTTAGCAGAAATAACAGCCTCTAGACGCTTCCTATAGCCTGTAATGAGTGTCTGGATTCTGGATGAATGTATTTTGGACCATTCCTCCTTACAAAACATCTCCAGTTCAGTTCGGTTTGATGGTTGCTGAGCATGGACAGCCCGCTTTCAATCACCCCACAGATGTTCATTGATATTCAGGTCTGGGGACTGGGATGGCCATTCCAGAACATTGTATTGTTCCTCTGCATAAATGCCAGAGTAGATTTTGAGCAGTGTTTTGGGTCGTTGTCTTGTTGAAATATCCAGCCCCGGCGTAACTTCAACTTTGTGACTGATTCCTCAACATTATTCTCAAGAATCTGCTGATATTGAGTGGAATCCATGCGACCCTCAAATTTAACCAGATTCCCAGTACCGGCACCGCCCACACAGCCCCACAGCATGATGGAACCTCCACCAAATTTTACTGTGGGTAGCAGGTGTTTTTCTTGAAACGCTGTGTTCTTTTGCCGCCATGCAGAACGCCCCTTGTTATGACCAAATAACTCAATCTTTGTCCAAATGTGCGTTTGCAGACCTCAAGTGACTCCGTTTGTGGCGTGCGTGCAGAAAAGGCTTCTTTCCCATCTCCCATACAGCTTCTCCCTGTGCAAAGTGAGCTGAATTGTTGAACGATGCACAGTGACACCATCTGCAGCAAGTTGATGTTGGAGGTCTTTGGAGGTGGTCTGTGGGCTGTTTTTGACCGTTCTCACCATCCTTCACCTTTGCCTCTCCAATATTTTATGTGGCTGCCACTTCTGGCCTTAACAAGAACTGTGCCTGTGGTCTTCCATTTCCTCACCATGTTCCTCACAGTGGACACTGACAGCTTATATCTCTGCAATAACTTTTTGTAGCCTTCCCCTAAACCATAATGTAGAACAATCTTTGTTTTCAGGTCGTTTGAGAGTTGTTTTGTGGCCCCCATGTTGCCACTCTTCAGAGGAGAGTCAAAGAGAACAACAACTTGCAATTGGCCACCTTAAATACCTTTTCTCATGATTGGATGCAATTGTCTATGAAGTTCAAGGCTTAATGAGCTCAACAAACCAATTGTGTGTTCCAATTAATCAGTGCTAAGTAGTTACAGGTATTCAAATCAACAAAATGACAAGGGTGCCCAAATTTATGCACCTGTCTAATTTCGTTTTGATGCATATTGCACATTTTCTGTTAATCCAATAAACCTCATTTCACTACTGAAATATTACTGTGTCCTTCAGTTATTTGATAGATCAAACTTAAATTGCTGATCCAAATACCCAAATATTTATAAATGACAATCATGAAAATTGTCATGCGTTCCTTAACTTTTGCATACAACTGTATGTATATATATATATACACAATTACTATGTCAGGCACTGGATTAGCAACTAATGTAGTGGCTATGGAGCTCAGGCCTGGTTGGGGTTCCTCAGATAAGGAGTGGTAAGCAGAAGAAAGCTCCCTTTCCTAAGATCCAGGTTACTGTAGAGTGGCACTAGCTGGGCAGTGGCACTAGGTGGGCGCTGTTCTCTCAGGCATTGTAGATTAATGCCTCCACTGAGCCCCCTGACAGCCACAAAAGCCCCATCTGCCCACTGTGCCTCCCTACCGAGACCATCAGCCTCCACAGTGCCCTGTAGCCTTCTACAGAACCCCTAGTCCACCATAGTGACCCCAAGCCTGCGCCAGAGCTCCCTTCTACCCATAGAGCTCCACAGTAACCAACAGTGCCCCTTAGCCTGCTACAGAGTCCAAATAGTACCTCCAGCACCCCACAATGCCCCTCTTCCCCCCAGTATATACAGGGTGCCCAAGACCCCACATGGTCCCCCATAGTGTCCCTAGGTCCATACAGAGTCTTTAATATCTTTCCTCCCACCAACACCAAAGTTGGGGCATTTTTTTCCTCTTGGTGACAACCAAAGATATGGATTTTTTTCTCCTAATGACGACTTTACTGGTACTTTTTATCTTTTACTGACCAATGATGCTAGGGCGTTTTTCCCTACTGTCCACTGACGGGGCAGTTTTTTCCCTCTACTGATCGTGGGTGGGTCACTTTTTCCACCTACTGACATATGACCATGGGCAATTTTTTTCTACCTCCTGGCCACTGACAAGACATTTTTTACCTCTCAGAAGTCATTTTTTACCCCCCGACCACTGACAAGAAATTTTTTACCCCCCCCCCCCCAACCACTGCAAATCATTTTTTACCCCTTACAAGACTTTTTTTTACCCCCAACCACTGACAAGTAATTTTTTTACCCCAACTACTGAAAAGACATTTTTTACCCCTGACCACTGACAAGACATTTTTTTACAACCGATTACTGACAAGTCATTTTTTTACCCCAACTACTAACATGAAATTTTTTTTTACCCCCTGACCACTGACAAGATATTTTTTACCCCAACCACTGACAACATATTTTTACCCCCGACCACTGACAAGTCATTATTTACCCCCGACCACTGACAATTCATTTTTCCCCTTACTGGCCACTGACGCCAAAGGCATTTTTTCTATATACTGACCTTTACCTTTTTGCCTTGCCTCTCTGAGTTTTGTATCATGAATCCATGCTTGTGAGGGCAGGTATTAAAAAGTTTGCTATGGGGAGCTGTGATTTCTAGTTATGCCCCCGATGTGAGGTATACCTGTACTTAAAACTGAGCTCCAAGCACATATATTAAACACAATTTATAGAGACATTATCAAAAATATAGGGATGGGGGGATGTGGAAAGGGCCAGTACCCCTGAATTGATTAATCAGGGGAACAACCACACCGACTCACTACACAGGGGTGTCTTTCACCACTTTAGAACCACGGACAGAACAAAAGAGGGACAAGGAGGGAAGGTTCCCACCAGATAGGGTACTATACTCAGAAGAGACGTGGGAAAAACCGCGGTTTTGGTGTAAGGTTAGCTTTATTGAAGATTCATAGTTGATTAAACATGATAACAATAGATGTGTAAATTTACACATCTATTGTTATCATGTTTAATCAATTATGAATTTTAAGGGAAAGGTCACATTTTAATACCCAAGTGGAGTATACTTTTATAAGGAGATTTGAACTGATTTAAAAACAAACATAACAGCCCAATTAGTCATGGGGACAAAGAGGTATTTCCCTTGGCAAGGGAATAAAGAATAGAATAGAAACACACTTAGAATAAAACCACACTAGAACAGCCATTCTCAATCAGGGTTCCATAGGACTCTAGGGTTCCTCCAGAGGGTGCTAAGGGTTCCTAGTGCTGTGATGGTGCCTTCATAGTTCCAGGATCAACCTCACTTGGCATAGTAAGTTGCATGAACCCAACAAGCTGGCCCAGAAGCTGCTCTGCTTGAGCTGCTCGCCAACCAGCAAGCAGAAAGAATTCAGATACCAGTTTCTGTTAGTATACAGCAGGGATATGCAATTAGCGGACCTCCAGATGTTGCAGAACTACAAGTCCCATGAGGCATAGCAAGACTCTGACAGCCACAAGCATGACACCGAGAGGCAGAAGCATGATGGAACTTGTAGTTTTGCAACAGCTGGAGGTCCGCTAAATGCTTATCCCTGGTATACAGCATTAAAAGCCACATTTGTAGAATATAGAAACCTTCTCTACTTAGCAATCAAGAGGAGTTTCAACTAAATCAACATGTAACATAGAAAAACCTCTTAAATTGTTTATCATTCAGAAGAGATTAAATTGCAAAGCCAGTATTTTATGCACAAGCCGCCCATGCAGCATTTATTCGAATTTTAAATGCTGCCCTTTGGCATCTCCGCATGACCTTGCACAAGGTCACCAATAGGCCTTAATTCCATTGCTAAAATTAGACTGCAAGCTCTTCTGGGAAGTTCCATTAGCCAGCGGGTTATGCCAGTAGGCGGATGGCACAGTTACAGATAACATAAACCAGATAAATGCTCTATATTATGTATAGTTGAAATGATTTTAGTGTCTGATTCATACAATATTTACCAAGGCTGATGCTTGTGACTGATGGAAGCAGAGGATTTGTAGGAGACAAGCGGCTGATACACAGATAATATTACAAACACTTCACACCAGGAAAGGGTAGACAGTCTCCTTTTACAGACACAAAGATTTATATAGATATATCGTCAGAAGGGGAAAAGTCATCTCTTGAGGAATAAACGCATAAAACAATGGTGTGCAGTAACCCACAGTGCGTCAACAGAGACACTCACATCTAGCGGACCTTTATTCACATGTAAGGGACAACTTCACCTTTAGTACAGTTGTCTTCTAAGTAGCCACCCCAACCCCTGAGTGCAATGCTTATATTTCTCCTCATTCCAGGAATCTTGGAATGCTTGGCACTGCACAGTGTTTGCAAAGAAAATGTCCTCTGCGTACTGCGCAAGAACCATGGCCCACCCTTCCTACGGATACTCCGCTCCATGGCAGGAGGCCGCCATAGGAATAAATAAGGCTCTAGTACATGTATGCAGTGGGAACACGAGCTGGTTGCCACACTGAACACTGGCACAGGAAGGAAGGTAAGTATCTTACTAAGTGAGCTACACTCAGGGGTACGAGGGCAGGAAGATGGGTGGTACTAAAAGTGGTTGTCCCATGTGTGGACCCATTTTTAGGCCTCATGCACACAGGACGTTTTTACACCTGCTGTTTTCAGCTGCAGATGTTTTTTTCTACAGTCAATACACATGGGACGACGATCATACATACGATCGTCTCAAATCGTATGTTGGCTGTTGTATCTAGCATACTGACTGCACTACACGATTGTACGACCAAAGAAAGAACGTTCAGGTGCGTGTAATTAGCATCCGGCCGTTCCTGACTTCGGAGCATGCGAGTTTTGCACAATACAACTTGTTGTACCAACTTCTCTGTACACACGATACAATGGTCGTATGACCGCTTGTTGGTACGACCAAGTTTTCTAGTTTGCACATACAACTCCCGTTGTACGACCGTCGTATGTCGGCTGTTCTAATCGCGCATACGAACGATCGATTTCGCATACAACAGTCCTTCGTACGACCTGTTGAATACGATCGTTGTCCCGTGTGTATGAGGTTTAAGTGTTCATGCACACACAGGCTGTTATAAGCTGTTTTTAGCAGTGACGTTTTTGAGCTGTAAAAAAAAAACAAAGACCAGATGGTTTTGAGGGACGTTTTTCAGCTGCAAAAAACGCTCTGACACCCAAAAACGCTCACAAACACCACTCACCAATGTTTTTGGACGTTTTGTATCCATTCAAAAAGAAATTTAAAAAAAAAACACTCATTGACGCCAGCGCTAAAAAACACTCATTAACGCTCATTAACGCCGCCGCAAAAACGCCAAAAAAAAGCTGAAAAAAATCACTGATAAGCTACTGATGTTTTAAGGATGTTTTTTTTTAATGTCCTGTGTGCATGAAGCCTAACTGTTGTTATTTTTTGCACCTGTTTCAACATGCTAAAACACATGTTTTGGGGTTCCCTAAGTAAAGATAGTGTCTGTTCACATCTCAGCACTGCAAGGCAGTCCTTTTTTAACCACTTGACCAGTCTATTTTTTTCTATTCAGTACTGTGCTACTTTAACCGACAATTGTGCGGTCATGCAATGCTTTATGCAAATGAAATTTGTATAATTTTTTTCACACAGAGCTTTCTTTTGGTAGTATTTGATCGCCACTGGGTTTTTTATTTTTTATCATATAAATGAAAAAATACCAAAAATTTTGAAAAAGACTATATTTTTTACATATCCAATAAAAAATTAAATATCCTAATGATTTTAGGCCAAAATGTATTCTGCTACATGTCTTTGGTAAAAAAAATCCCAATAAGAGTATATTATTTGGTTTGCATGAAAGTTATAGCATCTACAAACCATGTTATATACTGTATACTAGAATTTTTTTTTTGTACTAGTAATGGCGGTGATCATCGACTTATAGTGGGACTGTGATAGTGTAGCAGACAATCTGACACTAACTGACGCTGACTAGGGGGTACACTAACTGACATCAATATTGACACTAATACAGTGATCAGTGCTAATAATATACACTGTACTAATGGCATTGACTGGGAAGGGATTAACATTTAGGGTGATCAAAGGGTTAACTGTGTGCCTAACAATGTGTAATGTGTGTAATATGTGCTGCTTTTACTAAGTGATCTTGTTTTAAAACAGAAGGATTGCCTGTCAGTGTACAGAGCTCTGTGTTTTTTACAACACAGAGCCCTCTTCCGTGAATGACGAAGCCCGATCATCGAGTCCCGACGATCAATCATTGGCCAGGATCCACTGATCACGCGCTTTACCCGGGAGTGCTGATCATGTAACAGATGGGCGATCCAGCGCACAGCGGTGCACTGCCGCAGTAGATGTACAAGGGGCGGTACACAAGTGGGTAAAAATATAACATATCCAATTTTTTGAGCATTTTAGTGTGTTGAGAGGCCCATAGAAGTCAATAGCAACAAAACAGCTATAACATGCATTTTGATGCATTAGTAGCAAGTATTATAAAGCCTTGGTCAATGGCTGTTAACCCTATCCACTCCTAAGTCTAAAGTCAAAAATGCATTGAAAACATGCATCAACAGGCATCAAACTGCATGTCAATGCACAAAGGACATTGACCATGGCAATATACAGTCCTGCTCACCATTATTGGCACCCCTTCATGTTTTGCATAACTGAGTGAATGTCTTCAGAAATAAATGGAAATGTACCAAATTTATATCAGCAGGATCTTTTAATTGGAGGTCCAAAGTAATTTAACAAAGACAATTGTTATTTCAACATAGATATTGTAATTATAAAGAAAAAACAGAAAACCAGCATGTGCACTAATATTGGCACCCCTCCTTAATATTTGGTTGCACACCCTTTGGCAGCGATGACAGCCTCCAAACGTTTCTTATATCCATCGATAAGCTTCTTGCACTTCTCGGGTGGCATTTTCTCCCACACTTCCTTTGCAATATGCTCAAGCTCTTGAACATTTGCAGGGTTCCTTTCTCCAATGGCAGTTTTCAGCTCCCCCCAAAGATTTTCAATTGGATTGAGATCAGGACTCATTGCTGGCCATTTTAAAACAGTAAATTTTTTCCCTTTCAACCATTCC
>BLSH010535819.1:364966-384285 GCA_018402905.1 Glandirana rugosa
TACTCTCTAGTAGTCCAGTCACACTTCGTTATGTGACCCGTATTATCATATCCCGATGAAAGTGTGACTTGGTGCTGAGTTGGCGTCCCTATATGATGGAGGGTTGAAATGTACACTTACTCGGGATTCCCACGGTGACGGCCTTTCGTTGATACCCGAGTGAGTGTTCACGTCGTCCGTTACGACGAGAAGACTTTTCGCTAGGTTTACATAAACTGTCTACCACTCCTCCGCTATACAACAGAGGAGTGGTGGACTAAATTTGTACGTTAACGCTACGCCATCATCTCGTTAATCTGTAAATTGGTGAACGGCTGGCCGCTCACAGTGCGCGTTATCGCAGCCGCCGTCGTATGACGGCGATTTGCGATAACGAACCACCTTGTCGCCGTCAACCTGCGGTTGGCGGTCGGCAAGTGGTTAAATGTCTAATTGCTCTACTACCGCATCGCAATTGCATGTTTAAATCAGGTGGTGAGGAGACAACATATCGCCTCCTCACCATCTGTCAAATACATTTGGATCGCTTTTCAGAAGAGCAGCATTGCCTGCTGCACTTGTGAGTGAGCCCATAGTTGCTTTCCGGCAGTGGCACCCTTAGGGCTCATTCACATGTAAAGTTGGGAGGTAGTATATCCCTGCGGTTGAGTCGTGGTTCAGTGTGAAAGTAGCCCTATACTATTATGCCCAGTGTATTGCTTCACACTGACCTGATGATCTCTCATTTCCTGCTGCTGGCACCACTCTGAAGACCGCTAGTCGGGATAAGAGGTGGAGGGCAGTTGGTATCACTCTGCATGGCACAGGAGCCAGAACTACAGAGGAGGCACCGGATTATGTGGCTCTTACTTCCTACTACAGCTCCAACTTTACAAGTAGACCCTCTGCATTGTTTGATCCTGGGTCAGCAAGCCCAGACTATCAGTCACCTGGCCACGATCTACAGGTTGCTGACCCCTAGCATAGATTATGCTACTAAGCACTGGAGGACCAAGTGGCTGCTCTTCCCCACTCTTGGAAGTAGAAGACTAAATATCTGTTTATTCAATGATATACAGACTCTGTTGGGAAACTATGACCACATTTTTTCTCTTTACGAGTGTGTCTCTGATATTGAGAGGAACTGGCAATTCTAATGAATGGCTCACTGCAGCGTGCAACAAACATTTGACTCAACTGTCTGAGAACCACACAAAAAAGTACATACCGTTTTAGTACTACAGTGATTCTCCTCTTATACCTAGTACACACGATCAGAAAACTGGACAAAAATTCACACGTTTGAAGCGATCATACGATAATCTAATCATTAGTACACAGCTTTGAGAGCCGATCACGACAGTTCATGCAAAAGTATCCGAAGGGACAAACACAAACATTTTTCTTGTACAATACCAGACTGAATGATTCTCATTTAATCAGTACAGTATTCTTCCGGAAAAAAAATCAGAACACCAAAACCATGCATGCTTGGAAATGAAATAATACATTAAATTCAATATAGCACATTATACATTTCCAAAGTTGTATCCTGTCTAGAGCTGCATGATTAATCGCAATAAAATCACAATCTCAATTCACCCCCCCCTGCGATCTCCATCACGCATTACCGCGATTTTCAGTGCAGTTAATGGAGTCCGACTTGCGGGGTGACTCAGCACGACTGTATTAGAAGTCAATGCAAGTCACCTGAAGTCTCCCCAGGATCCTTTTTCTTAAGCCTCGTACACATGATGCGACGGTCTTACGACTGGACGTCCAAAATCGTATGTTGGCTGTTGTGTCTCGCATACTGACGTGCACTAAGCGATCGTACGACCAAGTCTAACGCGGCGACGTGTTACAAGAGAATAAAGAGGAAGTTCAGGTGAATGTGATTTGTGAATTAGGAACGTAGGTTTACACAAACGGACACTTCCGAGCGTTCCTGACTTCTGAGCATGCGTGTTTTGCACGTACAACTTGTTGTACCAACTTCTCTGTACACACGGTACAACAGTCGTATGACCGCTTGTTGTACAACAAAAGTTTTCTAGTCTGCTCATCCAACTCCTGTTGTATGACCGTCGCACGTCGGTTGTTCTAATCGCACGTACTAACGGTTGGATGATCGTACAACAAGCTGTTGTACGACCACTTTTGTACGACTTGAGTCTCTCCTACCTGTGCAGATTGCCAAGTCTGAGATCATTGTTGATAAAAGAAGCAAAGAGATACTATGTTTCTAGTTATGAAAGGAATGAACTCCTGTGTATAGAAGAGTTTGGTTTAACCATTTAAAAACTAAGACCCCATACACACTATTCAACTTTTGTTGTCAGATTTCCTTCAGATTTACCAAAACCATGTAGTGCAAGGGCCTGCCTGATTGCATACAAATTAAAACTCATAAGGTTTGACCTCATATTACCGTATATGGTTTTGGTAAATCTGAAGACAAAAATCTACAGAAAATTGGATAGTGTGTTTCCAGCTTTAATCTTTTCTGACATTTGTTGTTTACAAGTAAAAATCCAGTATTTTCTTGCTAGAAAATTACTTAGAACCCCCAAACATTATATATTTTGTTTTAGCAGAGACCCAGGAGCAGGGATATGCAATTACCAGACCCCCAGCTGTTGCAAAATACAAGTCCCATCATGCCTCTGCCTCTGGGTGTCATCCTTGTGGCTGTCAGAGTCTTACTATGCCTCATGGGACTTTTAGTTCTGCAACAGCTGGAGGTCCGCTAATTGCATATCCCTGCCCTAGAGAATAAAATGGCAGTTGTTGCAATATTTTATGTCACACAGTATTTGCGCAGCGGTCTTTCAAATGCAATACTAAATGCATACTAATTCAAATACTAAACAGTGCTGTTAGCCCATTTTTTTGTATATGTAAGATGTTACGTCGCAAGAATCGTGATCTTTATTCTAAGCAAAAAAGTTGTGATTCTCATTTTGGCCAGAATCGTGCAGCTCTAATCCTATCGTATGAGCATTTTCGTAACTTTAGTAACCTCTTCATTTTCGATATGAGACTAGCATGCAAAAAGAAACGGACGACCATTTATCCGATATTCTCATCATGTGTACAAGGCTTTCAACAGGGATTGGCCAGGTATGGCATATGTATACTTACATCAGTCCAAGCTGTAACTATGCAAAAAAAAAAACGCAACTGTAATTCAGCTTTAAGGTTCTGTTTCCAGAACCTCACCCCCATATTTTTTTGGACTTCCCTTACCCATGTGACAGTCATCATGCCCAGCGATTGGCTGCTCAGGGCCCTGAATTTTGAGAGGGACATGAAACGATACCGGTACATATTACCCCCCATTGCTGGAGATTTCAAGCATTTCCCAGGCCCTGCTGTACTAAGAAACGGAGCGGAGGGGGAGAACGGGGTGAAATTATCAGCATGTATAGGGGGTTATTAAGAAGAACTGGGCAATGGGCAAAGCGCCAGCTTCCTTTTTAAGTTGGCCTTTATTCAAAATACCAACAGTTTTGTTGACAACGTGCTGCATTATTTACCTAATGAAGTGCTTCAAGTGCAAGTACTCTTTCCATCTCTGACAGGTTCCCTTTAAGTCTTGTCAAACCCACCAAGTATTGTGCGTGACACAAATAAAAGTCCACTGATTAATTGCTCTCAGATTGAACAAATGAATTCCTAATTGAATAATAATCCAACATAATAATGTCTCATTTTAAAACCAACTTTTCCCCAAGACGTGAACTGAGATGAGACTATTCCAGTTTAAATTGATGAAGGAGTATAAATAAAAGATGTTTTGTGAAAAAAGATTGTAATGGGTACATCGTCTCAGAAATCCGCTCGCTAGATCATACTGTCGCAGTATAGACTTTGTTATTTTATCTGTGATGAGAAGATGACATTCAGTCTTTGGAGCAGGATTGCCCACAGATTTTATAGGATAATGCATTAGGACAAAGCAGTATTTCTTGCTGCCGCTGTCAGCGCCGCAAAATGAGGGAGGAGGAGCGCAGGGTCTAAAACCGATCTTTAAGGGACAGAGCTGTAGAAGCATTCCACATCCAAAAGTGATCTTGCTGTTATGCATGGATGCTCATGGACCTAATTGCCTCCTAAGTTTATGGGATTACAGTGGCGAAATCACCCTGGCAGAGTCTCTATTATTATACCCTCCTATCCATCCCTAAACTGACCGTACAATATACAATTTTAATTTAATCTGAATGGGTTGTTTAGGTTTGTCCTCAAATTGCACAGTTTTGGTAAATTTAAAGGAGATTGTACAATCAGATCGTAGTGTGTTTGGCTACCCTTAAGCCTACTGAAGTTTAGGGTTTTCATTCTTTTAGCAGCCACCAGCAACATGCCATGACTGATGTCAGAGCTTGGAAACAGCAGTAGTATCAGCCCCTCTGTTATATGGCAATGCTTGGGCCTAGGGGCATCATGGGAAAGATTAACCCCATACCAGTTTGCAGTGGAGGCCACTAAAGGAGTGGTGATGTAGTGCTAGAGGGGGAGTTTAAAGTGGTTGGAGGTGGACACCTAATGGGCAAGTTAAAAGTGTCTCTTTAAACTGGACCTTAACTCAAAAAATGAAGATCTGCTACGTTAAAGGGAACATCTAGAAATGGTAATCATATCTAAGCAGTACCCTGGAAGATGTACTTTTTGTATGAAATTCTTTCTGAAAAACACACTCCCTGATATGAGTATGCCAAGGTTGTCCTTTGCCTACAGGAGATCTAAGGCTTTGCTGCCTCTGCCTATGGCTAGCTGGAGACTTGGTGATTTCACTACTGTGCTGCTCACTGTTCTCCTTGCTGGGGGCTTTGATATGGGGAAGCAAAGCCCTGTCTTCACCAAGATGGCCACTTCCTTACAGAGTTACAATGCAGAATAACGAATGGTAAAGCTGGATAAATGGTGCTCAAATTTTGACTGATTCCTGTTGATTCAGCCAAAATTTGAGCTTTGTTTGGCCTTTTTTTTTAATTTGGTGGAAAACTGTCAGCTGAACTGTGACTGCAGCCTATCAGATACAGACACTGTTTGGGTATTCAAGCAATCATGAGTGTGATAGCTGCTTTAATACAATAGCTGCAGCTGAGATTTCTCCATCCATGCTGGTTAGCGTAAATGAAGGAATTTATTACCTATTAGATTTCCTATTAGAAATATGTGTATGGCTAGACTTATGCGGGCCATACATTATACGAAAAATCGGCCAAAAATCGGTCATTTGGACAGTTCATTTGTTGTTCGTACAGTTAATGGGCACAAATCGGTAATCGGTTGGGACGCTTTTGAAGTTTTCAACCAAACGAACGATAAATCAAAAGGTTAATGTTTTTCCCGTCCAAATTGTTTGCACAAGGTATATGTGAAAAAAAAAAAAAAAAACACGGATTCATGTATGTCCATTGAACGATTTAATGCTCATTACGTGATGGCACTATCGTTTGCTCTCACAGCCGATTGTTCGTTTTTCGAAAATGGGTTTTCGTATAGTGTATGGCCAGCTTAAGGCTGAATGAAAAAATCTAACAGAATCATCAAACCACGCTATACAGTTCAGATGGACAAATCTCCTACTGAGGCTATTGTATTGGATCTGTTTAAATGTCACTGCTGTTTGGCCGGCAGTTTGCTACCCAGTTCTGTTGATTTTTTAATCAATGTCTGGCAGGAGGGGGTGAACAGGGCCACCTATTAAGCCACTTTCCTCAGAAATCAGCTGAAATTCAAATAGCGCATGACCAGTGTATGACAGTAATAGGGGAGAAATCAGCTGCAGGGAGCCCACAGGTAATATTGGTGAGGTGACTAGTATATTGCCCTCTGGTGACTAGTGCATTGCCCTTTGGTGAGTGTGACTAGTACATTGCCCTCTGCTTGCCCATTTTTTTTGGGCACAGCTTCCAAAGTTTATCCTCTCATTAACACAAAGGCATGACTAAGTCACAACCAAAAAAAATAAAATTATAATATTAATCAGCAGGAAAATTGCATACTTAGTAGCCAAATAGATGCCAAAGAAGCTATGTGACCACATGCTGCTGAAGCCTCAACAGAGGAAGCAGGAAAATTTGTATCCATAAACAATATGTTTAATTGCATTTGGCACGTCTGCATGTATAAGGCTGGAGAGAAAAGTGCTGCATTCCCATCTTCATGAATTGATTATAAGATCCTGCAGTCTGGGCTTCCCCCATTTCCCATGATACACACTACAGCATCAGTCTGACATTGCTCTTACTACATACCGCTTTATGTCTTTTGGCCTGGTTTCCATGATTAAGTCACTAAAATGTACATGTCACTCCCAAAAACAAAAGGTTCAAAGCACAAAATGCTGAAAAAGTTGTGTTACAGCTGAGAGACTGTCAGGGATTCAGCACATTATATGGATCGCTCCCCTGTACAGAAGAGATATAGATTTAAAGAGCAACTTAAAAAGTTTTCCCATGCAGTGGGTTGGTGCCTGAAACCCCTCTAGGGGAGAGTGAGTCAACAGCTCATTTTTGTCTAGGGCAGAGGTCTCCAAACTTTCAAAACAAAGGGCCAGTTTACTCTCCTTTAGACTTTAAGGGGGCCAGTTTATGGCCATTGGGAGTAGAAAAGGTCCTGACATCAGTGGGAAAAAACAATGCCCCATCTTTGGTGCCAGTGGGAGGAATTGCATCCCATCATTGGTGTCATTTGGCCCCATTGTCGGTGTCATTGGGAGAAATTGTGCCCCATCGTTGGTTTCATTTTGAGGAATTGTGCCCCATTAGTGGTGTCATTGGGAGGAATTGTGCCCCATCGTTGGTGTCATTGGGAGGAATTGTGCCCCATCATTGGTGTCATTGGGAGGAATTGTGCCCCTTCACTGGTGTCAGTGGGGGGAATGTTGCCCAATATCTAGTGGATGAAATAGTGCTCCAAGAGCCAGATAAAAGTGAGCAAAGGGCCCCATCTGGCCCCCGGGGCTGCAGTTTGGAGACCACTGGTCTAAGGGATAAGAAAACGGAGACATACTTATTTAAACCTCCAATCCTCCCAGCATAAGACCGTTCTCTGTAGCTCCTGCGCCCCACGGTCTAGTGGTCTTGTTCGGTGGACTCTTTCGGATGTCATCAGGTCCATAGACCTGCTCTGGTCGTGCGGACCTCAGGAACAGTTCACTGGATTATGGGGGAACACCATTTGCAAGTGGAGGGGAGGATCAGGTGAGTTTAAGCTTTCCCTAATCCCATAGACAAAAAAAATGTTGACCTGTGCAGTGCAGGCACAGCCCCACTGCATGGGAAAACCTTTTTTTTTGCCCACAATTGGGCTTTATTGCTGTGTCCCTGCTAGGCCCCATGCACACTGGAGGTTTAATCCCAATGCATGGAACTCTGGTCTTTAGATGCGGGAGGAGTGCACATGTGCACCGTCCAGCCCCCACCCTGGGCAGCCTGTCAAACTCCATGAGAGGCTGACAGATGCTGTGGCTGGATGGTGTACCTAGCAGAACTTATTTTTAGGGACCTTTTATGCACACAGACTTCTTGCATTCTGGGCATTAGTTCCTTTGCGCATACTGCCCTAGATGCAACAACCAGCCCCATCTAGCTGCAGCAGCTGTCACCATCTCATAGGTCCCTTTCACACGGGCTTGTCTGTATACGGACTCCATTCTGCTCAGCAGGGATCGCTCCATTGATCCCCACTGAGCAGGCGGATGACAAATCAGTCTCCGCTCACTGGGCGGAGATGGAACTGTCAGAGCCTCACTCTCCTCTATGGAGATTGGATAAAAACAGACCGCCTCTCCGTTTCATCTGGTCCGCTCCGATTCTCCAGACAGATGGAAAATAGGATTTCCATCTGTCTGGATTTCACGGACAGGATGGGATCGGAGAATGGCGGATGTCAGCGGACATGTCTCCGCTGACATCCGCCGCTCCATATGGCTGCATGGAGCGTCTGTTCAGGTCCACCTGAAAAACGGACAGGTGTACCTGAACGGAATGCCCGTGTGAAAGGGGCCTTAGAGTTTGACAGATTGCTTGCAATGGGCTGGGTGGCACAACTGTGTCCTCCACCCACAGCTAAAGACCAAAGCATCACTTCCTATCTCAGTGACACCTGTTAACAAGAAAGAAAGTAAAGGGAAATCTCCCCTCGAGGGGTTACAACAACAAAACCAGACAGAGAGTGTAACTCTGTATCACTCTATCCAAGCCTAAAAGCAATGTGGCTGCAGTTCCATTTAAATACACTATTTAAACCAGGGCTCGACAAAACCCAGGTGCCAGGTCACAATGGCGACTGGAAATTGCATCCTGGAGCCTGGCTCCCATGTGCCCCCCCCCCCCCCGCTAGTGCGCACACTCAGGTCAGGCTGGCCTATAATTGAGGCCACACTTTGCGGCCTGCTGGATTGGGATACATGATCCTTTGCGAGAACCGGCGCCCTCCTCTGGTGGGCGGTGCTGTGATGAGAGCGGCTTGCTCTGACTGCCTGTCCACCTCCGACATCATCTTCCCAATTTGACAGCTGGAGTTGAGGTTGCAGGCTTGATTGGTCACCCTTTCCATACCACCGCCGAGTGGATGAGGAGTGCCCCCTATCAATGCTTATCAGTGCCGCCTATCAGTGCTTATCAGTGCCACCTCATCAGTGTTGCCTGTCAGTGCCACCTCATCAGTGCCCATCAATGTCGCCTCATCAGCGCCCATCAGTGCAGCCTCCTCAGCGCACATCATTGAAGGAGAAAAATAATTAATTTGCAAAGTCTTATAACAAGAAAACAAAGATTTTTATTTTGTTTGGTTTTTAATTTTCAGTCACTTTATGCTTGGTACCATGCGTAATCAATTCTTATTGCCCCACACCCCGGACATGCAGTTCTGGGTGCTGGGCAGCTGATTTAAAAAACTGGCTCTTAACTTTTTTAGCTGGCTCCTAGATTCAAAGCAATTTTGTCAAGCCCTGGTTGAAACTGTACCTCAAAACATCTTGAAAAAGCTAAAATTGTGACATACAGGGGCATCTTATAAAATTAGAATATCATCAAAAAGAAATGTATTTCAGTAATTTCATTCAAAAAGTGAAACTCATATATTATATAGATTGATTATACACAGAGTGATATATTTCAGGCATTTCTTTATTTTATTGAGATGATTATGGCTTACAGCTAGTGAAAACCCAAAATTCAGTATCACAGAAAATTAGAACATTACATAAGACCAATAAAAAAAAGGATTTTTAATACAGAAATGTTGGCTTACTGAAAAGTATGTCCATGTACAGTATAGTATGCACTCAATACTTGTTCTGGGCTCCTTTTGCATGAATTACTGCATCAATACGGCGTGGCATGTAGGCACGTGACACTGTGGCACTGCTGAGGTGTTATGGAAGCCCAATTTGCTTTGACAGCAGATTTCAGCTTGTCTGCATTGTTTGGTCTGATGTCTTTCAGCTTACTCATGGCAATACCCCACAGATTCTCTATGGGATTTAGGTCAGGCGAGTTTACTGGCCAATCAAGCACAGTGTTATCATGATCATTAAACCAGGTATTGGCACTTTTGGTAGTATGGGCGGGTGCCAAGTCCTGCTGGACAATGAAATTGGCATCTCCATAAAGCTCAACAGCAGAGGGAAGCAAGAAGTGTTCTAGAATTTCCTGGTAGAGGGCTGCTCTGACTTTTGACTTGATAAAACACAGTGGACCAACACCAACAGATGACATGGCTCCCCAAATCATCACTGACTGTGGAAACTTCACACTGGACCTCGTGCAACTTGGCTGTCATTTACACATTGATCAGTGCATTTTTATAGCACCGCACCAATCAATGTAATAATGTCACTGGTGCCCAAAAAGTGTGATTTGGGGCAAGATTTGTCCGCCGCAATGTCGCAGTCCCGCTAAAAATCTCAGTTCGCTGCCATTACTAGTAAAACAATCAAAAAAATAAAAGTCCCTAAATCTATCCCACAGTTTGTAGACGCGATAACTTTTGAGCAACCAAATCAATATACGCCTATTGCGATTTTTTTTTACCAAAAATATGTAGAAGAATATATATGGGCCTAAAATGATGAATACATTAATTTTTTTAAATATTTCTTTTGGATATGTATTATATATAGCAAAAAGCAAAAAAACATTTTTTTTTTTAAATTGTGATCAAATACCACCAAAAGAAAGCTCTACTTGAGGAAAAAAAAGGACGTCAATTTTATTTGGGTACAGCATCGCACGACCACACAATTGTCAGTTAAAGTGACGCAGTGCTGAAATGCAAAAAATGGCCTGGTCATTAAGGGGGCAAATCCTTCTGGGGCTGAAATGGTTAAAATAAATTTGATCCAAAAATCTGATTTAAATCAAAAAATCTGATTTTTTTAAAAAAAATTCTTGATTTTTATCCACCCTGCTCAAATATCACCAAAGGCCTCAACATCACCAAACGGCCCCACATAGAATTCAGTGAATATTCAGTGTCAGAGACAGCAGATACACAACAAGATATAGTCAAAGATTATTGGCATTATACAGGAGCTGGTCAGAGACTGTTGACACGATATAAGAGACAGGCAGACTGTGGACATGGTGCAAGAGATGGTCAGAGATTGCAGACATGATACAAGAGATGGTCAGAGACTGTCTACATGATACAAGAGATGGTCAGTGACTGCCTACATGATACAAGAGATGGTCAGAGACTACAGATATGAAAAGAAAGATGGTCAGAGACTGCAGGCATGATATAAGAGATAGTCAGAGACTGCAGTCATGAAACAAGAGATGGTCACAGACTGCAGGCATGAAATAAGAGATAGCCACAGACTGCAGAAATGATATCAGAGATGGTCAGAGACTGCAGCCATGATATAAGAGATGGCCACAGACTGCAGACACAATACAGGAGATGGCCACAAACTGCAGAAATTATACAATAGATGGTCAGAGACTGCTGACGTGATACAAGAAATGCTGAGAGACTGCACACAATACGAGAGATGGTCAGAGACTGCAGACATGATACAAGAGTTGGTCAGAGACTGCAGACATGAAACAAGAGATGGTCAGAGACTGTGGACATGATACAAGAGATGGTCAGAGACTGCAGACATGATACAAGGGATGGTCAGAGACTGTGGACATGATACAAGAGATGGTCAGAAACTGTGGACATAATACAAGAGATGGTCAGAGACTGTGGACATGATACAAGAGATGGTCAGAGACTGCAGACGTGATAAAAGGGATGGTCAGAGACTGTGGACATTATACAAGACATGGTCAGAGACTTTAGACATGAAACGAGAGATGGTCAGAGACTGCAGACATGAAACGAGAGATGGTCAGAGACTGCGGACATGATACAAGAGATCATCAGAGACTGCAGACATGATACAAGGGATGGTCAGAGACTGTGAACATGCTGCAGGTGACTGTCAGAGACTGCGAACATGCTATAGAAGTTGTTGGAGACTGGGGACATGCTTCATGAGACAATCATTGACTGTAGACATATTACATATCTCTGCTATAACAGGGCATCTGGGAAACACAGATTTGTGCCTGTAGAAGCCCTGAAGATGAGGGCCACACAAAAAGTGGCAAACAGCTGAAGGTTGGGCACCAGGGCTTAGGGTGTGGTTATTACCTTTGCGTCTTCTACATGCAGTTTCAGCGCCATTGGTTATAACGGTTCCTCCTGCATTTTGTGTGCGGTTTTGCATATATTTGACCGTGCCAAAAATGCAGAAATGTGAATCGAGCATCACATCTCAGCAATAGTCCAGGCAAGATGTAATTGATTATCATAATGTACCATATAGTATACACTTGTAGCACAGCTCGAGCAAGTCCTGTGCGTCGCTGCTATAGCACTAGGGGCTGTGTCTGGGCCGTGTGCTCCCATTTAGCACTATGATTACTGAGCCTGCAAGACTCAATATGCGGCAGACCAGCTCCACGGCTCAGGAGGAAGCCATCAGATTAATAATGGATACAGAGAAAGCAAGCAAGTGAAGAGGAAAAATTACACAGAAAATACAGCGAATTGACAGGCAGAGGGTTCGGAGGATCTTTGGACCAGAGAGAGCAGCTTTATAAAATATTGCTGAAGGATAATGACCCCCATTCACACTATCAATAAAAAATAACGTCATCTGCAACTTAAAGTGAACCTGTACTTTACCCATGTTGTCTATATGTAACATTGTGCAGTCCTCCAATATCTGGGTATGCTTGTCTCTGATTTGTACATTGTGTGAGCCAAGCAGGTTAAAGAGACCCTGTCACTGGTTTTAAAACCCAAATACCTGTAAAAAAGGTCAATAATAACCCCTCCTGCCACCCACTTTAGTGGCAGAGTCTCTTTAAGATTTTGCATGAAGAAGTAAATTGTACCATGTGTGGGTACTTGTCAGGCTTATCATACACCAAGCAAATGCCAATAGCAATGCAGCCAAGGCACTGACAGGGACTATAACAGGTTACAGATACAATGGCCTTCAAATCTCTTTGCTGCCGAGAGATTTAGCTGCTGGCTGTCAGTTATCTCCGATGTAGCCCATCAAATCAATATCATGCTAATAAGATCACTGCCAGCATGTTGATAAAGCTGCAGTTTAATCTGCTTACCTTTTGCCTTCCCTGGTTTCTCACTCCCCCTATCATCAACATGCTAACAAATATTTAAAAAACAACATTGTCATTTTCATTAGATGCCTTCTTTTAGACCTGGCGATGTCATCACTGGGTCTCTGTGTCTCTGTGTGCTGCTTCTTCCTTTCACACTCCAGCTGCGCTCCGCCCCATATCATATACTTAGGCGCAAAATCGCATACCTGTACATGATGTTTTTCTACGGCTAGGGGAGCTGGAGCCCCCCTTTCGCTATGATTGGACACTGCGGGAGCCAATCAGCGGGTCCAGCAGACTCAATGTCCACTGGGACCCACCGATCATTCTGAGGAGAGGCAGAACACCAGTCTGCCTATGTAAACAAGGCAGATGGCCATTCTGCCAGAGGGGAAAATAGAGATCTTGTGTTTAACCTAAAAAAATAAAAAAGATCCTGTTCCTTTAAAGCATGTTATACAGCACAGTGCTTGTGCTGTGTTATTTGGCCCCCTGTAACACCTGAAATACCTGGCTGATCCTGCCTGGTTCTGCGCTCCCCTTTGTAAACTGACCATGGTTAATCATGGCTGCTGAGCCCTGACACCGTGGTCAGTTTACATGCCTCCGCCATCCGCAGCTCTCCTCTGTCCTCTCCCCCTCCCCTCCCTGCCTGTCAGCTCCATGTCCGTGCTCGCCCCCTCCCACTGCTGAAATTACTGTTAATTTTTTACAGTATCCTCTCTGTTTATTAAAGTGGAGGTCTGCCCATCCCTTTAAAAATCAACCACTTGCTTACTGAGCACTTAAACCCCCCTCCTGCCCAGACCAATTTTCAGCGATGTCGCTCTTTGAATGACAATTGCGCGGCCGTGCGACTTTCTACCCAAACAAAATTGACGTCCTTTTTTTCCCACAAATAGAGCTTTCTTTTGCTGGTATTTGATCACCTCTGCAGTTTTTATTTTTTTTGTGCTATAAACAAAAAAAGAGCGACAATTTTGAAAAAAGAACATTTTTTTTTACTTTTTGCTATAATACATATCCAAAAATAAAAAATAAAAAAACACATTTATTCCTCAGTTTAGGCCGACATATATTCTTCTACATATTTTTGGTAAAAAAAAATTGCAATTGGCGTATTTTGATTGGGTTGCGCAAAAGTTATAGCGACTACAAACTATGGACATACATATACGGCGGCAAGGCAGCTCTCCTGTGCCAGATCACATACTACCTACTGAGCTTTACTTATTTGCGTCTTTATTTGCCCAGAGTTCAGCGCTATTTATCTTCCCAATGTTCACAGACTCACCAGCTATCCTGTTGAATGACGCCAAACCAGTTCAGGCCTGTTACAAATATATTCAGGCCTGTATCCAAATCCTAGGCCTTTTCTTACAACAGGTTGTAATTTCCATCAGTGCCATCTTTGTTGCTGCTGTTTGGAAGCGATTTCAGCAGTCTTTTATTGAAAGTTATCTTTGGAAGGCAATCAAATTTAATTTAAATAATTGTTATGAAAATGAAAGCTTTGTTTGAACACACAAGACATTTTTAATTAAATTCACAACTGATAATTTATCGTGTTTACGTGCGTTCTCCTCGGATTTTGTTTATAGGATGTCTGCTGCCGACACCAACCTTCTGCTGCGTGTTTGCAATGATCCCCATACACACACAGAGGATCTGTAGCCAAGACCGGCTTTAGATAAGACCCCCATATTTTTCAGGCTGGATGGAGGAAATGATATTTTTTTTGCTTGATTTTTAGGGAGAAAGGAGAAGAGTTACAATGTGTAAGGGATAAGCAATAAAAACCCAGCAGAGGTTTTAACCCTTACAAAGACTATTTGTAAAAAAAAAAAAAAAAATTTTTTATTGCTATGTCCTTTTTGAAGAATTGTCCTCTTCATTTGGTTCCAGGGAGCACCTATAACTAGGACAGGAAGGGGAAATTCTTCCTAGCGGGGACGCACCACAAAAACCCTGACAAGGGTTCTAACCATTTCCATGTTATCTAAAATTTAAATAAAATTGAGCTGAAGTTCCACTTAAACCTTTTCGCTGCCAGAGCCGTACGTTTTTTTTGCATACATGTTTAAAAAAATCATTTTTGGCCTGAAGATTACACAAAACCCCCAAACATTACACATTTGCTGAAATCAGACACCCTAGAGAATAAAATAGTGGCAGTTCCAATTTTTTATGTCACACGTTATTACCGCAAAGGTCTAGGGAGTGCAAAATTTCATGAAAAAACACACTAAAGTGAATTTTAGGGAAAACAAACACAATAAACTACCCACAATTTTGGCACAATATAAAATATGAGGTTGTGCCGAGTAAATAGATACCCAACATGCCAAACCTTATATTTGTGTGCGCCTGTATAATGGCGACAAACTTCAGTACTCTATATTTTCAATAGGCGACGATTCCAAAGCCCCCTATAGCTATCAGTTTAGTGTTACAGGGGAGGTCTGGTTAGAATTATTGCTCTCTTTCCGGCGTGTACGACTGTGTATCGCAACCCTCGTTTTCACAAATAGGCGATCCCGATGCATGCATTTACATTCGTATGTGTGTAAACGTGGGGTTGGGGCTCAAAAACATTTTTTGGGGGGATTTAATGTGCTTGGGCGTAACTATTTTTTTAAAAAAAATTATTTTTTTTTACTTTTTTTTTTTTCATTACATAGGGGACAGAAAGTCACCTATGTGATGATTTTTAGGTGACAGCAGGGGCGTCGCTAAGGGGTGGCTATCGGGGCTGGAGCCCCGAATGTCACGCCCTCAGCCCCGAGCCTCCCGAGGGGCCCCTAATGGCGGTGTCAAGTTGCCCGCCCACAGGGCGGGCGACTTGACAGAGCGGCAGGCGGAGGCGGTAGGACCCACTGGTGCATGGGGTCTATTGGCCGGCGCGCATCACTCCTCCAGGCTCCAGTGATCATCATAGCTGCCTGGAGCGGAGGAGCCCTTTCCCGCCAGCCGTTACAGGTCCGTGGAGTGTCCCCTCCTAGGCGGCAGCAGCAGCATGCAGGCAGACAGAGCACATCCGTCCCCCCTCCCGCCGCCACGGAAGTCGGCGGTTCTGATAGCCCCCCTCCCCCTCTCAGGTCCGGCACTCAGGGCTCTGTGTTCAGTTTGCCGCGGCTGCTGGAAAGAGGTGGATAAGGGAGGAGGGGGATCCTGGCGGCTGTGTTGTAAAGCCCGGATGGCGGATATCAAAGCTGGGTCAGTGAAATGGAGCAGATCCCCCTCCTCCCCTATCCACCTCTTTCCAGCAGCCGCGGCGAACTGAACACAGAGCCCTGAGTGCCGGATCTGAGAGGGGGAGGGGGGCTATCAGAGCCGCCGACTCCCGTGGCGGCGGGAGGGGGGACGGATGTGCTCTCTCTGCCTGCTGCCTAGGAGAGGACTTGTGATGGAAGGAGGGGGGGGGCACCTGTGATGGAAGGAGGGGGGGGCACTTGTGATGAGAGGGGACGTGCGTCCGCTTCTTCTCCTTCCCCTCCAGCCACTGGCTCCCGCCATCTCACTCCCAAGCCCACAGACGGGGAAGCAAAACCCAGAAAGCACGGCGGGGCACAGCGGGGTGGGATGCCGGTACCGAGGGTGTGTGTGAGAAATCAGGCGGCTGCCCAAATACTTTCACCTGACAGCCAGGGTGAAGTGAGCCGAAAGTGGGAGCGGGTACCTGTCAAAGCCAGGTACCTGCTCCCCCTTCCCCCCTAAAAGGTGCCAAATGTGGCAGTGGAGTGGGGGGGGGGGGCTCTGGGTGAGGAGGCAGACAAGTGGAGTTTCCCCTTTTGGGTGGAGCTGTGCTTTAATAGAACCTAAACCTATCAATTTAGCGGTATATTTGCTTGTGCTCTCAACCAAACTGTCAAGCCACCTAATGCAGAGATTCTCAAACTTTTTTGTCTTGCGATGCCAAAAAGATCTAAAAATTTTCACGGCTCACCTGAAAAGATTTAACAATTTTTTGTGGTGAAGAACTTATTTATTTTTACATATATATTTAATTTTAATTTTAATGTGAAGGATGTGCCTGCTTTTTAGAGCAAATCATATTGGAGCGATTGTAATCTTTGTACTTTCCCTTGCTTCCTTGCTTTTCATTAAACAGTTTCTCTTTCAGAGTTCCAGACCTGATTATTTCTCCTACGCTAAACAATGGACAAACTTTATTTATAAGCATCAAAGTTGGAACGGAACGGTCTCTATTATTATAATATTATTAGAGCGATCGAGTTTTCTCGAGATCTCACACAGTCTCACGTTACGAAAGGAACCAATGAATGACCGACTGACAGAGATTGCGTTTTTATAGATGTTGCTTTTTGAACTTTTGCGACATTGATTTACCATTTAATTTTCAATGTTTCAAAGCGCTAGCAATTTTAAATATTTTTGAAAACTCCCACGGCACACCTGCAAATCTCACACGTGCCACGGCACACAGTTTGAGCATCACAGACCCAATGGCTGGAGTCATAACTGATCACATGTGCAGCACCATGGCAACTGCAGATCAAACCGAGGTTAAGATGGCAGCTTGCTTGGCTGAAAAGGATAGGAAGGTTTAGTTCCATTTGAAGAAGTCATTGTTCTTGCTGCCCAGCAATCACACTCTTTCATTCCGCCATGCTGCGCTACAAAACAATAGATTCTAATTGGTTGCTATGAGTGACAAAACCAATCACAAGACTCAGAGCTTGGCGTCACAAGATACGCTCCGAATACGCATATAAAATGTAATCAGAGAAGTCGTGTTGTGCTGTCCAGTCATGTGCCGGCCCGCAGAGATGAAATCAGGCAGATTAACACGTTGCCCACCGTAGGAAGAGTCTGCCAGGACGGCCGGCTGAGCGCGGTGAAATGATTTCTCCCTGGATGTGTGAGGCACCCCATGTGCTGAGCATCACAGGATTATTGAACGTTCACAGGAGGGGTCAGCCAGCTGTACAGGGATGGTGTGTCATGACTCCCGTGACACTCACAATTAGCATCATGCCTCAATGAACTCTTTTAAGCCCTGAAGTTTTTTTTTTCTTTATTTTTTATCCAACTTTTGCAGTTCAGTATAAAAGCCAGGACACAAAGCCCAGCGGGCCTTACATAACGCCAAAGTCCTAATTATAAAACAGACAAGGTTCTCGGCATAATAAAAACATTGGCCAGATAAAGGCAGAGAACTGCCACTGATTATAATGGTACAGATACGGCTTGCTTCACACTTTGTGACAGTTCCCCAATGTCATCATCTCCCGGGATTTCAGCTCAAAATAAAGCATGATCTGACTGCAATACAGTCTAATATAACAAAAACTGAATTGAAGTGCCACACCACTGCTAAGAGGTCCAGATACAACTTTATTCCGACAAATGTCACAGGTACACAATCCAAAAATATTCCAACGCGTTTCAGGGTGAAAGAGCACCCCCTTCAGAGGGCTTGAATGACAACAAAGTGAACTCCAGCCTCCTGCAGAAAAAAATAAAAATCAGCAGCTACAAATACTGTACCTGCTGACTTTTAATATTAGGACACTTACCTGTCCAGGAATTTAATGGTGTCTTCACCCGAGTCGATTTTTCAAGCGGCTATTGGCTGCTGCTGCAGCTATGTCCACTAAGGGGAACCCGGCAGTGAAACCGTGCAGCTTCACAGTCAGTTCCCTACTGCGCATGCATGAAGCACTCATGCATGCGCAGTAGGAATTGGGCTGGCAGCAAGGGAAGGAAGAGGGGGCCGTGGCAAACTCAGCCGGAAGTGGGAGCGGGTACCTGTCAAAACCAGGTCCCCCCCCCCCCCCAAAAGGTGCCAAATGTGCAGGTAAGCGGAGCTTCCCCTTTTGGGTGCAGCTCTGCTTTAAGCACATACAGCATAGAATCCTGGCATTTTGACACCTGGAAAACACAGGTGCAGCATACAGCCTGCTGCCAGCAGCCTGTCAAAATCTAAGACAGGCTGAAATATGCAATGGCTGTATGCTACTCTGAGCAATACTTGCGCCTAGGGCTATATGCGTTCAGGGATACATGCCCCAATACACTGTTTGGCCTTAAGTATTTACATATTTTCAACAAACAGTAAACCAGTATAAAACAAGCCCTCGTTCATCTCTGTAGTTATAGTCATTGCGGAGGAATTCATCTTCAAACTTCACTACAGAGGTACTGAAATCTCAGCTCGGCCCCATCCTTTGCTCTCTGCTCATTGGCTCACTGGCAGTGGGAGCCAATGGCTCCTGCTGCTATCTCAGCCAATGAGGAGAGAGAGACCTGGGACAGCCAAGGATCCTGTGCACATCACTGGATCAAGAGGGGGCTCAGGGGAGTATTAGGGGGGCTGTTGGGAGAGCAGCACACAGAAGGTTTTTTTACCTTCGTGCATAAAATGCACGAAGGTAAAACACCTTCAGCCTTTACAACCACTTTAATGTCCATAGTCTGGGCATAGACACACTTAAATTAGAATTCCACACCTAACTAGCCTTAAAACTATCCCCTCCCTTCCTAACAGCTATGCTAACTAACCTGGGTAAGAAAGATGTACAGTATCTCACAAAAGTGAGTACACCCCTCACATTTTTGTAAATATTTTATTCTATCTTTTCATGCGACAACGCTGAATAAATGACACTTTGCTACAATGTAAAGTAGTGAGTGCACAGCTTGTATAACAGTGTACATTGGCTGCCCCCT
>BLSH010535819.1:393489-409759 GCA_018402905.1 Glandirana rugosa
CGGCGTATCTCGGTATAATCACAATATTTTAGTAACTAAAATATTGTGATTATTCCGAGATACGCCGATGTTATGTGAATCACTTACCTCGAACCTGTACTAGATTTTATAACACTAATATGGCTCTATGCGGCTACAATACACTTAGTGAATGGAGCTTGCAGATGATTTTATAACACTAATATGGCTCTATGCGGCTACAATACACTTAGTCAATGGAGCTTGCAGATGATTTTAGAACAATAATCTTTCCCTTAAAGCAACAGCTGGAAACTTTCCCTGTACAACTCGGAGATGATTTCTTGCACAAAAATAAAAAAAACAGTGTTGGCTACCTCCTCCTCCTCCACCTCCTCTTTCACCGCCTCCTCAACCTCCAATTCCACATCCCCCTCCATTTTTGATTTTTTTTATGTGATTTTAGTTTAAAAATTATTTTAAGTTATTTCCCTATCCCCATTTCTTTGTAAGGCACTTGTCCAACTCTAACCCCCATTTGCCTTCCTTTTGCAGACCTCTAGGACTTGCCAGGACTTTGTTACAGCCATTTTTGTGCCTAAAAGTTCGGGTCCCCATTGATTTCAATGGGGTTCGGGGTCCAGGTCAACTTTGTCCCGAAGTTCGGCCGAACCTGCCGAACCCAGACTTCCAGAGGTTCGATCAACTCTAGTGTGCGGTAATTATACAGCAACACAGCAGACCAGTGTGAATGGACTCTTAAAGAGACAGTGTCATCTTGTCCATCTAAAGCAAACTGACAGTGTTTGTGAACCCCCCTCCCCCCAGTGTATTGATAACTATCCAGCGACCCATGCCAATCCCTCCTCCATTGCAGATGGCACTATGGCATCAAAATACCCAATGCTGGCTGGTATAGCAGCCTAAAAAAAGTGGTGATGTCTCTCCCTCTATCATGTGCTTGGGCCTAGAAGACTTAGAAATTTCATTCAATCTGTTCTGCAGATTTACTATTCAGTAACTAAAACCGATCTCCAGGAATTATTTGTATTGCATACTTAACTTGGTCTAGTTTGTCACAATGTAAGTATGCATATCTGACGTCCAGAGGATCACTGTAGTATTCCATGTTACATACTGTAAGAGCCATGATTGTCTGGGTTCTGTGCTAGTATCCCTTCTGCACACTGACCACAAGGGGTCACCCCCCTTGGTACCCCTGCCAATCACAGAACGCCTCGTATTTTTTCAGTAAATATAAAGCGTCCTCTGACTGGAGGAGGTGGAAGGGTGGGGCATTGAGGTCATGACCTTCACCTTGTCCAATCACAGAACACACTGAGGTGGATTTACTAAAGGCAAATAGACTGGGCACTCTGCAAGTGTAGTTGCTCCAGAACTTAGTAAATGAGGGGAAGCTCTGCTGACTTCCATCATCCAATCATATGCAAGCAAAAGTGCTGTTTATTTATATTGCTTGCACCTGATTGGGTATTCTTTGCAAAATTAAGTATTACCTCATTTACTAAGCACTGGAGCAACTGCTCTGGACCACCAAAAAGTGGAACCTCTGCTTATCTGCTTCATCCCCCCCCCCCCCCCCGGTGCCACATTTGGCACCGTTAAGGGGGGAGGGAGGAATGGGTACCTATATTTGACAGTTACCCTTCCCCACTTCTGCCTCGGACGTTCGGCCCCCCTCCTCCTTCCTCCGCCGCTGGGCCACTTATATATGCATTAAGGTGAAAAATATCATACCTTTAGAAACACTTTGACATTTAAAACTATGTTATTCTTTTTCTTTACAAATATATGAACAAATTAAAGAAAATGGGAGCAAAGAGCAGAATGGATGAAATGTAAACAAAGGAGGCGCAAAATGCCAATTAGGAGTGTGAGCGTGGTGGAGTAGGCGCAGAATTCCCATGCCCAGCGCACACTGGAACATGCGACGTCTCTGGCATAATAACTCTCATCAATGGAAGTAGCTGTTAGCACAGGTACCCTGGGGATCCCTCCCCATCATCCTATACAATGCCCATTCCTTTATACTGCAATTATCCTAATAACAGCATTCGGTGGAGAGGTGAGAGCTGCTTGTAGCGTTACCAAACAGATTAGTCACTGCCTTCTACATAGAAAGACTCAATAAGAATGACTTCACCCCACATTTATCACATACAACATAAACAGCAATAAACCTACAACACCTAATTGCATACATAAAGGACTATACACAAAGGCTTCGGGTTGGGTTGTTATCTGAACAATATATACACGTATTTTATATGGACTTGCCCTGGTCCTAATGAATACATAGGGAGCTCATCCTGAATATGAGTAATTAAAATGTTACAAAACCCAGGACCCTGCATTCACTATATCTGGTCTCCCACAGTACACAGAACATGGAAATAAACTGCTAAATACTTTCTCTCATCAGCAGTATATAGCAGTCTTGTGACTTTTATTAATGTCTGGTTAAAGCTTGTAGAAGGAGATTTCATTCTCCTCTGACTGTCCTATGAGGCTGCAGGACCCCCGACCCTCTGTCTGGACAGTGCTGATTGGCCCTGTGCTGATCACATGCACCTCCCAAGAAAAAAAAAAAACTCAAGCAATACACACCTAACTCAGCATGTGCAAAATGCCCCCAAGGGTCTGTACTATCAGCAGATGGATTGGGGACAGTAAAAGAAGGGGAGGATCAGAGAAGACAGGATCAAACAGCCTTTTTTGCACAATGCGCAGGAATAACCCCTTAGGTTCCACAGTGAGTATAACAAGCATGCTTTACTGCATATACAGACTGATTTTACTGTGTGGGTTTAGTAAACCTTCCTGTGTAATTTGTACGTATAGGTAAGCCTAGAATAAGGCTTATCTATAGGTACTGTAAATATCTCCTAAACGTGTGCATTTTAGGAGATATTTACTGTATACTGCTCGGATGATATCATCGGCACATGCGCTCTGAAGGAACGGCCGCCCGTGCCGTCTCTTCAGAAGTCAGTGCCGTGACCGGGGACCATCACGCGGCTCCGGCCAGTCACAGAGCCGGAGTCCGCGGCCCCAGAAGGAAGACGGGCGAAGATGGATGCAGCCTCCAGCGGGAATGGTGCGGGCTTCGTTTGCAGGTAAGTGTCACATCATGTGATAGTATGCGATGCATACTGGCACGTTATGTCTTTACTTTGCAGGTAAGAAGAAAGCAAGAAAAACCCATCAGGGTTTAATGCATATTTTACTGGAATATTCCTTTATATGAAAGTCCCACCTGGACATCAGCTGAAATGTAAAATCAGACTGATGAGGAATCATCTTCACTACCTGAAAAAATGAGAAAGGAAGCAGAGAGAAGGACTAAACTACTTTGCTGTCTATTTAGAATAAAAGAAATTCCTTTGCGAAAGTCTCAGCATTTGCACAGCAGTTGCGAATAATCCCCGCAATGTGTCTAATATGTTTATTTCCTATGTTTGTCAGCCCCACCTAGTGGCCACAATGCAGGGTTTGATTTTTTTCCTAATTTAGTTATTTCAGGAAAATATTGCATTATGGCCCCTAAATGGCGCTGAGGATCAAAGGAAATAAACAGACACATTTCAGGAATTATTTGCAATGGCTGTGCGAATGCTGAGACATTTTCACAGCAATTTAAAAAAAAAAAAATTAATATGAATGTTAAAAAACAACATTTGTTTTTAGAAGAATTCCTTCTCTCTATCTGAAATGACAGCTTTCATATTCTTCTTGCTACAGGATTGCTTTAACTTGTAAATGATTTATTGATTATTTTTGGACATTAGCCTACAGGTGGCCATACACGATTCGAGTTTATAATCCGATCAATGTGTGATTCGATCAAAACGATCACATTTGAAAACAATCAAATAGCCATGGCTTCCCTTCCAATCAATTTAGACTTCATTTAGATCAGATTTGATTAAAATGATTTAGTCAGCCAGGGTGGAATAACATAATTGTTTTGCATTGATCAGCATCACTGGGATATTTTGACTGTGAATACAATGATATTTCGATCGATCATATTTTGAGATTACATGCTGTAAATAGAGATGCGATCAAAAATGTACGACTGTAAGTTAAGATTTTATCTCAGCAGTTTATGGAAATCCTCTTCTCTGTGCATGACATATTGATCGAATGGGTTCTCCACTACAGTTCAATTATTCCTATTGGGAAATATCCATTGGAAAAGAAGTTAGTAATTTATCGAAGTGTGTATGGCCTCCTTTAAAGTGATTGCAAATCCTTACATATACGCAGCAAAGTGACTAACCTCAGGTGATACACAGAGATGAAACAAATCCTCCTATATAAGTTGTACCTGTTTATCTGCAGCCTTCTCTTCTCTACATCCGTTCAAAATGATGAACTTTTAAAGCTTGTCTGAGAGTTCAGAAAAAAGGGGGAGGAGAGCTGAAGTTACACTCTGCAGAGCTCAGTGAGGGGAGCTCTGAAAGCTGATTGGAGGGAAGGAACACACCCCCATCACACAGCACAGAGGAGCAGAGCTGAGGCTTCCAATCAGCTGGAGGCCCCTCCCCTGTCACTATTTTTCTCTTGGTGTCAGGAAAACTTGTCAGAAGTGATTCATGCTGATAGCAGAGCAAAGAAGCTGCAAACAGAAATTACACTTAGTGCTCTGGATTGAGATAAGTACACACTATAGAGGGATTTGCTTTGTTCATATTTCATGTCTGTGGTTTACAACCACTTTAACCAGTGACGGCTGGTGTGGTTTTTTTTTTGGGGGGGGGCATTTAAACAATCCATCTGTGGCAACCCGCCCCCCCCCCCCCTCCCGCTCGGGTGGGTAATGTACAACAAACCCCCAGCCACCCTTTTTTGAAGCCTGGATGTAGATCATGGTGCTGGATGCAAGGATGGGGGGGCAGCCGCCACTGACTTTAACCCCTTGGAGGCCCTTTAAGGGGTTTAGGATGCTGGGAGGCGGGGCAGAGGTTTATGATTACGTGATCGCCATTGTTGGCTGTCACAGCAGTCACATGATTGGAAAGCTCCCGCTGGCTGTTTGCTTTCTATAAGCCGTCGGTAACTGTGCCAGGAGCGCGCAGGCCATCCACTCTCGGCACAGCTGTTTTTGCGAAATTGCATGCAAATATGCGGCCACTTGGCGACAAGGCCCACGTGCCAAGAGGCCGCATATTTGCGCGCAGCTTGCGCCAAGAGGTTAAGGACAGAACTTTTAGTGATGTTGCCCATAGTAACTAGTCTTTTGCGACTGAATTTGGTTGCTTTACGCAACACAATTTGTTTATTTTCCAAAAAAAATAAATCAGCAAATTATCTTTTCTCACCTCTACACTAATGTGAGTGCCATATGTTTTTTAAATTTTATTAAACATTTTTGTTTTTAATGTGCACCCTTTTATCTGCTCTTTTTTTAATCAGCTTCTGGACCATCTCAGCCCTGTATTAGGGTTCATTCACACAGGAGCTCAACCCTTTGCAGCAGCCAGATCTGTTTGCTTACTTTTTTAACTACCGCTGAGCTGCATGCAGGTGTTCCGTCAGAATCGGTGACCTGTCAGATTAGGTAACGGAAGTGACGTTCTGTTACTACACCGCAACGGCCATCTTGCTACTCCCCGCACTCGGCTGCAGTAAGCCTGTAGTAAGAAGGCGGCAGCAGACTTCTTTTAACATCCACCCAAGTCTTGTATTTCACACTTATTTTTACCAGTAAACTGAGCTTTTATAGTGAAATGCAGTATTTTGAAATCTGCCAAGACTGTTTTGATGTTGAATTTTAAAAGCAGTGGTGTTCTGTCAGATTAGCAAACCTGTGACGTCGGTCTGTGCATGTGGGATTGCGGGCGCGTGCACGCGGCCACAGCGTGCCGCAGGAGCGTGCACGCGGGTCCCAGGGAATCCATGTCCGCTGGCGACCTGCAATCGTTCTACATAGAGGCAGAATGGGGATCTGCCTATGAAAACAAGGGGGATCCACGTTCTGGCAGGGGATATGTCTGAGATCTGCTGTTCCCAGTGATCGGGAACAGCAATCTCTGTCTTGTCCCTGGCAGCCCATCCCCCCTACAGTTAGAACACACCCAGGGAACACAGTTAACTACTTGATTGCCCCTAGTGTTAACCCCTTCCCTGCCAGTGTCATTTATACATTGATCAGTGTATTTTTATAGCACTGATCACTGTAATAATGTCACAGGTCCCCAAAAAAGTGTAATTTGGGGTCAGATTTGTCCGCCGCAATGTCACAGTCCCGCTAAAAATCGCAGATCGCCGCCATTACCAGTTGAAAAATAAATAAAAGTCCATAAATCTAGTTTGTAGACGCGGTAACTTTTGCGCAAACCAATCAATATACGCCTATTCAGATTTTTTTTTCACCAAAAATATGTAGAAAAATACATATTGGCCTAAATTGATGAATACATTTTGATGTGTTATCTTTTTTTTGGATATGCATTATAACAAAGTAAAAAAAAAAATGTTTTGTTTTTTTCAAAATGCTCCGTCTTTTTTTGTTAATAGCGCAAAAAATAAAAACCACAGAGGTGATCAAATACCACCCAAAGAAAGCTCTATTTGTGGGAAAAAAATGACGCCAATTTTGTTTGGGTACAACATCGCACGACCGTGCAATTGTCAGTTAAATCGATGCAGTGCCGTATCACAAAAAATGGCCTGGTCAGGAAGTGGGTAAATCCTTCCGGGCTGAAGTGGTTAATATTCAACATTGAAACAGTGTCACGGATTTCAAAATACTGTTTTTTAGTATATAAGCTCAGTTTACTGGTAAAAATAAGTGTGAAATGCAAGACTTGGCTGGGTGTAAAAAGATGTCTGCTGCCGCCTTCAGACTACAGGCTTACTGTGGACAAGTGCGGGGTGTCGCAAGATGGCCGTTGTGGTGTTCTGACGGAACGTCACTTCCGATACCAAATCTAATGGGTCGCTGATTCTGACGGAACACTGGCAGCCCATAGAAAGTGAATGGGTACACATTGGCTGCACGGACTCACCCGCATAGGAGAGTTTGACAGGTATGCAGGGAGGGGTGCATACTACGGGCTGCCTGCATGCAGCTCAGTGAAAAAAGTAAACAATCAGTTCTGGCCGCTGCATAGGGTTGACACATACGTGGGGGGGGGGGGGGGGACGACGACTGTACACTGAAGGATTTTATCTATTTTACAATGTAGCTTGTCTTCAACTGTTCCCATGAGATCCCTAAAGGCCAAGTTAAACTGTTGCTTTTTAATATTTCTTGATGCACATGATTTTTTATTAATTTTTTTATTTTTTTTTGCTTGTCATTTTCTTTGTATCTAAGATGACTGGGGTATGCCAAGGACGTAACCTTTAACTAAATATTTTGGTGCTACCGGCTAAGCTACATGGGTGATCTCACAATGCTTCAAGCGACCCTGTCATTAAAGCTGAAGTTTAATCCGCTTTTAACTGCTTCTCTCATCAACGTGCTAATAACATTTTTAAAGAAGCCTTTCCGCTTTTTTATTACAAACCTTATTGTGAGACCAATGATATCATCACTAGGTCTCTGTGCTTCTCTATGCAATGCAGGTACATAATAGCTGGTGGAAGGGGCTGTCCTAAAAACAGGAGCCCACCCTAAGTAAAGCCCACGTGTAACGCTGAACCTCAGTGATTGAAAGGACTGAAAACCAATGGGGCCATGGAGAGTAAGGCAGGCCATACATCAGGGTGGATAAAAATCGATTAAAAAAAAAAAAAAAAAATCGGATTTTTTTTTAATTTAAATCGGATTTTTTTTAATTTAAATCGGATTTTTTTAATTTGAATCGATTTTTTGATTTTTGAAATGTATTTTAATAAAATGCGTTTGGAGTAAAAATCTATCTAAAGATAGTTTTCTATTCAAGATACGATAATAATTTAGTTTATTCAGCATGAAAAGGAGCTTAGTTAAGCCTCGTACACACGGGACGACGATCGTACGATCAATCGGCTCAAATCGTATGTTGGCTGTTGTATTTAGCATACTGACTGCACTACACGATCGTACGACCACAGAAAGAACGTTCAGGTGCATGTAATTAGCATCCGGCCGTTCTTGATTTCTGAGCATGCGTGTTTTGCACAATACAACTTGTTGTACCAACTGCTCTGTACACACGATACAACGGTCGTATGACCGCTTGTTGGTACGACCAAGTTTTCTAGTTTGCTCATACAACTTCCATTGTACGACCATCGTACGTCGGCTGTTCTAATCACGCGTACCAACGATCGATTTCGCATACAACGGTCGTTCGTAGGACCTGTTGTATACGATCGTCGTCCCGTGTGTACGAGGCTTTATGTAGCATGAAGCTGTATATTCTGCAATATTTACATTTTTGGTAAACTCATTCAATGAATCCAAGCTCTGCAAGCTGAGATAACATGCACTGCATTGATGCATTCACACAATTTCACAGTAACCATGAGATAAAACAAAGTTCAGGAATATTCCTTTATCCCAATGTTTTGCAAATCTATGTACACTACAAACTGTATGATTGAATCGGTTCGGATATCGCTGTTTTACTAACCTGACAGCTTATTATTCTAAATAGGAAACCTTCACTTTGTTTGGAAATATTAAAGATTCTAACTACCAGCAAGAATAAGTCCTTACATTTAAAGAGCACCCGTCATTTCAGATCCATCATGGCAGATCCTGTTAGCGTCCACTCACCTGCTGCCGCCACGTCCCTCACCTTGTTGTGTCACTGCCGCATCACCAGTCGTCCCATTAAAGTGAATGGGACTGTCGATGAGTCAACAGCGGGTCAGAGGAGGAGCCGCTGCGGGGCAGAGATGACAGTTGCTCTTTAAAAATGATGATTTAAATCAAATCCACCCTGCCATACTTTATGCAATTTTCTTTCCTTGAAGCACGGGTTAAAGAAAAGAATGTTGCTAGATTCCCCCATCAACACTGATTGTGAATCCCACCCAAAGCTATTCTGTTCTTCTGGTGTGGAGGCTTCCCTACTGGCAGAATACAATGATCACTGGTGGCGGCTATAGCTGCCGGCAGTGACTGCTCCAAAAAACCCAACAGTTGATCGATGGAATGACTTAAGTACAACCAGCATAGACGTGCAGGGGGGGGGGTACGAGGGCAGGTGTGGGCACACCCTAATCACTATGTGCGGCATAGGCGTGCACATGGGATGTGCCAAGTGTGCCTGGGCACACCCTAATCACCCCAAGCGAATTAGCATTATTGCTCGGTGTGCCGACAAGGAGATGGGAAATATCTCCCTCTGATCAGTTCTGCCATTAATGGAGTGCTACTGTACTTCTCTTTCACTGTGCCAGCTCTTTTATAAGAGTGTGTATATATATATGTGTATATATAATATATATTTATAAGCTTTATAAATATATATTTGAGCTTTGAGGTGCACACCCTAATGCAATAGGCTGCGCATACCTATGATGTGCGGTGCTTATTTTCCATACTGCCTGGGCCCCTTCCCGCCCCCCCCCCCTTGTTGGCCCCCCCGCCCCATAGTTTTGCTGTCTTCTCTTTTCTCCCCCCGCCTGCTGCTGCAGGGGATGTTTCAGGATGAAGAGCAGGGTAAGGGCCAGGTAAATTTATAATTTACCAGCCCCTTCCTTTTCTAAGTGAACACACATACTCACTGTGTCAATTTATAACTGAAGCATAATAAACTGTTTTTACTATGCTTCTGTTTGTGAATGAACAGGAAGCCACTCAGCACAGAGCACTTCCCATTCATTCACTGCCCCGTGTTTGAGCTCAGGGGTGCACACGCTAATACAATAGGCTGCTCACACCTATGACAACCAGCCTGCCCATAGATGGATCAAAATATGGCTGCTTTCTGCTGAACCAAATTTTGATCTGTCTATGGCCAGCTTAAGGCTAAGGAGGAATGAGAGCTAGATGGTGTTGAATGTCCCCCAGATAGGAAAGGAAGAAGGCTATATTTGACTCTCTGTAGATTATAATGCAAACTGTGTGTTACAGCACAGGAGGGGATCCTGAACAACTGTGCAAAACTAAAAAAAGTTACCTTGTAAAAGAAGATTGATGATATACTATATGGTCAAAAGTATTGTGGCACATGAATTTTAATGGCATCCCAGTCTTAGGGTTCAATATTGAGTTGGCCCACCCTTTGCAGCTATAACAGCTTCCTCCACCCCAAACTCGCTCATCCATGTCTTTATGGACCTTGCTTTGTGCACTGGTGAGCAGTCATGTTGGAACAGGAAGTGGCCATCACCAAACTGTTCCCACAAAGTTGGGAGCATGAAATTGTCCAAAATGTCTTGGTATGCTGACGCCTTAAGAGTTCTCTTCATAGGAACTAAGGGGCCAAGCCCAAGCCCTGAAAAACAATCCCACACCATGATCCCCCCTCCACCAAATGATTTGGACCAGTGCACAAAGCAAGGTCAATAAAGACATGGATGTGCGAGTTTGGGGTGGAGGAACTTGACTGGCCTGCACAGAGTCCTGACCTCAGCCCGATAGAACACCTTTGGGATGAAATAGAGCGGAGACTGCGAGCCAGGCCTTCTCATCCAACATCAGTGCCTGACCTCACAAGTGAACTTCTGGAAGAATGGTCAAACAACTCAATATTGAACCCTACGGACAGTGACAGCCTGTCCATAAGGGACGCATGGGCGCCGCCCCCATCCATGTGTCCTGCCCCCTAATCTACATGCAGGGCGTCGGAGGCATGGATTCCAATGAGGGGGGGTGGGTTTTTTAAGCAGGTGATTAAAGCCAGAGGCTCTAATAGGCTTCAAAATAGGGTGGGCTCGGGGCACAGAGCACTGCCCTCCGAGCCCACCAAGTTGTGTGACACTAGTGAATAAATATTCTCCTCCCGGTCACTCAGGAAGTGGGTCTGAGGCCTGTTTCCCGATTGGCCAAAAGGAGACGCTATGCTGGCCGCCGGGAGGAGACGTGAGGAGAGGAGACACAGGAGAAGCTAGCAGGCCACCAGTCCATCGCCCAGGGCAAGTGTTGCGGCCAGGTGACCCGACTGGGGGGTGCACTGTTTGCTGCCCCCCCCACTCAAAAAAAAATATACCACTGGCCACCACTGCCTACAGAGTAAGACTGGGATGCCAGTAAAGTTCATGTGTGTGTAAAGGCAGGTGTCCCAATACTTTTGACAATATAGTGTATCTACCAGCCCCACCTCTGGTGACTCCAATCTTTACTCTCTTTTGGGGCTACAGAAGATTTTCGGTATCTGACATTTTCAGTGTGCTTGTATACTGAGCCCAGGCTGGTATGATGACACTGCCCCAGGGAGGCAGGGGATGGGTCCATCACAGCCTGGGCTCCAAGAAAGTGCCCTGATGCTGGTGGTCATTCAACCTGGAAGACTTGCAACATCTAGACAAGAATTATTGCAGGGGCAGCTCCAGACTGAAGGTGAGTATTGCAGCAAAAGCTGTTTTCTATTTTTTTAATAATGCTGATGTCTTTATTTTTTAATTAAAATGGAGAACTGGAGTTCTACTTATAGTATATGTGTTATGTATTACTAAGAAGTCTATTTAGAGCATTAATCTCCACGTTTTTTTATTTGTGAAGAGTCATATAAATATCTCTTGTTATGTTCTGTTATGCCAAAGAAGGATGATTGTATTTATTTCTCTCTGGAAAAAGAGAGTGAAGATGCCAGCAGACCAATTTTGGTGATGTTCAAGTGATTGAAGATAAACTCTTTGGCTGGATGTGCGGCTTCATTAATTACGATGACTTCTAACAGCAATGTCTGCTGTGCTGAGTATCAAAGATCGAACCAGCCCAGGTGGGAGAGAAAGTCAACAAGCCACTGGCTACATCAGCCATCATGGGGGTCAGTTATCAGGCCAGGAACTAGATCAGCCTTTCTCAACCTTATAAATACAGAGAAATATTTAAAGCTGAACACTGATTTTATTCCCAGTGCAGTGGGGCTGCTTGTTTTCTTCTAGGGGAGAGGACAGTGGAAATATACTTACCTGAACCGCCAATCTTCCCTGCATACGACTGGTCTGGTACCCCCCGGGCTCCAATGGTCTTGAAAATGGACTCTTCCTGCCGTCAGAACGCTCAAAGCATGCTCCATAGAGAGGAACAGTCCACTGCTGGACCGTGGGGGAGCACAGTTTTCCAGAGGATCAGATCAGTATAAACTTTGTGCTCACCTGCTGGTGGTGGGGGATTACTATCTTGGGGGGGCTTCACAAACTAACGCCAACACACCCTCCCCCCGCACAGGAGACAGACGGCGGCAGTCATCCAACACCCCCTAAGACCGGCGGCGGTGGTCACCCATGAGGTTGCCTTTCCTTATGGAGGCAGGGAGAAGGAAGAGCCAGGGCTGCTCCAGTGAGCACACAGGAGACATTCTCCTTCTGCCCAAACACAAACAGGAAGTGTGTCTTGAGACACAATTGGCCAGGGAGTCCCTGGCCAATAGGGGCTTCCTGAATGGCCGAGAGGAAGATCAGTTTGAGAATAGCAAATATTCATTCGCTGCTGTCACACAACTGAGAAGTTCCCCCTTACATCGGTGGTCATTAGAGAAGTTCCCCCTTACATCGGTGGTCATTAGAGAAGTTCCCCCTTACATCGGTGGTCATTAGAGAAGTTCCCCCTTACATTGGTGGTCATTAGAGAAGTTCCCCCTTACATCAGTGGTCATTAGAGAAGTTCCCCCTTACATTGGTGGTCATTAGAGAAGTTCCCCCTTACATTGGTGGTCATTAGAGAAGTTCCCCCTTACATCGGTGGTCATTAGAGAAGTTCCCCCTTACATTGGGGGTCATTAGAGAAGTTCCCCCTTACATTGGTGGTCATTAGAGAAGTTCCCCCTTACATTTGTGGTCATTAGAGAAGTTCCCCCTTACATTGGTGGTCATTAGAGAAGTCCCCCCTTACATTAGTGGTCAGTGGAATTCTATGCCAGTAGAAAAGGAGGGTTGCACGCCACTGGTATCATTCACAAGGCAGAACACCATGGCAGAACCATGTTCTGCCTACACAAGGGCTTGACAAATTTGCTTTGAATCTAGGAGCCAGCTAAAAAAGTTAGGCTCCTTTCACACCAAGGCGCTGGAAAAAAGCCTGTCAAATCCTGCAAAACACCGTGATTTTAGTGTGTGTTTTTGCCACGCTTTTGAAGCGCTAGCGCTATAAATAGCGCCCCTCTAATGGCGTTTTTTAAACGTTTTTCAAGCGTTTGTGTTTCAATCATGTGACCTTTCCACAGCCTCAGTACACATTTCATGCGTTTTTCAAGCGCTTAACCATTATTTTCAATGGACATGGGCGTTTTTGAAGAGCTATTTTGAGCGCACAAAACAAGCTGAAAAGATGCTGCTTGCAGGACTTTTAGCAACGCCTAGCAAGCGCAACGCCTTGGTGTGAAAGCATCCATTGAGATGCATGGGGAGCGTTTTTGGTGCGCTTTTTATGTGCTAATTTTAGAGCAAAAACGCCTGAAAAACTAATTGGTGTGAAAGGGGTCTAAGGGAAGTGCTAATATGAAGGTACTCTAATCTAATGGGGGGTGTCCTCTAGGGGAGTGCTAACATGAAGAGACTCTGATATAATGGGGGGAGGGGACTCTATGCTGCCTGTCCTAAAATTTCAGGACACATCAGGCAAGGAATTGCTGGGACAGTGTGGTCAGAGTCATACAGTGCCCCCCCCCATACATTCACAGTGTCTCCCCTCCTCATACACTCTCACCCCTCCTCTTTACCTATTGGTGGTGCTCCTGGGGTGTCTCCTCTTAGAGTAGAGTTTGACCAGCTCCTGGGCCCCACCTCGGGCTCCTCTGTTTGCTGTCTTCCCAGCCAGAAAATTGGAGAGGCCGCCATCACCAGCTCACCTCCCAAATCGGGGAGGGTCAAAAGGGGATGGGTAGCTCCAGTCAATGGGGAGGGGAGAGGCTGACAAGCTGCCAATCATTGCTCCCCCATGCAAGGTAGGCATGTGATACGCAGCCAGAAGGTGAGAAACTCAGTGAACGGCTGCCCGAGGAGTTGCTCACGCCTGGTGCCACTGCCAGCGGTGAGTGGGCTGGCAGGGGCCCAGGCGCCAGGACCTGATTTCTGGTCACCCTGGGGACCTGGCGCCTGGACTTTGTCGAGCCCTGGTCTACGCAGTGTCCAATATAGTCTCCTATAGATGATACCAGCAGTGTGCGACCCTCCTTATCTATCAGACTTATCATCTCCTACATAACGGTGAGTGGGCTCTGTGCCGATCTGCACCTGTCCTTCACAGCATAAGTTTTACGTTATTATTAAAACCAGTAATAATCAAACGTAGAGGCTATTACTTCATATGATACAGAGTAGATACATTTATATAGTCTTAGACCCCTTTCACACTTGTGCGAGTTGTCCTGTGATTTGGGACTGCAAAGTCGCATGACAAGTTGTTCCCCATTATTACCAATGAGTACCGTTCATATCTGTATGACTTTCAAGTCGTGCTGACTTCATAGTAGTCCCTGCATTACTTTGGTCCAACTTTGATGCAACTTGAGGTTCATAGACTTCAATGTTAAACCTTCAAAGTCGCATGCAAATCGCACCTGAATAATATAGATGCGATTTCTGTACTACTTCTGTACAACTTTGTAATATGTTTTCAATTTGCCAAAGTTGCAACAAAGTCGGACCAAAGTCCTACTGATCCCGAATCGCATCAAAATCACGGCTAAAAAATTGTGGTAAAATCGGGTCACACAAGTGTGAAAGGCGCCTTACAGACACAACCGGCCCTTTGGGGCAACCATAATGCTAATGCAGCCCGCAATGAAATTGAGTTTGACAATGGGTCCCTGTACAACAGAACAGACAGGGGAAAACAAGACATTTCTCCATAGAGATGACCGGTGACAGGATGACACCTCACATGATCGCAATGTCAAAGAACTGCCCCCTGGCCACTCAGCCAAATACTAATATTATAGCTCGACAGGGCTGTACACATGCAGAGGCCCCAATGCTGCTAGCTGCAGAGTTTGACAGGCAGCACCACTTGTCAAACGTACTGCAACCTCTAGCCAAATGCGTTGAAGTGTGATTTTTTTTACTACAAACTCACCCATGGGATTAAAAAACAAAAACAAAAACAGACATTCAGAAGGCAACAGAATGGCCCCCTCATCACCTGCCAACCGCTGCTATACTTTCCTCTGAAAAGCGATCTACTGTAGATCACTTTACAAAGAGCAGTATGTACTGTTGTATTTCTGAAAGAGCACTAAAAGTCAGTGACGTGTATATATGCACACACCAAACTTTTTTCAGAGCTTTTAAGTTTGGTTCTGGAAAATAATTATATTATGTTTGGAGACAAATTGGTGTTCAATAGACCAGGGCAGTTATGGGAAGATATATCTACACCAATGCCTTTAAGGACATGATACATAAAAAGTACATTTATACTAATGATGGTTTTCAGGAATATTGCTATCCTTGGCTAAGATTTATAGACGACATTTTTGCGGTGTGGGTGGGCGACATGGCTTCCCTACATGAATTTCAAAATACATTAAACAGCTGTTCATCAAGATTAAAATTCAATATGGAATGCAGCGCATTTAATGTTAACTTCTTAGGCAAACAAAGGTAAAGTCAAGAGTGATCCACACTTTAAACCTATGGACCATTCTCTGTAAACCATAGTGATGGTTGTGCGTGAAAATCCCAGTAGTTTTTGAAATTCTCAGAACAGCCCATCTGGCACCAACAAGCATGCCACATTCAAAGTCATTTAAATCCCCTTTCTGATGCTCAGTTTGAACTTCAGCACGGTCATCTTCACCACGTCTAGATGCCTAAATGCATTGAGATGCTTCCATGTGATTGCAGGGCTGGCCCAAGACATTGTGCTGCCTGGGTCTAAGAATGAAATGCCCCCCCCCCCCAAAAAAAAAATCACACCCACCAAAAGGCCCCCACATCCATTATTTTATATCATGATAATTAACCACTTCAGCCCCGGAAGGATTTCCAGCTTTAGGACCGGAGCCCTTTTTGCGATTCGGCGCTGCGTCGCTTTAACTGACAATTGCGCGGTCGTGCGACGTTGTACCCAAACGAAATTTGCGTCCTTTTTTTCCCACAAACAGAGCTTTCTTTTGGTGGTATTTGATCACCGCTGCGTCATTTCTGATCGCCGCTATAAACAAAAGAAGAGCGACAATTTTGCAAAAAAACCCAAATTTCTTACTTTTTCCTAAAATACAAATCCAAAAAAAAAATATAA
>BLSH010535819.1:409943-448164 GCA_018402905.1 Glandirana rugosa
CGGGGGGGGGGGGGGGGCCCTACGAGGCGGACGGTAATATGATGGAATCAGACAGATATATGACGGACGGGGATATGACGGGATCGGACGGGAACCTTAACTTGTATTACAGTATAGTAAAACGTATAGCTGTTCCACGACAACGTACATTTAAACTGGAGGACTATTTACATTAGAATCAAAATTGGTGAACGGCTGGCGGCTAGCCGTTAACTGCCGCCGTTTCACCGAGCAAGGGCGTTTAGCGGCAGTATGCTGCCGCCGACGCCCTTGCACATATCACTCGCGCGCGCGCGGCGGCCTCCGCGCGGGCGCGCCGCGCTCACTATACACGTTCCCGCAGCCGCCGTCGTATGACGGCGATTTGCGGGAACGAGCCACTTTGCCGCCGTCAATTGCCGATCGGCGGTCGGCAAGTGGTTAAAACTAAGATTACATTTATCAGGAGGTCAAATTTACATGCAACAGCACCTTGTCGATATGCAAAATGATATGACATTATGTTCAATTCCAAGGGCAGGCTAGGGCAGTATAGGGGCAGGCAGTATATAGACAGACTAAGGTAGTATAATGGCAGGCGGAGCATCCCGGGGGGGGGGGGGGGGCAGTAGTCATCATGATGCACAAAACTGCTGGAAAAAAATCTTGGTTGTTAATTTGCTGGGTAAATAGAAGAGAAGGAGAGGCGGCCGTGGTTCAATTTGCTGCCCCTCTCAAAGTGCTGCCTGGGTCCAATGGAACCACTGGGACCCATGGTAGGGCTGGCCCTGTGTGATTGGCTGATTAACAATTTGTGTTACCAAGCAATTGAACAGGTGTACCTAATAAAGTGACCGGTGAGTGTATATAAGCTGCATTCAAAATAAATGTCATCAGAATTGAATGAATATATAACTATATACACTTGGTGTATTTTTAAATCTGCCTGGGGTTAGCCATATGTCTAAATAAAACGTATTGGCAAAAATAGCACTTTTTCTTTTCTTTTTTTATTCTTTCAGGTGCAATGTGAATTTACACCTAAATGTTTCGTAGAACAGGTTAGATGAAGCCTCTACTAGGCAGGAAACACAGCCCAGGAGACGGTTTATCACAAATAGCAGAATTTCTTTCCATTACGGCTGTTGGGCCTGTGTGCAGTGCTGGGGTTCTGCAGACGGAAGCTGGCGTATTGTACCAGAGATGTTTATACCTCCCAGGCGGTAGATGCTATATATTCTTTCTGTTACCTTATTACCCAGAGCTGCACTTTCGCATGGCTCTTACAACGGGCAAATTATGGATCATACAAATTATCTCCACCATATTATAGAGTGCCTGAAAGCTGCTGGAGACTTCATCGCCTTACAGGACTGACATTTACAAGCATGACAAGTGGGCCCCTGGAGGAAGCACATTAGGGGCCAGCGTGTGAATGGCTCTCAGTACCCTTAATAGTAAATATATACTGCCATGAATACTTGTGTGTAAATTCACATGGCTAGCGAAGTTAAATGGCAAAGCATTGTGTTGAAACGATAAATTAAAAACGCACAAAGGAGGCCTAGTGATGACAATAAAATAAATGAAAATGGACGAGATCTACATATGGTGGATCTGAGTCTGCAGAAAGGACTGTTCTGCTCAGTCGTAGCAACCAATCAGACCTCTGCTTTCATTATTCTGCTGCAGAAATCTGACTCTATCCCACATCACTTTAAGGTTTAGAGGAGGACTCCATCAAATCAATTTGCACAGCGCACAGCATATCCACAATGTAAAGCAATATTAAACCCAAAACCAAAAATGTATTATATTACAGCTTACCAGTCATTAGATGGGGTGGCTGCATTAGGTTTCCTTCTTATTCTTTTATCCCTCTGTTTTCAGCCAGTAACACATCTCCTGTATTAGAATGCCCCCACTCTGGATGCATGTCCATACCCCCCAACTGTCCCGGATTTCGAGGGACTGTCCCTGATATGGAACAAAGTCCCTCTGTCCCCTTTTCCTCCTCATTTTGATCTGATCTATATAGTTGTATATAAAATGCGCTATTTATCTTTCAAATGTTTCCTAGTGCTAAACCTTTTATCCAATTTCTAATTTGCTGCATTGGTAAATTTAAAAACCCAGTATACAGGAAAAGTAGTGGTAAAAAAAAGCACTTTTGAGTTTAACTAATCATTTTTTTGTATAATTCTCCTTTAACCACTTCCTGTCCCCCGTGATCGCGCTGCCCGTGCACCCCCCCCGCAGAGAGCTCTGTGATCGTTGAGTCCTTCCGAGCTGATCACAGATAGGGGTAAAGGGCCAATCACAGCAGCCCTTTACCACGTGATCAGCTGTGTCCTATGACAGCTGATCACTGATGCAAACACAGGCCAATCATCAACTTTTCTTTCCTCACACTGACAGTATAAGCAGAGAAGAGAGCCGATAACCAGCTTGTGTTAAAGGGACATCGGCACTGATAATCAGGGCACTGATTATCAGTGCAGTCCCAACACTGGCCACCAGTGCTACCAATCAGTGGCCACCAGTGTTGCGATCTCCTAGATTGTAAGCCCTAATGAGCAGGACCCTCTTATTCCTCCTGTATTGAATTGAATTGTATTGTATTGTAATTGTACTGTCTGCCCTAATGTTGCAAAGCGCTGTGCAAACTGTCGGCGCTATATAAATCCTGTACAATAATAAATAATAATAATAATCAGTGCCCATCATTGCCTCCTCATCAGTGTCACCTAGCAGTGCTGCCTATTAGTGCCCATCAGCGCCGCCTATTAGTGCAAAACAGTGCCGCCATACATTGCCCATCCGTGCCTTTTAGTGCCGCCTATCAGGGCCCATCAGTGCCACCTCTCAGTGCAGCCTCATCAGTGTCCACCAGTCCTGCCTCATCAGTGCCTTCTCATTGGTTCCAAGAGATATGTTGGTGCGCCAAAAATCCCCAATCTAAAAATTGATTAAACACTCCAACAGCTAGCACAATTATTATTGAACATAATACATAAGCATAAAAGACATTTGGTGCAACGCTAATAAATATAAGATGTCTTCAAATCTGGAAATGTCCAAAGAAAGACATGATCATAAGGGTTCCGGTGATCCAAGGGGGAAAAGAAGGTATGAAGCCGCCACCAACACCAAACACACTGCCTCTTACCCCCTGCGGTGGACCCTTATCACAAAGGTCATAAACAGCCTGTATTGTCAAAATGATTGATCCAGCAGTGGCACCCAGCACCTCCTAGTAGTCAACTCCCACTGTTGATGCCTAATTGTAGGATCTTTCAGAGATTCCTAGTATTCATCTCATTGGTGCCACCTCATCACTGCCCATCGGTGCAGCCTCATCAGCGCAAATCAGTGAAGGAGAAAAATTACCTGTTTGAAAAATGTTCTAACACTTTATATAGCACTGCCTTAACTCTCTTGGGCATGGAGTTCACCAGAGCCTCACAGGTTGTCACTGGAGTCCTCTTCCACTTCTCCATGAGGACATCACGGAGCTGGTGGATGTTAGAGACCTTGCGCTCCTCCACTTCCTTTTGAGGATGCCCCACAGATTCTCAATAGGGTTTAGGTCTGGAGACATGCTTGGCCAGTCCACCAACTTTACCCTCAGATTCTTAACCACTTCCCGCCCGGCGTATAGAAAAATGACGTCCGGGCGGGGGGTTCATTATCCTGACTGGACGTCTATTGACCCCCCTGGGGGCGCGCATTGTGGCGACTGGTGGTGCCGTGGGTCAGTCTGACCCACCGCATTACCGATCAAGGTAAAAGGCTTCGATCGGAAGACCAATCACGACTGATCACAGTGTAAATAGGAAGAGCCGTTTATCGGCTTTTCCTCTGCTCAGGTCAGCAGACCTGAGCAGCGGAGAGCCGATCGGCTGCTCTCCTGACAGGGGGGGGCTGCCTGCGCTGAACGTTTATCAGTACAGCCACCCTCAGGATCACCCCCACTGGACCACCAGGGAGCCGGATCTGGACCACCTCATACCATTGGGCTGGGCCTATCTTAAGGAAGGGGCCTGGATCTGCAGCTCCAATAGCCCCTATGTTAATCCGGCCCTGTATATGGCCAGGTATGTGTTATTCCCTCATTATCCCATTTACAAGGAGCAGATAGAAGGTCCAGAGTTCATTTCAAGTGTGTTATTTGCATTTGAAATCTGTTGCTGTCAACTCTCAATATGAGATCCAAAGAGCTGTCACTATCAGTGAAGCAAGTCATCATTAGGCTGAGAAAAACAAAACAAACCCATCAGAGAGATAGCAAAAACATTAGGTGTGGCCAAATCAACTGTTTGGAACATCCTTAAAAAGAAAGAACGCATCAGTGAGTTCATCAACACCAAAAGACCCGGAAGACCACGGAAAACAACTGTGGTGGATTACCAAAGAATTCTTTCCCTGGCGAAGAAAACACCCTTCACAACAGTTGGCAAGAACACTCTCCAGAAGGTAGGTGTATGTGTGTCAAAGTCAACAATCAAGAGAAGACTTCACCAGAGTGAATACAGAGGGTTCACCACAAGATATAAACCACTGGTGAGCCTCAAAAACAGGAAGGCCAGATTAGAGTTTGCCAAACAACATCTAAAAAAGCCTTCACAGTTCTGGAACAACATCCTATGGACAGATGAGACCAAGATCAACTTGTACCAGAGTGATGGGAAGAGAAGAGTATGGAGAAGGAAAGGAACTGCTCATGATCCAAAGCATACCACCTCATCAGTGAAGCATGGTGGTGGTAGTGTCATGGCGTGGGCATGTATGGCTGCCAATGGAACTGGTTCTCTTGTATTTATTGATGATGTAACTGCTGATAAAAGCAGCAGGATGAATTCTGAAGTGTTTCGGACAATATAATCTGCTCATATTCAGCCAAATGCTTCAGAACTCATTGGATGGTGCTTCACAGTGCAGATGGACAATGACCCAAAGCATACTGCGAAAGCAACCAAAGAGTTTTTTAAGGGAAAGAAGTGGAATGTTATGCAATGGCCAAGTCAATCACCTGACCTGAATCCAATTGAGCATGCATTTCACTTGCTGAAGACAAAACTGAAGGGAAAATGCCCCAAGAACAAGCAGGAACTGAAGACAGTTGCAGTAGAGGCCTGGCAGAGCATCACCAGGGATGAAACCCAGCGTCTGGTGATGTCTATGCGTTCCAGACTTCAGGCTGTAATTGACTGCAAAGGATTTGCAACCAAGTATTAAAAAGTGAAAGTTTGATTTATGATTGTTAATCTGTCCCATTACTTTTGGTCCCTTAAAAAGTGGGAGGCACATATACAAAACTGTTGTAATTCCTACACCGTTCACCTGATTTGGATGTAAATACCCTCAAATTAAAGCTGAAAGTCTGCAGTTAAAGCGCATCTTGTCCGTTTCATTTCAAATCCATTGTGGTGGTGTACAGAGCCAAAAAGATTAGAATTGTGTCGATGTCCTAATATTTATGGACCTGACTGTATGTAAAGCTCTGTGTAAATTGACAGTGCTATATAAGTAGCTATAATAAATGAATAAATAATTTATACATACACATTCAGGGACACTGACCATGTATGTGTTTGTGTTGCTTTTCTCCAACCATCCTAATTATAGTAGCATGCTAAGTGGCCTCCAACCAAATTGGCATTAGAATGTGTGTGTTTGTGTGAGAAGGGGAATTAGATTGCAAGCTCCTTTGAGGCAAGGAGTGATGCAAACGGTCTGTCACTCTGCTCTTGTCCCATTATATAAATGATTAAAAAACAAATATATATTAAACAATTAAGGAGAAAAGAGGAAAATGTGGAATAGGTGACAATCACGTGCTGCTGTATCTTGGTAACAGGTCCACTTTAAGATTACACAGAGAGAAGAGGAGGATATATTACGAGCTCGCTAATACGTTTTACATAACAGGAGAATATATTAGCCGCACACTAATAAATTCTGCTTCCTCTAGAACAAGGTGAGCTGATCAGCAGCTTTTCCTGGCAGAGACTGCGAGGCAGCTGCTGCTGTGGTTGCATAAATCATGTCATCGCCATCTATCAGAGCTCCCCACAGTCTCCATCCTCAGACAGGTAGAGAAGAGGAGACTGTTCAATACATTTATCAGAAGCTCCAATTCCAGGCCAATCTGCAGCAGCTTACCAACAACCAGAGCTTAACGGGTTGTGTGCCGGAGAGGAGAAATGCCTTTGATGCCGAGATGCCTGGTAGATGAGATGTGTTCTTGCTGCCCACAGGGACCAATCAGATTCCTCATTCCCTTTTCAAACCTGCTGTGCCATGAAACATGACAGATGGAGGCTGAATGGTCGCTATTAGCAACAACAAGAGCACTACTTAAACATGAATGCAGGAGGTGCCGTTGTTTCTACACCAGGATCATCAGTGTAAAACAGGGTTTCTCAACCAGGGTTCCTCCAGAGGTTGCTAGGGGTTCCTTGATCAATGGTCAATTTCTACCTCTCAGATAAATTCCCACTGACATAATTATTTTTTTAGATATCTGTAAGGGGGTAATTCTTCCCAATGACCACAAGTGTAAGGAGCATTCTTCCCATTGACCATCACACTAATGTATCATGAGTTGTAGATTTTTAATTTTTAGCAGGGGTTCCCTGAGACCGGAGAATAATTTCAAGGGTTCCTCTGTGTTGAAAAGGTTGAGGCAGGCTGGTGTAAACACTTTCAGTCATGTAAACCAATAGCACCAAAAAACTGGTCATGACTACATATGTGTAGTCTCCTATGCGTTTAACACTGATGTCTATATCAGTGGTTCTCAACTCCGGTCCTCGGGACCCACCAACAGGCCAGATTTTAAGTATTACCTTGGGGAGATGCAGACTAGAATACTGCAATCACTGAGCAGCAAATGATATCACCTGTGATGCATTTCAGTTATCATGCAAACCTGGCCTGTTAGTGGTAATGATATCATTTGCTGCTCAGTGATTGCAGTATTCTAGTCTGCATCTCCCCAAGGTAATACTTAAAATCTGGCCTGTTGGTGGGTCCCGAGGACCGGAGTTGAGAACCACTGGTCTATATGAAAACCTGAAGTTACGTAATAATTTAAACCAAATCCCTAACCCACCACCTAACACTAACCCTAATATTAATCTTTAACCCATACTGTAGCCCTCTACGTAAAATGAAACCCTCCACCCTATCCCAAAACCAACTCCTTACTCTCAACCAAACCTTTGCACTAATCCCCATACCTCATCCCAATTCCTTAAACTTAAAGTGTAGTTCCACCTAGAACTGGAACTTCTGCTTTAAAGGAAGGTGACCCCCCGACATGCCACAATTGGCATTTTCTTTTTTTTTGGGGTGGGGGGGTGGGCCAGAGACCCTGTTTTCACAGGGTCCCAGGTCCACTTCCTCTCCTAGAGCCGCGGCTCCGGGAGGAATTTCACCTTCCTCCCCCTCCCTCTCGGCGATCTTCTGGGACACGTCACAGAAGATACGCTGGCCATTCACAAGGCGCAGCATGACTCGCGCATGCGCAGTGTGCGCCCGGCTTTGAAGCCAAAGCCGGGTGCCCACACCTGTGGTGCCGGCAGCGCCGAGGGGAGCAGGAGTAGAGGGGGCCCTTGGGAGACCGCATCGCTGGAGCCAGGGACAGGAGAGTGCCTGATTGTTAAAAGTCAGCAGCTATACTTTTTTGTAGCTGATGACTTTTAACTTGGTGGAACTCCACTTTAAAGTGGTTGTAAACTCACCCTGTCCATTTCCTGCCATTTAAAGCATTACTAAACACTTCACTGATCGCTCTGTGTTAAATCCTTACAGCCTTGTTTGTTTTCTTGTAATCCATCCTGTTACATTTCATTACGTCACTGGCGCATGCGCATGTTTTTCTCTTTTTATGGCATGCTCATTGTGCCGTCAGTCCATTGATGACATGCCAGGGTTCTGTTATCTCCTGTGTCCACGGCACAACTCCGAGATATCGCGAGATTTGATTTCCATTCACAAAACAAACTAGTTTACTAAAGGATTATGGTGCATGTGCGAGATTATGGGCCCGGGAGAAGACGAGAGGGTGGAAGTCTAGAGGACATCAGATGCAGGAGACAATAGTTAGAATGGCAGCGGCTGCACCCGGAAATGAGAAAATGAAAAAAACTAAGAAAAACGGTAAGAAACATACAATGGGGCTGTTTTAAATGGTTTACTATACACAGGGCCGGCTCTACCACTAGGCGAAGTAGGTGGCTGCCTAGGGCGCACTGCCGCCTAGGGGCGCCTGGCCACTGTTGATCTGCCACTGGCTGCTCTGCATTGGTTCATGTAAAAACTGACACAGTCTGACTGAGATAATGGGATTGTATTATCACATGCCATTTGCAAATGTATATAGAAATAGGGACTGATCTGCCAAATAACCCCACCCCCAACCCCCGTGAGGCTGTATTTGATGGGCACAGGTGAAGCTGTATTTGATGGGCACCAGTGAAGCTGTGTTTGATGGGCACAGGTGAAGCTGTATTTGATGGGCACAGGTGAGGCTGTATTGATTGGCGCTGGTGAAGCTGTATTTCATGGGCACTAGTGAGGCTGCATTTGATTTGTGCTGATCGGGCTGCATTTGATTGGCGCTGATCAGGCTGGGCAGGGAAAGGGGGTGGGTTCAGGGGTGGAGCCAAGGGAGGCGGCAAAATGAGGTTTCGCCTAGGGTGTCAAAAATCCTTGCACCAGCCCTGACTATACAGTACTTCCTTCTTTGAAATGTAGCTTTGGAGGGTCAGAGTTTACTTCCTCTTTAACTCTAAATCTACGCTAATTTTTAAACCTCTCCATAACCCGTGAAACCCTCCATCCCATCTGCTCCAACCATGAACTTCAACCCAACCTAACCTAACCAATAACACCAACACCCACAGTACCAAACTCCATATCCTTGCACAACTCGTCAACCCCCATCCTAAACTTCAACATAACCCCTAGAGCCCTTTCACACGAGGCGCTTTTCAATGCTTTCCCACTGCGGCGGTGCGCTGGCAGGGAGGTGAAAAACTCCTGCGAGCAGCATCTTTGGAGCATGTTCGGAGCACTAAAAAAAGCACCCCGTCCATTAAAATGAATGGCAAGTGCCTCAAAAGTGCTTCAAAGGCACCTCAAATGGTTCTTGAAGCAGTTTTTGAGTCACATTACCTTAAAAAAGTGCACCACTAACGCCTCAAAAGCTCCTGAAAAATGCTCAATGTTTTATGGGCAGTTTTCAAGCGCCTCATTGTAAAAGGGCTCTAAGGCTTCATGTACACTACATTTACCACGGCCACAGCAAAATGGCAAATGCAAAAATTTGATTTTGCTGTGGCTTGCATTTTCCCACAGCTGGCGTGCCAAACATTCCTATCCTGAACTCTAGTCTTTTGCGTTCAGGAGAGGGTGGTTGAGGGAGCTTGAAGCTCACCTAACCACAGCAGCTCCTAAACTCTGCTAAAAGCCTCTGTGTGGAGTTGAGTTTAGGAGCTTTGGTAAAAATAACGCTAAAAGCTCCTAAAACTCAAGTTTAAGAGCTGCTAGTGTACAGTGCCTTGAAAAAAACTCATACCCCTTCCCTTGAAATTTTCCACATTTTCTTTATGTTACAACCAAATTTGATGAAGAAATTCGATTTTTTAAAATTTTTTTATTGGATATGTTTTATAGCAGAAATTACATTTTTTTTTTTATTTCAAAATTTATGGTATTTTTTTATTTATAGCGCAAAAAATAAAAACCGCAGAGGTGATCAAATACCACCAAAATAAAGCTCTATTTGTGGGGGAAAAAAAGGACATACATTTTATTTGGGTACAGCGTCGCATGACTACGCAATTGTCAGCTATAATAACGCAGTACCGTATCGCAAAGGAATTCCCTTAACTCCTTGCCGACCGCCGATCGGCAATTGACGGCGGCAAGGTGGCTCATGAGCACAAATCGCCGTCATATGACGGCGGTCGCGCTCACGAGCCGAGATGGCCCCCCCGAGCGGAGGAACGGAGGTCCGTGTAAGTAAACACGGACCTCTGCTCTGTGTGAAGGGGGAAGGGCTGTGATCACAGCCTTCCTGTATACGAAGGCTGTGACCACTTCCCTTCCCCAGCCAGGGCAGTCCCCCTACAGTTAGAACACGCCCAGGGAACATAGTTAACCCTTAGAGCGCCCCCTGCAGGTTAACCCCTTCACTGCCAATGGCATTTACACAGTAATCAGTGCATTTTTATAGCACTGATCGCTGTATAAATGCCAATGGTCCCAAAAAAGTGTCAAAATAGTCCGACATGTCCGCTGAAATATCGCAGTACCGCTAAAAATCGCAGATCGCCGCCATTACTAGTAAAAAAAAAAAAAAAAAAAACCCCAAAAATGAATTCTCATCATCTGTAAACGCGACCACTTTTGTGCAAACCAATCAATAAACACTGATTGCGATTTTTTTTATCGCAAATATGAGGAAGAATATAAATCGGCCAAAAACGGTGAAAAAAAATGTTTTTTTATATATTTTTTTTGGATTTGTATTTTAGCAAAAAGTAAGAAATTTGGGTTTTTTTGCAAAATTGTCGCTCTTCTTTTGTTTATAGCGGCGATCAGAAATGACGCAGAGGGGATCAAATACCAAAAGAAAGCTCTATTTGTGGGAAAAAAAGGACGCAAATTTCGTTTGGGTACAACGTCGCACGACCGCGCAATTGTCAGTTAAAGCGACGCATCGCCGAATCGCAAAAAGGGCTCCGGTCCTAAAGCAGCAAATCCTTCCGGGGCTGAAGTGGTTAATTTGCAGAGATTTCCGCTCACTTCCTGTTTGACTGTGGGATAGGAAGTGAAGGGAAATCTCCACAATCAGACACAGATGACGAAAAAAAACCTTCCCTTACTCTATCGAAAATGAAAAAAAAAGTTTCCTATAGTTCTACTTTAACCCCACACACTAGATCTAGTGACAGCCATCTCCCCCGCTTTGGAGAGATTTCCTCTCACTACCTGTTGTGTCCTCAGAACAGGAAGTGAAGGGATATCTCCCTAATGTGACACATATAGCTAGCAGGGGTTTGCACTGTTTCCTATTCTACCTTAAAAAGAAGACATACTTTAATATTTTCTACTTCATTACATTTTCTTTCTACAATTCATTTCTTATCTTTTTTTTAAATCTTGGAGCATAAAGCACAGACTACATTGTTCCTGAAGTTGCTTTATTGAAACTATTGTTCACATCGTTAAAGCAGGAGTTCATGATTGTTTAAAAAAAAAAAAAAAGGATAAAGCTTTAGGAAATAATGTGGTTGTTGCCTGCAAACCCTGAACAATGCTGCATTGCACTCGGCCAGAGCGGAGAATAAGAGGGCATTGTTGTAGCGTGATCTATTCGCATAATCCTCATAAACCTCAAGGACGTGGAAATGTTCTGTTATCACAATGCGGGGGAGAACACCCAGTGCTGCATGAAAGCCACAGAGCATTATGGGAAAAAGGCCGCAGGTGACGAGCGCGGGTCACATAGACCTGGCTCCCGAGCAACGCTGACAAACTGACCTCATCCATAGAAACATTTTTTGGCAATGATGCGCAAAAAAAGTGCAGCAACACCACACAGCCAATTATATTCACTTTTATTGAAATCAGGTAAGTGAATGATGCATTCTGATTGGATGCTATGGTTGATGTTCAGACGGGTGACCCTGCCTCTAGCAATCCAGCCACTGGTGTTTGGTCGCAGCAGCAGGAAGGCAAAGAGGCTGCTTATGTGTCCTTATAGAATTGGTCGCTTGCCAGCTGTTGCTCCCCTAGATAGCGATCAGGAATCTGCAGCATTCAGGGGAGTAATTCAGCTGGCAAGGGAGTGACAAACAGGCGGCCTCTTAGCGATCCTGACGTTGAGATTTGGACACTAGCGGCAGAGTCACCCATCTGATATCAGCCCAAAGGGGATGCATATTATTTACAGCTAGGGTTGCCACCTGTTTCCGGGTTTTGAATTATGTGTCTGGGTTTCAGGCGGACTGAAACCCGGGCACATTATTCAGACCGGGTTGTGGTTCCCCAAGATAGTCACACACAAATCTGGTGCTGTCCGGGAGCTGCAGGGGGCTGTCTAGGGGGGCAGGGCGATGATGTCAGCGAGAGCAATTTGGCCACACCCACTGTTCGCTGCACCACAATATGCACACCACATTTCTACTCTCCTTGGGGCATCCAAAGGTGTCCCAGGCCACTAAAGTGCTCGGGTTTGGCTTGAAGAAGGTGGCAACCCAATTCACAGCTCAGTTACTAAATTGAAACCCAATCACTAAAAATGGAATATAAACTGGACCACATCAAAGTGAGTTCAAAAGTTGTTTTCAATCATTTTAACCGCTTGCCGACCAGCCGCCGTCATTATAATTAGAGGTCGTCCAATAAATTGGCCGGCTGATATAGCGGGCCGATTTTTGCCATTTTTTAATTAATTGTCATCGGCCGATTGTGCTGAAAATTAGGCCAATTAATAGGCAGGCCCATCTGGTTTCGCATTTATAGTTAAATCAGGCGGTATGATGGTGACATATTGCCTCCTCGCCACCTGTCCAAAGCAAGGGCTGCAGCACATTTGAATGAGCCCTACTAACAGATTCCAAGAGATACACCCAGTTTACAGAACAGAACTGGTAATGTGCAGTACCCACACAATTAACCCCTTGTTAACCCCTTCTTAGGGGTTAAAAGCATCCCGCTGCCGCCCGAATATCAGCGCCAAAGAGGTTTTAGTGGCACTTTACCGCTACCGCCTGCCCACCCGAGCGTTATAGGGGTCTTAAGTGAGCCATATACATACAAAGAATAAACACAATTAACTGTTAGATTTTATGAGACGAAGGGAAAAAAAAAAGAAAGAAAAAAATCGGCCTAACATCGGCCCAAAAAATCGGAATCATATATCGGCCACCGGCTGCCCTGATTTCTAAATATCGGCATCGGCCAGAGAAAAACCCATATTGGTCGACCTCTAATTATAATGCGGCAGGTTGGCATGGCTGTGCAATTCGCCATAGGAGTACACCAGGCACGTACACAGCGATCTGTGGGCACCGCACACGCGCCCATTTGCTAGCGGAGGAGCCAACCAGTGGGTCCAGCGGACTCGATGTCCACCAGCCACCTCCAGAGAGAGGCAGAACAGGGATCTGCCAGTGTAAACAAAGCAGATCCCAGTTCTGTCAGGGGGGTAGAGAGAGATCGTCTGTTCCTGGTGATTAGAAACAATGATCTCTCTCCTCCTTCAGTCAGCCCAGCCCCCACACAGTTAGAAACACTTCCCGGGGAACACAATTAACCCCTTGATCGCACCCTAGTGTTAACCCCTTCCCTGCCAGTGTCATTTATACAGTAATCAGTGCATTTTTATAGCTCTGGTCACTGTATAAACGTCACTGGTCTCAAAAAAGTGTCAAAAGTGTTCGATCTGCCCGCCGCAATGTCGCAGTCCCTCTAAAAATTGCAGATCACCACCATTATTAGTAAATAAAAACAATAATAAAAATGGCATAAATCTATCCCCTATTTTGTAGACGTGATAACTTTTGCGCAAACCAATCAATATATGCTGATTGGGATTTTTTTTACCAAAAATATGCAGAAGAATACATATCAGCCTAAACCGAGGAAGAAATTTGTTTTTTTACTTTTTTTTTGGATATTTATTATAGCAAAAAGTAAAAACAATTTTTTTTTCAAAATTGACAGGGCCGGTTCACACTTAGGTGACTTGTCAGGCGACTTGAGTCACCTGAAAAGTCGCCTTAATGCAGTGCAATGGAACTGTTCTAATAGGAGCGAGTCCCTTTGCTCCACTTAGAAAAAAATTTCCTGCACTATTTTCGGGGCGACCTCAGCGCGACTTGCATTGACCTCTATGATAGAAGTCTCCTGCAAGCCGCGCTGAGGTCGATTTGAGCGGGGCGACTCGATTCGCCCTGCAAGTCGCGCCGCTTCAAGTGTGAACTGGCCATCATTCTTTTTTGTTTATAGCACAAAAAATAAAAACCGCAGAGGTGATCAGATACCACCAAAAGAAAGCTCTATTTGTGGGAAATGAAGGACACCAATTTCGTTTGGGTACAACGTCGCATGACCGCGCAATTGTCAGTTAGAGCAATGCAGTGCCATATCTCAAATAATGGCCTGGTCAAGAAGTGGGTAAACCCTTCCGGGGCTGAAGTGGTTAAATCTGCAGCTTTCATTAAAATAATACCTGGTGATCCTGCCATGAAGGTTGTTGTTCAGGTGATTCCTGTAGTGTGGTGACAAAGTCTACCAATTTATTTATTTATTACAAGTACTTACAATATCTCACAAAAGTGAGTACACCCCTCACATTTTTGTAAATATTTTATTCTATCTTTTCATGTGACAACACTGAAGAAATGACACTTTGCTACAATGTAAAGTAGTGAGTGTACAGCTTGTATAACAGTGTAAATTTTCTGTCCCCTCAAAATAACTCAACACACAGCCATTAATGTCTAAACCGCTGACAAGTGAAAATGTCCAAATTGGGCCCAATTAGCCGTTTTCCCTCCCCAGTGTCATGTGACTCGTTAGTGTTACAAGGTCTCAAGAGTGAATGGGAAGCAGGTGTGTTAAATTTGGTTTTATCGCTCTCAGTTTCTCATACTGGTCACTGGAAGTTCAACATGGCACCTCATGGCAAGGAACTCTCCGAGGATCTGAAAAAAAGAATTGGTACTCTACATAAAGATGGCCAAGGCTATAAGATGATTGTCAAGACCCTGAAAATGAGCTGCAGCACGGTGGCCAAGACCATATAGTGGTTTAACAGGACAGGTTCCACTTAGAACAGGCCTCGCCATGGTCAACCAATGAAGTTCAGTGCATGTGCTCAGCATCATATCCAGAGGTTGTCTTTGGGGGGTCAGCCTGTCAGTGCTCAGACCGCACACTGCATCAGATTGGTCTGCATGGCTGTTGTCCCAGAAGGAAGCCTCTTCTAAAGATGATGCACAAGAAAGCCCATAAACAGTTTGCTGAAGGCAGGCAGACTAAGGACATGAATTACTGGAACCATGTCCTGTGGTCTGATGAGATCAAGATAAACTTATTTGGTTCAGATGGTATCAAGCATGTGTGGCGGCAACCCGGTGAGGAGTACAAAGACAAGTGTGTCCTGCCTACGATTACGCATGGTGGTGGGAGTGTCACGGTCTGGGGCTGCATGAGTGCTGCCGGCCCTGGGGAGCTACAGTTCATTGAGGGAACCACAAATGCCAACATGTACTGTGACATACTGAAGCAGAGCATGATCCCCTCCCTTCAGAGACTGAGCCGCAGGGCAGTATTCCAACATGGTAACGACCCCAAACACACCTCCAAGGCAATCACTGCCTTGCTAAAGAAGCTGAGGATAAAGGTGATGGACTGGCCAAGCATATCTCCAGACCTAAACCCTATTGAGCATCTGTTGGGCATCCTCAAATGGAAGGTGGAGGAGCACAAGGTCTCTAACATCCACCAGCTCTGTGACGTCGTCATGGAGGAGGGGAAGAGGACTCCAGTGGCAATCTGTGAAGCTCTGGTGAACTCCATGCCCAAGAGGGTTAAGGCAGTGCTGAAAAAAATTGGTGGCCAAACAACATATTGACACTTTGGGCCCAATTTGGACATTTTCACTTAGGGGTGTACTCACTTTTGTTGCCAGTGGTTTAAACATTAATGGCTGTGTGTTGAGTTATTTTGAGGGGACAGTAAATTTACACTGTTATACAAGCTGTACACTCACTAATTTACATTGTAGCAAAGTGTCATTTCTTCAGTGTTGTCACATGAAAAGATATAATAAAATATTTACAAAAATGTGAGGGGTGTCCTCACTTTTGTGAGATACTGTATATATAGCGCCATCAATTTACACATCACTTTACATATACAGTCATGGCCAGAAATATTGGCACCCCTGCGTTCCTGTCAGATAATGCACCACTTCGCCCAGAAAATTATTGGAATTACAAATGTTTAGGCATGTTTATTTTTTATTTTTTGACACGTATTTGCGCAGCGATCTTTTAAAAGCATTTTTTTTTTAAAAAGTACACTTCAATGAATTAAAAAAAACTAAACGTTAAAGTTAGCCCAATTTTTTTGTATAATGTGAAAGATGATGTTACGCAGAGTAAATAGATAACTAACATATCACACTTTAAAATTGCACACGCTTGTTGAATGGCGACAAACTACAGTATTTAAACATTTCCATAGGCGACACTTTAAAACATTTTTAGCGGTTACTTGTTTAGAGTTACGCCAAGATTGGCATTTTTGAATGCTGACATTTTTTTAAAATTGGGGCCGTTGGCTGGCGAGTAAACAGGAAGTGACGTCTTGATGTTGCTTCCGGGTTTCTACATCGGAGACGCAATCAAAGCCGAAGATGTGCCGGTTTGGCTCTGGTCCGCCGGTGGGAGGGGAGACCCAACAGGCATACAAGAAAGCCGGCTGTCAGCTGTTCATCTAGGAATGCTCGGACCTGACACCCATAATGTGGTGGTGCACCATCTTGCTGGAAAAACATTATGGGTGTCAGGTCCGAGCATTCCTAGATGAACAGTTTCCTAGAAAGTGGATTGGTCGTCGTGGGCCAGTTGAATGGCCCCCAAGGTCTCCCAATCTGACCCCCTTAGACTTTTATCTTTGGGGTCATCTGAAGGCAATTGTCTATGCTGTGAAGATACGAGATGTGCAGCACCTGAAACTACGGATACTGGAAGCCTGTGCTAGCATTTCTCCTGCGGTGTTGCTATCAGTGTGTGAAGAGTGGGAGAAGAGGGTTGCATTGACAATCCAACACAATGGGCAGCACATTGAACACATTTTATAAGTGGTCAGAAACTTGTAAATAACTCATGAAAGAACAAAGTTACGTTAAAACCAAGCACACCATTGTTTTTCTTGTGAAATTCCCAATAAGTTTGATGTGTCACATGACCCTCTTCCTATTGAAAAAACAAAAGTTGGATTCAAAATGGCCGACTTCAAAATGGCCGCCATGGTCACCACCCATCTTGAAAAGTTTCCCCCCTCACATATACTAATGTGCCACAAACAGGAAGTTAATATCACCAACCAATCCCATTTTATTAAGGTGTATCCATATAAATGGCCCACCCTGTATATTCTGCAGGTGGCAGTATAACCCAACTGTGAAGAATAGACAAAGCTATGTTCTGCAGGTGGCAGCATAACCCACCTGTGAAAAATAGACAAAACTATGTCCTGCAGGTGGCAGTATAACCTACCTGGGAAGAATAGACAAAGCTATGTCCTGCAGGTGGCAGTCTAACCCGCCTGTGAAGAATAAACAAAGCTATGTTCTGCAGGTGGCAGTATAATCTAATCGTGAAGAATCGGGAAAGCTATATCCATCAGTGTACGGCAGAGAGAATAGTTTTAGGGGAAGCAAAAAAAAAAATCCACATTCCCTTTAGAGCTTCAGCAGCAAAAACCCAACACACTCCACACTATCCAAACAAATCTCCACACTATCCAAAACTAAATTACAAGGTTTTGGTTGGACAAACACTTTAATCCTATCGCTGCTGGAGCTTTTTTTATGCTAAAAAAATACTTAAAAGAACTATGCATTTTCATACTAAACTGCACATTTTGTACATGAAAACATGCTTTTTAAGTGATTTCTTGATTCAATTGGTCTGGCAGTAATCAGGCCTGGGAGTGGCAAGTGAAATTTAACTCAGCTTTCTAAAAAATTTGGCTAATCACAGTCCATTCATGATTCAGCATGGAGGGGGGATTCATTTTTTACATAAGGCCAGGCAGGTTTGGACAGCTTTTTCTTTAATAAATGAAATCATCATTTAAAAACTGCATTTTGTATTTGTATAATATTAAAATTTGTTTGGGGATCTGAATCATCTAAGTGTGACAAATATGCAAAAAAATTAAGAATTTAGGAAGGGGGGCAAATACTTTTTCACAGCACTGTATATGTCCCTCTAAAGGCTTCTTCTACATTGCATATACAGTGATAAGGGGTGTGGCTATTGCTCAGCTCTGCCAGCACAGAGCACTGCGGTGTGAGATCTGGAAGCAGCATTTAAAGTGAGAAGTAAAGGTATATTAAGGTAGTTCCAAGCACAAATCATAGCATGCAAGGGTACAGGACTAAAAAGAGATAGAAAGGTGTGAGAATTCGATTGGGCATTAAATTAGCCTGTTGATTTGCCTTGCATCACAGGTTCACTTTAAATAAACCTTCAGTACAACAAAAACCTAGGCTAGGCACTGGACTCTTTTTTTCCAGGTTTTTTATTTTGTGGAGGAGATTGAGTGGTCACCGACTAAATGTATTTTTTCCTTAAAATTCTTCCACCTGTGCTTAACTGTTAGCGGCACAGGAACGACATGTAAAATAGGTCATTTTCAAGGGCTGCTGTTGTTCAATGTAATGTTACATGGCCGGTGTAGATACCAATAGTACTTAGCAGAGGCATTCTTTAATGCAGCTAATAATATCAAACACACAGGACAGGGAAAAGTGGTACTATGCCGCCGTGGGCGCTCTGCCAGGGACTGTCCATGCAGAACAAAGGAACATGACAACAACGGAGATGTTAAAGATTAACAGACCTGTTTTCCTGCAACCTCCGAAGTGGAACAAAGACATCTTCATCCATTTAGCACTAACAGCACAAGCCACAAGGATCAATCCTGACTTTTTGGAGCCCACAAGTCTGTATAAAATCTGCCTGAGATCAATGGAGAGGGACTTAGAGAGAAGCTCTCAACAAATTCACCTAATGCATATTTTGGGCCTGTTGATACCTATGAGCATTGTGCTCTGCCATCCGTTTCACTACATAAGCGGACAAGACAAGGTAACAGACGTTTTTAAGGAAGCCGGTGCTGAGATAAATATGAAGGCTGCTATGGCTGACTTGGTTTTGTAAGGGACTCTGTCACAAAAATGAAAGCCATAACTGATGTCCCTGGAGAAAACCGAGTAAATACACACCATGTCTTACAACATTTCCAGTCTCAACCTCCTATGTACCCCGTTGTGTTCCCAATGGCCCACCCTCTACAGCTCTAACAGCTTTACCTCTTCTGAGAAGACTGTCCACAAGATTTAGGAGTGTCTATGGGAATGTTTGACCATTCTTGCAGAAGCGCAGAGAAGGCCTGGCTTGCAGTCTCCCCTCTAATTCATCCCAAAGGTGTTCTATCGGGTTGAGGTCAGGACTCTGACCAGTCAAGTTCCTCCACCCCAAACTTGCTAATCCACACGGGAGGATCGAGAGTGAGAGAAAAAAACGCACCCCATATTGGAAGAACATCTCCCGCTAAAGATACCTTGATGCGCACAGGTCCTTACCTGCTCAGGTGAGAGTTCTGAGAGCACAGATCCAGTTGAAGCACCTTAGAAATTGAATCCTTTTTGGGGTGATTAACCACCCCCCTGCACAAAGAGGCTTCCCACACCATTTTTTGGAGCACGAATCGTTTTATGAACTTTGGAGCACAAGTCACTCATTTGTCACTTTTACCACTCTATTATAAAGGACTATATTTGATTTTCCACTTGATATTTATTTTTATTTTTATTCACTATCTTGCTACAATTTATTTATCTTATCACAAAATCACAGTCATTCAGATTTTATTGAATTTTGCATTTACTACTTTTTATCTCGGTATTATTATATATATTATATCCTTGTTTTATCATCATGAGTATGTATACACCTGTCTAGTATCGCCCAGGCAAAATCAGCAAGGTGCATTGTACACTTCGTTTTTTACCTATTTAACTACTAACAGTGAAATAGTGTGGCAATACATCCTAGAACCACTAGGGGCAAGGTTCTTTTACTTACACACTGGTATAGGCTGCGCAGTACCATCCTCATCCTTAGATAACTACTTAAGGCCCATACACACGGTACAATTATCCGCCGAAAACTGTCGTACAATAATTTGACCGTTAGTACGCTCCATTCGACAGACGATTTTGAATTATCATCCAACAGAAGTTGTATGAGCAAACTAGAAAACTTTTGTCTGCCGACAAGGCATTGTCCGCTTTTCGGGTCGTCTGTACAGAAGTTGGACAAACAAAAGTTGTAAGTACAAACACGCAGGCTCGAAACCCAAGAAGTGTTTGGTCGTGTAAATCTGCGTCCGTAATTCACAATTCACATTCACCTGAACTTCCTCTTTATACGCTCGTAACACGTCACTACGTTCTCATTTGTCGAACGATAATTTGACTACCGACAGTACGCTAGACAAAACCACGGACAGCCGATATTGAGAAAAGTTGGACGTGCGGTCTTACAACAATCGCATCGTGTGTGTACGAGGCTTTAGGGGTAGATTTACTAAAGGCAAATAGAGTGTGCACTTTGCAAGTGCAGTTGCTCCAGAGTACAGTAAATTAGGTAAAGATTGACTTTGGAAAGAATACCCAATCATATTCAAGGAAAATAAAAAAAACAGCATTTTTGCTTGAACATGATTGGATGATGGAATTGAGCAGCTCATTTACTAAGCTCTGGAGTAACTGCTCTTGCAAAATGTACAGTCCATTTGACTTTAGTAAATCAACCCCTTAGTGCCCTTAATTGAGACAAGCACACACTATAGAGGCCAGGGGCGTAACGATAGGGGTTACAGGGGTTGCAATTGCAACCGGACCCCATGCTCCAGGGGGCCCCAGTGGCGCCCTTGTACACCTTGATAGGAGGGATGGCGGGGGCGGCATTTCGAGCAACCAATCTCCCCCATTTTCCTCCTAATGGAGGAGATTTGTTCCTCTATATGCTGCCCCCATCGCCCCTCCTATCCAGTTTACTTGTCTTCTGCTGTTCCCAGGGTCCCTGTGTGCTTCCCTGGTCCCCCCACAGAGCTGCTGTCTTACCCCCTCCTCTCTCCTGCAGCTGCTGTAGAAGATGTGTCATGATGGAGAGATGGGAACGGGTTGGTAAATTTGTCATTTACCAGCTCCTTCCTTTTCTGAATGAAAGTGATTGGTTCCAATTGGTTCATTCATAAATGAAGCATAGTAAACTGTTTTTACTATACTTCCATTTCTGAATGAATGGGAGGCTCGGTACTCAACTATTCCTGTCCATTCATTCAGTACAGCTGAGGCTACACAGATGGAGATTGAGGGCTGAGGTTTGTTTAGACCCCTGATATCTCATCAAAGCCCCCCAACAGGGTTCCTAAAAAAATGTAAAAAATAATAAAAATAAAATTGTAAAAGAAATAAAATGAAATGGGAAAAAAATAATAAAATTAAAATAAAAATGAAAAACTACTGACACCAGTGGGAGAACTATCAGGATTGCAAAGGTTGCAATTGTGACCGGGCCCTGGCATTTCACCACCATGGGGAGGCCCAAAAATGGCAGTAAGGGGGCCGGCTGCAGAACTTGTGAAAGGGTGCCGCTGCTGTACCGTAATAAAGGGACCCGCGATGGGAGTAAAGGGCCCCAGGATCAGCAAGAAGAGGGAAGGGCCCTGGCCAGGGGCCCCCTTCATAATTTCTGGCCCTGAAGGCCCTAGTTACGCCTTTTATGTCTGAGGTTTACAACCACTTCAATTTGGCTGTCACAGCAGTCGCATGATTGGGTGCCAATCCCACCGACTCCCGATTGAAAACCCTGAGCGGACGCTGTCAGTGACAGCAGGACCAGCGTGCTGGAAGTGCACAGCGGAGCGATATATGAGGCAGCCCGCCATACTGCTGCATACGCGTTACGCTAATGGGATCAGTTTAAATGATTACATCAACTGGTGGATCTTCTACACGTTTATAAGACAGTCAGGAAATCTCGACAGCCATCTTTTATTGAGTTAATCCTTTTCAAAGTTTTGCGCACACACACACACACGCTGCACTGATCTTTTCCTGTCCTCATTCAGAGGAAACTTTCAGACAATTTAATTAATTTCTCAGGATAGAGAATTAATTCATTTTTTCCCCCTCTCCTCCCGTTCCTGGGCCCTGGGTTTAGAAAATTAACATATTTTTGTACTGCAGTCTAATTACCCGTCCCACGTTTCCATGGAAACGGGGACCGGGCGGGGGGGTTTAATATACCATATACCATGATCACTGTGGAGAGGAATCAATCGCAAATAAACAGGATGAAGCTCTCTCTTTGAGGGACAGGGAATGTAAATTAATTAAAGAAGAGCTTCAATTGGGGAAAAATGGCAGTAAATGTATATGAATCTGTTCCTGGGAGGTGAACGGAGATCTGCAGCATGTGTGGCTGTAGGGAGGTCCACTGTCAGCGGTGAGCTGCATTGTATGCAATAGCTAGGCATGTCCACAGAGCCCAAAGGGAGGATGGTGTCACAGGCAGGCTTCTGTTTCTGTAGCTGTCCTCAATTGCTTTTATTTTTTTCTGACATTATGCTCAAAAAGGAAATCCTATTCATCACTGAATTTTGTGTTTTAATTGACATTCTCTTATTAAAGAGGAACTGCAGTCTGCTCACATCATTTGTAATAAAAACATCTTTGCCATTCTGAAGCTTCCCTCCAACCACTTTGCATATTATTTTATATATACTGTGATTCTGTACTTGCCAAATACGCTGCTGAATTCTCCCTCCACTAAGTGGCTGCAGCCATTTTTACTGTGGGCAGCTAAAGCTGCTGCCTTTTCACCGCCTGGATTTACACAGACACACAGAGGCACACCTCCAGCTCTGCAGCCCTGCAGCTCTCATTGGCCCTCTTATGACTCACGAGAATGAGAGAGAGAGCTGTGCATGATGTCAAACGCCTAGGCTAATGACCAGACAAGAAACAGGAAGTGGGCTGTATTTACTGGCAGAAAAAAATGTTTTACTATCCAAAGTTAAAACAATAAGGGCAGAAGATTTAAATAGATGGAAAGATGAAAAAACTACTGAAGGTCCGCTTTAAGTAAATATCCTGGCCATGTTAAAGTTTTAAAAGTGAAAGTCCTGCCTAGGAGCAAACACCACAAAGTACCAGCTATGGGTTCATGCACATAGACACATTTGGGCATACACTGCAAAAATTCAGTGAATTTCAGAGTCACGGGTGTACAGCCACGGGCAGCAGCCTGTATAAATCAATGACAGATGGCTGTACACCTGTAACCACACATCTGAGTAAGTACATGTGTACAGGGATGGATGAGCAGTCCTGGACACAATCAGTTCATGTCCAAGGCCACTCATTTGTCTGTACTCACCTGTAGCCAACTGGATGTGCGGATTTGCACAGCCACGGCATCTGTTAGCCTGTTATTGATTTGTACAGGCTGCTGGCTGCAGCTATACACCAACACCTAGGGCTGCTGTTAGAAATCATGGGGCCCTGTACAGCCTACTAGACAGCCCCCCCCCCCAAAAAAAAATGATTACTGCCTGTCAAATGCCCTCTGAAGAGCAACCCAAATGCTGGCTGATCTTCAGAAAGCAAAGTACATATGAACAAGCCCTTCATTTTTTTAAAATAATTTTTTAGGTTTTTTTTTTACATTTTTTGGCTGGCGGGAGAGGAGGGAAGCCAGCAGAGTTGCAGGGTGGGTGGGGCATCAAAGGGAGGGTGGGGGCACAGATACAGTACCTATACCCCTGCAGTGGGAGGGAGAAGAGAAGTCAGAAGCTTTGCAGGGGGAGCCACAAAAGGATTGATGTCAGCAGTAAAGCAGTCCAGCCAGCCCTCCTCCCCTCAGCAGGTGACTGGGCCCCCATTTGAACTGATGAGACCTGGGCCCGGTACAGGAGGGGTGGCTGTACTGCCTTATCAGCGGCCATGCCAACACCTGTGACTCCCAGGCATAGAAATATGCAGAATTTTTCAGTGTCTTTGAACCCTATTACCTCTGTTAGATAGAAAACCTTCTCGTGTGCCTCTCTGAAATTGGTTTCCTTTGCGTATTCAGGTCAGTCATTAGGGCTAGGCTCCGTCATCTGCCATCCTACTGTCCAACGGAAGTGTCTCGGTGGACAATATGGAGGCTCTCACAAGCAGGGGAAGCTTAGCTTTAGGCCTCTTTCACACTGAGGCGCTTTCCTAGCGTTTTTGTGCTAAAAATAGCGCTTCCAAAACGCTTCTAAAACGCTGCCCATTAATTCCAATGTTCCTATTCACACTGGGGCGTCACGCTTGTGCCGCGTTTAAAAAAGTCCTGCAAGCATGATTTTTTGTGCTTATTCTGAGGGCTAAAAATAGCTCATTAAAAACACCCATATGCATTGAAATGAATGTAAACTGCTTTAAAAGCGCGTTAAAAGCGCCAGCAAAACGCCCAGAGGTTGTGGAAAGATCAAAATACCAGGAAATAAACAGGATGTAATGTAGGGGAATGTTCTATTTATTTAATGCTAGCGCTTCAAAAGCGCTTGAAAAACGCCTGGGCGTTAGCGCTAATTATAGCGCTAACGCGTGAAAAACGCGGCAAAAACGCGGTAATAACGCATGATGTTTTGCATGCGTTTTTCAAACGCCTCAGTGTGAAAGTAGCCTAAGGAACTTCTTTGTAGTATAGTGAAACCTGTTTCAGAGAGGTACAAAAGAAGGTTTTTTTTACAACCAGCATAAGAGAAAACTGTAGAAAGCTGTAAAAATAAAATCATAAAATGAACCAAAACAATAAAAAATTAAAAAAAATGGGTTATACTAAACTCCAAGCTAAATACACAGAATCCGAAAATGTGAGCTGTATTACCTGCCAGAGGGTTTCTATTCCTGTCCTCAAGTTTTTATTATTATTATTATTTTAGGGTCAAAGCAAATGAGTCCTTTTTAAAGCTGTCACCTACAAGAAGAAAAGAAAAGAAAATGGGAACAGCCGGACTCGGAGTCAGATGAACACTGATATGCCATATCGGAGCCTGGAGGACCAGAGAATTGCCAAAATCAGAGTTAAACCCATGGAATCCAATTATGGACCTGAGCAGGTATGCTGGGGCAGTAGCTTGGGGTAGGAAAAAAGGATGTTAGGAACATGTTTCCACTTATTTTTGGACTGTCGTCATTATGCTAATTTATTAAGTAAAGCTTTGAAACTTAGTTTCTCTTGGTCTGAAGTTATTAAAAAGGGGTGCAAGGAACCGGCACACAAATAGTATACATCGAGGGTCAGATATAGCACATTGGGGTATGAAGACAGCTTCCTAAGTCTTCATGTACACAGGACATTTTAAAACCTTTTCCGAACGCTGTAACCCGACAGGTAGTAAGCAACGGTTAAAAAGGTCAGTTTTGCCATTTTTACATGCCACGTTTATGCGCGTTTGCGTTTAGAAGTGTTTTTACAGATAACCTCAGTAGACCCTCGCAAATGCCCACAATGCAGTAAAAACTCTCTCCCTTTCTTTCTGGAAAGTCTGTTTTTTTCACATTGCAAATGGTCTGAAATTATTGCCCATTGAAAACGCCTATAAAAGTCTCCATCTCCCATACAGATCTGCACTTTCGAGGTCCTCAACCTGTACACAGGTACAGAAGAGCTAAGTGAAGTGAAATGTACACATGGAGTCCACGCTGGGTGCACAGTGGGACCCCATACTGTTACTGGGAGTGAGGTAGCAGTCATATGCTGGACAGGTGGGGAGGGCATTGGCTCTGCGTGTCCCTTTTTTTTCTGCCAGTAAATACCTTATACAGCCCACTTCCTCTTTCTTGTCTGGTCATTAGCCTAGGCTTATGACATCATGCACAACTCTGTCTCTCACTCTGGTGAGAGTTTGCCAGGAAGGGAGGGGCGATGAGTCCTGAGGGCCAATGAAAGCTGCAGGGCTGCAGAGCTGGAGGTGTGCCTCTGTGTGTCTGCGTAAATCCAGGAAGTGAACAGGCAGCAGCTCACAGTTAAAATGGCTGCAGCCAGACATAGTGGAGGGAGATTTCTGCAGCATATTTGGCAAGTACAGAATCACAGTATGTATAAAATAATATGCAAAGTGGTTGGAGGGAAGCTTCAGAATGGCAAAGATGTTTTTATTACAAATGATGTGAGCAGACTGCAGTTCCTCTTTAAGCACTCAATCTGTCGGACATCTTCTGACATCATCACGTACAATGCAGGAGCCGTTGTCCTGCATTGTACGTGAGGATTTGAGAGCCAGTCCACAACCTGGAGCATACGAAGAAAGAGACGGCCGCTGGGGGAGCAAGGGATGGGTGCCTATTCATAATAAAGTGATCCACTGCAGTGCATGTGTTGATATGGGGTGCGTTAAGGCAATAGGCCTCATGCACACAAGACGTTTTAAAAACGTCAGCGCTACAGCAGTGCTAAAAATGCACGTTTTGCCATTAGTGTTTTGCCACGTTTTTCCATTATACACACCCCACATAATGTAAAAACGCCTAAAACGTTAAACACGCCTGACGCGATTTGTTGCATTTTTGACGTTTTTCGTTTTTACAGCTCCTGGAAGCACAGGCTGTCATTTTTTTCTACTGCCCCTAAACACTTATGCCTCCAAATGCCTCTGACAGTTTATGTGTGCATGGACACATAGGCTAACATGGAGGGGCTTTTAGAGGCAGTTAAAAAAAATGTCAAACGCCCCTAACAGCAGCTGTAAAAACGCCCCGTGTGCATGAGGCCTTATGCATGGACTGCCAACGCACAACGGATACAGTAATGTGCATGACCCCTTTTTATTTAAAACACAGTGCACCACAACTGATAAAAAGTGCATGGCCCCTTTTTTCCAAACACAGTGCACCGCAACGCATGATCTCTGTGGTGTGGTGTGCATTGTGTTCTCCTGTACAATGCACAGGGGTGCCATTCACAATGAAGAGCAGGTGCCATGGGTTGCATGCTACTCTCGCATTAGTGCTCATTGCCACAATGCACAGGTGTGGACAGGCCGGAAAGTAAAATTTCTTTTTGATGTTCCCCTAGACAAAAACGAACATTTAACCCTCGCAGTGAGGGGGTGTCCCACTGTAAATCTGTCCATACACTGAGCTTCATAGGTGGCCCTGTCAGCACTCTCCCATACAATATCTGTCTATTGAAGAACTGATGAAGCTGGGCAGAAAATTGGAGACTGAACAGCATCTGCATCCAATCAGATGTAGGCACTGTTTGAATATTCTGCGGCCACCCGAATTCAATAGCAGACACTGCAGATTGGGAATTCCGTGCTGTATAGGAAATATTTTTTGTTTCAGTCTTCCGGTGTGGCCAGCTTTAGGCCCCTTTCCCACTTGTGCGACTTGTCCTGCGACTTGGGACTGCAAAGTAGCGTGACAAGTCGTACCCCATGATTTCCAATGAGTATCATTCATATCTGTGTGACTTCAAGTCACATCGACTTCAAAGTAGTCCCTGTACTACTCTGGTCCGACTTTGATGCGAGTTGAGGTCCATAGACCCCAAGTCCACACAGGCATTCCCTGAAATTGTGTCAAAATCGCAGTAAAAAAACGCAAGACTTTCAAGTCGCAGCAGTGTTAAAGGGACATAATGGTAGTTTTTCAATTTCCCCAGAGTTCAGCTTTAACTCAGACTTTGTTCCCACGAAACAGATCTTTCTATGACCATAAAAATTCCATCGTTTGCTGTTCTTTAAAAGTGCCTGGCATTACTGTCATTCTGCAGAGATCAGGTTGCTGTGGGGTGGCGTGCGCCCAGGCTGACTTCACTGAGGTGACAGCCTCATCTTTATCTGCAAACACCAGCTGCAGACATGAGCCGGTTTACACAGCAATACAGGCAGCTTCTCATGGCCTCGCCGATAGTGCTGAGCAAATAGTCATTTATTTTTCTACATATAAATCAGACAGCCCGGAAGACAAGAGGGCCTACGCTGTGTTTGGGGAGAGGCCTCAGGCTACACCGGCAAACATGTGAAACGTCATAAGATAAAGCATCCCTTTCTATAAGCCTAATAAATCCTATCTAGAATGTTGTCCAGAGGGCCGTGGACACGTCAGAAGTGGTGACATCTGTGATGGCCTTGTACACATGGGCTTCAGCTTTTATAAGAGCATTGTGCACAGCAAGCTTTGAGCGGCCTTCGTAAAGCCTTTAAAGCAACAACTAACTTCAGTTTTGAAAATATTAAAGTGCAAAAAAAAATCTAATTATACCGTTTCTTAAAAATGCCACATCCCTAGGGTTGCCACTGTCCAGGATTCACCCGGACAGTCCGGGTTGTAAATCATGTGTCCGAGTTTCAATCTGCCTAAACCCAGGCATATTATTCAGAGCGGCTGTGGCTCCCCAAGTAACCGAGACAGCCACACATGAATCTGTTGAGCTGCGGGCGGCTGTCTGGGGGGCAGGTTCTGCATCACTGGAGGGGCGAGGATGTCAGCAAGAGCAATTTGGCCACACCCACTGTTTGCAGCAGCGTGCATAGTGCACCGCATTCCTGCTCTCCTTGGGGCACACAAAGGTGTCCCTGCCCCGGGTCTTTTATAAAGTTATTGTGTATACTACAAAAGAACAAGTGTGTCCTTTGTTGGAAAAGGTGACAACCCTACACATCCCCCTCCTTTTCCTTTAGTTCCCTACCTATCCTGCCTAACCTGTGTAAAAAAGATCTGTATACTCACCTAATTTTAATCCATTCTGGTCTGATCATGTGATCCTGCAGCTCCGACTCCTGCTGCTGCAGGGGAGAAGAGGAAGTGCCAAGAAGGGCTGGGCTAATTCAATTTTAGTTTCATCTGACCACCTTAAACACACGTTGAAGATTCTGAGGCCACATGGAACAAGGTGTTCTGGTCAGATGAGACTAAAATTGAATTATTTGGCCTCAACACCAAACGATAGGTCTGGTGGAAATCCAATACAGCTCACCATCCAAATAACACCATTCCTACAGTAAAGCATGATGGGGGTAATATTCTGTTCTGGGGGTGTTTCTCTACAGCAGGGACTGGACCATTTGTCAGGTTGGAAGTAAAAATGGATGGGGCAAAATTCCATCAAACTCTTGAGGAAAATCTGCTGCCTTCTGCCAGAAAGTTGTCAATGGGAAGAAGGTTTGCCTTCCAACATGGCAATGACCCAAAGCACACAGCAAAAATGACCACACAGTGGTTGAAGGAGAAAAAGCTGAATGTCCTTGCATGGCCTAATCAGAGCCCAGACTTAAAGCGATTGTAAAGTCTCTGATTTTTTTTAGTTAAAAATAGCAAACGTGTTATACTTACCTGCAATGTGAAGTGGTTTTGCACAGAGCAGCCCGGATCCTCCTTATTTCGGGTCCCGTGCTGGCGCTCCTGGCCCCTCCCTCCTGCCGAGTGCCCCCATAGCAAGCAGCTTGCTATGGGGGCACCCCAACTGAGCCACTGCTCTGTGTGTCCATTCAGACATGGAGCCACGGCTCCCCCCCTGCCCCCTCTCACTCCTCATTGGCTCACTGACTTTGATTGACAGAAGCGGGAGCTGCTGTCTCAACCAATGAGGGAGAGTCCCTGGACAGCCGAGGCTCTCATGTGCAACATCGATGGATCGAGATGTGGCTCAGGTAAGTATTAGGGGGCTGAGGGGGGGCTGCTGCACACAGAAGGTTTTTTTTTTTTATCTTACTGCACAGAAAATCTTCTGTCTTTAGAAACACTTTAAACCAAACTGAAAATCTGTGGAATGACTTGAAGCCTGCAGTCCACAAACGGTCACCATCAAATGTAACTGAACTTGAGCAGTTCTGCAAAGAAGAGTGGGCAAATATTACAAAGTCTAGATGTGCAAAGTTAGCAGAGACAAATCCCAACAGACTAAAGGCTGTAATTAAAGCAAAAGGGATTCAACAAAATACTGACATAAGGGGTGAGTGATCCTTTTTCCAACTCAGTGATTCTGTTTTTGATTTTTTTTTCTGACATGTTGGTGTTATATCTTTCAATTGGATGTTATAAGTTTCACTAGTAAATACAGATACATAAAACAAAAACTGTGTCTGTCTTCATGTGAGGCTGCAAAGCAACAATATGTTATTATTTTAAAGGGGGATGATTCTTTTCTATGCCCACTGTATGTAAGGGTTTACAACCACTTCAACATCTATTACTATTGGGATAGATAGATAGATAGATAGATAGATAGATAGATAGATAGATAGATAGATAGATAGATAGACATACACAAAGAAACCTTCCTTTATCTGTATCTCACACGCTCCCAATCCCAGACACTGCAGCTCACAGTGGTAGAGTTTCAGCAAAATCGCAGTGCTGTCAATCCAGAAAGCAGTAGGCAGGCCTAGCTGTGTCAAGGTGATGATTGACAAGCTACAGGCATGTGAATCAGCAGTGACAATTCCTCCTGAATCATCTGATCTCTCTGTAGTGTAATCCAGCACAGCCTACATGTGGCAACTCTGCTCTGAATTCAGGAGCACTGCAGCATTGTTGTCACACCATCACAGGAAGCTACATGGAAGGTGGACTTCATTGGCAGGTTCATCAGGGATTTGTGGGACATTTCAGGGGTCTGAGAGAAAACTATAAATGCAAATACACTTAGTGCTGCAGCACATATTTTTTAATGAGGAGGCCATAGTTTCACTTAAAACCTCAATCCATCTGTAATACTCAGAAAAAAAAGATTTTTATATTCTAGGAACCAGGAAGATTTCTAGGAATAAAATCTATCACTGACAGTTTGCTCAGACCAGCTCTCAGGGGTAGCTGGCAGCACCGTACATAATATACAGACTGGATAAAAGGTGGGTGTATCAGCTCTGTCTACAGACACATCATGCATCTTTGTTTACTGACTCAGCCGGTGCACCCAGTGCTGTCCATTTCATCAGAGCTGCCGCCGAGGGCTCAATGAAAAATGGCTTCCACTAAGATCCCAATGCTGACAGTTCTTCTTTTTTAATGACTCACTAAATTCTTTTCTTAGGGCTTATTCATCTTAATTTAAGAAAGCCTCGATGCTAATTATTCCAGTACTACGTATGGAGAATTTCTTTGTTCTATGATGCAGGGTTGTCCATATAATAACCTCCCAACAGCATCCAACCTGAAAACATGGGCCATGAACTTCCCATCGGGGAGATTTACCCTCTCTCCTCATAGTTCTGATTATTATTGTCACCAAGAATGAAAGTGAGGGTAAGGCCAAAATCTTGGGTTGCCACCAGAACTGTCTGAGAGGAGATATCCTTCACACTGGAAATATATCTGCACTTCATGAGTCTACAGGACAAGAAGTGAAGAAAATTCTCCCTAATGAGATCTCCACAATATATGTGAAGGGCACCCCCTAAAGATGTGCTGGTGAATGTGGTCCTATTTCCCTGCACTAGAGTGCACACAGCCAGACACACAGCATAATCTTCTACCGGCTCAGAAAATAGTCTAGGGGTTCTTTTAGGGTGTTTTTTTCTTTTGGATCAATGAACTTGAATAGGGGTAGGGAGCATGGGATACCCCGATTGCAACCAAACTAATTAAGGACTCTCCAACTTCTTGCTGCATTTCTGGATGCACTGCTGCACAAAGTTGCTGGACACACTGAATGTCCCACAGGATTCCTAATGCTGCTGGTGACTTGAACTCCCTCAAGAGGAATATGTAGACTCACCCTACCACAGGACAGCTGGACTCTTTACCACCAACTTCCTCCTGGCTCTTTCCTTTTGAGCCTCCTCCTGACCCAACTGGATCCCTGGACAATGGGCCTACAGGCACTGGCAGGCCTCCCAGCTAAGCCTAGGTGGGACCTCAAGGTCTTCTCCAAAGCTTTCTTGAGGATCCTGCACGGGGGTTTCCTCCTGCACTCTGCTGCCCAGGCCCCATTTATAGGCTCTCCCTCCACCTCCCCATGGATTAGTTGAAGTTTCATAAATATTCAGGCTTTCAGTGGCACCAACCTTTCTGCCCTCATGAGCCACTAAACTCACAACTTTGAATCTCGCGGACCACTAACATTAATTTTACCTGCCATATACACACAATGCTCTATGTCGTCGTCCCCGGATTACACTGCTGCCCTATACACACAATGCCCTGGCTCTCTGTCACCCCCCCCCCCACCTCGATCTCTGCACCACACTGCTGCCTTACACAGACTCATCATTGGATCTTACCTCCATATCCATCCATGTGCTCAAGTTCCGTGCTCCCTGCCACAGTCTGTATTCAGCGCTGCCATTGGAAGTCCCCTCCTACTTCACCTCCCATTCTCTGAACTATTCCCGGCTCCTAGGGTTGTCGCGTGCCTGGGATTCACCTGGACAGTCCAGGTTTTGAATCAGGTGTCAGGGTTTCAGTCTGCCTGAAACTTGGGCACATTATTCAGACAGGAATGAGGCTCAGAACAGGGCTTGACAGGAGGGTGAGGGGCACAATGTGTGCCGCATTACTATTCTCTTTGGAGTGCCCAAAGGTGTCCCAGGTCTGTTACAATCCTATAGTACAGGGGTATGCAATTAGCGGACCTCCAGCTGTTGCAAAACTACAAGTCCCATCATGCCTCTGCCTCTGGGTGTCATGCTTGTGGCTGTCAGAGTCTTGCTATGCCTCATGGGACTTGTAGTTCTGCAACATCTGGAGGTCAGCTAATTACATATCCCTGCTATAGTGTATACCAGAGTTTCTCAACCAGGGTCCCGTGGAACCCTAGGGTTCCTCCAGAGGTTGCTAGGGGTTCCTTGAGCAATGGTCAATTCCTACCTCTCAGATAAATTCGCAATGATACCATTGATCTTTTTAGCTATCTGTAAGGGGGTAATTCTTCCCAATGACCACAAGTGTAAGGAGCATTCTTCCCATTGACCATCACACTAATGTATCATGAGTTGTAGATTTAATTTTTAGCAGGGGTTCCCCGAGACCAGAGAATTAGTTCAAGGGTTCCTCTGTGTTGAAAAGGTTGAGAAAGGCTGGGGTATACTAAAACAAAAAAAAAAATGTACTGTGCGCCGCTAAAATGTTCGGGTTTAGCTTGAAGGAACAGTGGCAACCGTACCAGCTCCTCCCTCTGAGTTCACAGGAGCTGGAACTACAGAGGAGACATTGGGTATCAATGCACGCTGACAGTATTGAATTGGGATTGACCGATATTGTTTTTTCAGGGCCGATATGATACCGATACTTTGAAAAATGTGAATGTGATTATCCAATAAATCAGTCGACCCCTATTATTGAACAACACTAGAAACAACATTTGGTGATATACATCCTCCACAATGTTGATTTGCCCCAGAACCCCTGGGGACCACCATCATTTTCTCATGGACCACTGTTTGGCCACCACTGCTCTAGAAGACAGCGGGAAGCAGCAGAGCAGCAGCCTGTGAAACACAGAGCACCCCTAAATAACCAACCCTTGCTCCACTATCAGGGAGCATAGGGGAGCCAAACTAAATGTGCCTAGCAGTCTGCCCTAAACTAGGTGGGTGCCACATATAGTAAATAAAAATCCAGCGACTTCTATCCGACTTGTGCCAATAGAATTCAATGGAAGTCGCCTCCAAGTCGGTTCCCCATCTATATTGAAGCGGCTTTACAGGAAAAAGAAAAGAATTTACCCAGGTAAAAGGAATGATGTCAGAAGGGCTATATTCTCTGATTGACCACAGGCAAAGTCGCCTGGCATGGAGGTCGCTTTAAGTCGCGTTGTAAGTCTCCATTTACACAGGACGCTGTTTCAACCTCCCCTGAACGTTTTATCTTGACAGCTAGAAACCGTTGTCTAAAACGTCAGTTTTGCCACATTTTGCATGCCACGTTTGCGTCTAGGAGCGTTTTTGAAAAAAACATTTTTTTTAAAAATGGAAACGCCTGTAACAAAACACTCCTTGAGCGAGTTTACAAGCTGTTTGGCGTTTCAAATGCCTCTGAATTGGCGTCTGAACCCATTTTTTTGCGTTCCAAAAAAAGCCTCTAAACTCAACTGCCTGGAAACGACCTTAAACGACCCTGTGTAAATGTACTGATAAGATAACATAGAGGAGAGTTCAGGGGCAGCTGAAAAAAAACGCCCAAATGCCTCTAAATGTCCGTTTACCAGCAGCAGTGTAAATGAGGCCTAAGTCGCCCAAAGTCACACTGAAGTCGCCTTGAAGTCGCGTTCAAATCGCCTACAAAGTCACACCTGAAGTCGGATCGCCCCTGTGTGAACCGACAGATTCATGCACAAGTATTTCGAATCGTCTTTATATGAGATGTGAGCTATACATAAACATACATTTAAAAAAAAACACACACACCCAAACCCCACAGACTGACAAGTATCACCCACCCACCTGACGGTTTCTTCTAGACACAAACTTTCATAAATACCATCTGTTCCTAATCCAAGGACATCTGCAGATACGAGATCATCAAATTCTAGTTTCTTAGCTGACCAACTTCAAAGTGCGGTTTCTCATATCCTGTGTATATGGTGCCATTCTGGCAAGGATTTCAGGTGAGGATATAGTGTGAGTCTAGTTTATACTTCAAATAACTGTTGCACTGTTTACCACAAGGTAATATTTTAAAGTGGCTTTCAGATTTTTAATGCTTGCTTGTCCATATTTTGTTGTTATAATAAACATAGAAATGTGTAGATTTGCCACTAGGGGGATCTTTGCTTTTGGCCCCAACTAACCTACCTTAAAGTGGTCGTAAAGGCACTACAACCACTTTAACCTACAGGTAAGCCTATATTAAGGCTTACCTGTAGGTGCCCTGCATATCTCCCAAACCTGCATGGTTCAGGAGATATTCAGTGTTCTGCAACGTCATTTCGGCACATGCGCAGTGAAGAAACGGCCTCCGTGCCATATTTCCACTGAGAATGTGCCGTGACTGGCGTCTCCCGCACGCATGCGCGGGAGTGACGTCACGTGGCTCCGGCCAATCACAGCGCAGGAGTCTGCGGCACCCAGAAGGAAGAGACACAGGCACGGATGCAGCCTGGAGCGAGGACATCGCTGGATTCCTCTGCTGGTAAGTGGCACATAATGGACTAGTATGTGAAGCATACTAGTCCATTATGCGTTTACATTGCAGGAACTATGCAGGAACTAAAGAGGAAGTATCAGGGTTTACTTCCTCTTTAAAGTGATTGTAAACCCTTAAGCCCTGTACACACGATCCGAAAATCGGACGACAGATCGTCCGTTTTTTTTCGCATGCTAATCTCAGATCGAATCAGAAGAGTTTACTTTAGTCACGAAAATTCTCGCACGACAGAATAAAAAATCGGAAGCGATGTGATGTGTTGCAGTGTATTTGTATTGCATTTTTGAAGGACAGCTGTACTGATGAAACGAAAATCGTACGATTGGGCACCGCGCGAGAAAATTTTTCCTGGATGTCCAATCTTGTCCGGACGGAAAACATCAGATGAACTGTCGTGATCGGCTCGCGAAAGCTCTGTACTAATGATCCGATTATCGTACGACCGCTTCGAAAGCTGTATTTTCCGTCTGATTTTCGGATCGTGTGTACGGGGCATTATGTGTACCCAGTGAAGTGACTGGCCTCAGGTCATACAGAGAGATGAAACAAATCCTCCTACCTAAGTTGTACCTGCTTATCTGCAGCCATCTCTTCTCTATACTATCTATAGCAATTTAAAGTGCAGAATCTATACAGCTTGTCTAAGGTTTTATAAAGCAGGGGGCAGGGAGTTGAAGTTACCGATCTTACCTCTTGGCGTCAGGAAACCTTGTCAGAAGTGACTGGTAGCAGAGGAATGAGGCAGCAAACAGAAATCACACTATAGAGGAATATGCTTTTGTCATATTTATAAAGTTAAAGCGGAGCTCCTCCCAAAAGGGGAAGCTCCCCTTGTCTGCCTTCTCCGTCCCCCCTCCACTGCCACCTTTTGGGGGGGTGATGGGTACTTGGTTTTGACAGGTACCGCTCCCACTTCTGGCTGAGTTTGCCACGGCCCCCCTCCTCCTTCCCCTGCACCTAGTCCAGTCACAAAGCGCAGTAGGGAAATGACTGTGAAGCCTCAAGACTTCACTGGCAGCTTCCCTTAGGCCCCTTTCACATTTGTGTGACCTGAATGTCCTGCAAATTTGATGCGACTTGAATCAATGCCTGTGTAATCTTGAGGTCTATGGACCTCAAGTTGCATCAAAGTCGGACCAAAGTAGTGCTGGGACTACTCTGAAGTCGCTGCGGCTTAAAGTCCCTCATATGAATGGTACTCATTGGAACTCATGGGGTACGACTTGTCATGCGACTTTGCAGCCGCAAGTCGCAGGACAAGTCGCACAAGTGTGAAAGGATCCTTAGTTGAGATGGCGGCCGCAGCATTGATAGCAGATTGAAAAATCAGCTTGGGTGAGTAAACTGCTGGATGCCTGGAGAGGTACGGTGCCCTAATATAAAAGTCAACAGCTACAGTATTTGTAGCTGCTGACTTTACATTTTTTCTGAAGGAGCCGGAGCTCCCCTATAAATCTGCTTTTATTTTGCCTTCCCGGGCTCCTTCTTTCCTCCCCTCAACAACATGCTAATGACATTTTAAAATAAAACCTTTCCACTTTTATTACATGCCAAATTTGTCATCACCTAACCTCTGTGTTTCTTTCCTTGTTTACAGGCAGACCACCGTACCACCGTTCTGCCTCTCCTAAAAGCGAATGGCGGACCTGCTGATTGGCTCCCGCTGTGTCCAATTACAGTGGGAGCGGGTTGGCGTCAGCGCGCGCCCCAGACCCTGTGTCACTGGGGCTAGAAGTAATGGGAAAATCCAACATTTGAAGTTGTCAATGAGCAATTTCCTTTTACTTCCTATTGGGGGTTCTTAAAGTGATAGTAAACATACACTGTTTCATTTACATTATCCCTTCAATTTCTGTATACGGATGATGTCATTATTTTAATTAAAAAGATTAAACCCTCTCTGAGAAAGCAGTAGTCTGAACCCGGGCTGAAGTAACTTTTTCCTAATCAAAATACAGCTGTCACATGACCCAGCTCTTTCCCAGCCTGTCTGCAGGGAAACAGTGGCAGGAGGTGCTTCTAGTCCTCTACAGGCATTGGAATACAGAGTAAAAATAAATAAATAAATTGTCATACAAATATGCTGCATATTTGAAAACAAATCTTTAGTACTTTTTGGCAATAACATGGTTTGGGGGGGATTTCTGCCAGTCACAGGCTGTATCACGCCACTCCAGCCTGTGTCTTAGAATACAAGGGAGGCGAAGCCCCTATTAATCTACATGTAATAATCCATCCCCATTGTGTTTAGCTGGTTAGTTGGTATGGAGGAGGAGGGAGAGAGGGGGCTGTCAATCACCACTGTGTATACACCCAAGCCACACATGGGCACATGGGCTGCTCAGATGTGATAGGGAGGGAATGCTCAGCATGGAAACTCACTGAAAACTGAGCATGTTTGGGGACAATTGGGGACATGGACAGAAGGGGGAGACAGAGAGCAGCAGGATCAACCAGGTTTTTTTGCAGAATACAGAAAACGAATCTCATAATGATTGAGTGAGAATGAACAGCAGTCATAGTTTTTTTATGATGTGGGTTTAGTAACCCATTAAAGTTTTAATCCACAGACCCAAAAAACAAAAATGACTTCCTCTGGGACCCAAGAAAATAAATATTACCAACATTTCAATACAGCAGCGGTTCTCAACACGTGGGTCGCGACCCTCTGGGGGGTTGATTGCCAATTTCGAGTTGGTCGCGACGTCTCACAGCACCTCTTGCTGCAATGCACAGGCGTCGGCAACTTGCTATATGCCTTTAAGAATGCAGTTCGGCGTTCAGATGACTCACTGCATCTCTCCTCCTCCCCTCCTGACTGACGTCATTCTCAGCCTGCCCGCTGCAATTGCCAGACGAGGAGGAGAGATGCGGTGAGTCATCTGAGCATCAAGCAGCGCTCTTAAAGGCATATAGCTGTAATTGTATTATAAAACACTATACCCCCTCCTGTGCATAGTCACCTCTGTACCCTCCCCATGCATAGCCACCTCTGTACCACCTCCTGTGCATAGCCACCTCTGTACCCCTTCCTGTGCATAGCCACCTCTGTACCCCTTCCTGTGCATAGCCACCTCTGTACCCCCGCCTGTGCATAGCCATCTCTGTACCCTCCCTGTGCATAGCCACCTCTGTACCCTCCCCTTGTGCATAGCCACCTCTGTACCCCCCTGTGCATAGCCACCTCTGTACCCCCCCCGTGCATAACCACCTCTGTATCCCCCCCCCCGGTCCACAGCCACTTCTGTATCCCCCTGTCCGCAGCCACCTCTGTATCCCCCTGTC